>CM032637.1:7798968-8124255 GCA_019097785.1 Fraxinus excelsior | reverse complement strand
TAATTCATTTGTTTCAATCAGCCTAAATGTTGGGCATGATAAGGTCCAAATATTAGGATAAAGCCGAAATTGGAATGGAAAGATCAAAGGGGAAGGATAATGCCCAAATGTTGGGCTAACAAAAAATTAATAATTGGGCCAAAAAACTAAAATTAAAATTTGAATTTAGAAATTGGGTTGGATTTGGCTGGTTTGTTTAATTAATTTGCTAATTTGTTTTAAAAAATTAATTAATTCAATATAAAAAATATAAAAAAAATTTAGATTCGGTTCTTAATCAAGTTTACGGTTCTGAGTCTAGAACCGAGAACCGACTCAAATCAATCGGTTTTCGATTTAGATATTCGTTCGGGTATTTAACTTATGAAGAATCGCTCAATTCGATTCGAGAGTTTTGTTCAACCATAACCATGACTCTCTCTCTCCCCCTCACGTACACACACACAGAGTTAGTTTCCACAAAATCAGGGGTGGACCCACATGGGGTCGTGTGGGGTCAAATGACCCCACATTTTTTTTAAAGTTTTTCTAAGTTTTTTATTTTTTATTTTTTTTAACCTAACATTAAATGACCCCACAAGAAAATTGTGTAGGTCCGCCCCTGCACAAAATCCATATACAAGACATGGACTAAAGAAAACTTCACAAATCATCTATGTGACAATAACCTTATGACTAACAAATTCGAACTTTTGTTTGCAAATTGAACAATGGTATATCAATTTGCAGCATATACCCTCGAGCTAACATTAATTGTAAGTGGAGACATAACTGAATTTACAGATAAATCAACATGAATCAGCAATAATTATACATAATCATCTTCCAAATTCACAGGAGTAAAGTTGAACATATGGGTTGTAAAATCAAGAAAAGATAGCAATTAACCTTTGGCCGGAAAAAAAAAAATCAAATCAAATTGATATAAACTGCTTTTATCAAAATTAGATGCTAACTTAAATTTAATTGATGAGTTAGTGATCCAATTAAGAAAATACATTTTGGAGAAACGAAATGAAAACAGTAATCCAAGATTTAGGAATCTATAACATCTTGTTATACGAGGAAAAATATGCAATCGAGATTTCAAATTTATAGTGGAGTAATGTCGTGATATATTTGAATCATAATTCAAACTTACAAACAAAATCCAAACTCTTCGAAATTTCATAAAAAACTGCAAATCGCAATAGAGAAGACTCCATAAATCTTACCTTCAAAAGACATCAAGCTCCAAATGACCCGAAAAGTGGAATGCCAACCAAGGAAAGTAAAGATTCAACCTAAAAATCTTGTAATTTCCATTAAATAGATATAAATCTAAGAATCATCGGTGACTATAGAATGTATGTGGTTTAGGGATTTGGGGATTTTGTAGGGGTACTTTTTTGATCTGTTTTTAACCTTGGCCAAGTAGCAGGTTGAAAAAAAATTGCTTAGTGTTTGCACATGAAGCCATTGGTATTCATTCCATTTCCCCCAAATATCACACTTTCCATCTTCATTCAGCTCAACACACAGATGGGAGAAAACCCTCCCCACACATTGCCCGGCCGCACATCAGTCGGAGGTAACGCCGTGACTCCGATAGCACTTCCACCGACGGTTTCGGCGCCTCACACTTCAACATCTCCCGATCTCCGGCCACACTTCGGTCGAAGGTTTAGCCACCGCCCCGACAGCTCATCCGTGAAAGGTTTTGCCGACATACGCTTGAAGATCTCCGGCCATCGGCAAACATCCAAAAATCTTGTTTTCTTTAGGGTTGTGTTCAATGCAGCAAGTTGATGGGGGCAACACTTGAGAAGTTGGGATGTTTTTGAATTTGTTGGCTATTGGATATCTCTGAACAATTATCGATTTGTAAGCTTATTTGCTTGAACTGATATGCGAGAGTGAATTATGTTTATCTTTACATAGTAAGACAAGATAGTATGCAGTGGGTATAACACTCAGATGGGAGAAAACCCTCCCCACACATTGTCCGGCCGCACATCAGTCGGAGGTAACGCCGCGACTCCGATAGCACTTCCACCATCGGTTTCGGTGCCTCACACTTCAACATCTCCGGCCACACTTCGGTCGAAGGTTTAGCCACCGCCCCGACTGCTCATCCGTGAAAGGTTTTGCCGACATACGCTTGAAGATCTCCGGCCACCAACAAACATCTAAAAATCTTGTTTTCTTTAGGGTTGTGTTCAATGCAGCAAGTTAATGGGGGCAACACTTGAGAAGTTGGGATGTTTTTGAATTTGTTGGCTATTGGATATCTCTGAACAATTATCGATTTGTAAGCTTATTTGCTTGAACTGATATGCGAGAGTGAATTATGTTTATCTTTACATAGTAACACAAGATAGTATGCAGTGGGTATAAATTCCAATTCTCATTTATAAGTGAGGAGACTCCTAAGAACATCAGCATGATTGTTTATTTGGTAAAAACTTCAAGAAAGGCAAACTTAAAACTATTGGTATGCTCAAGTTTAAAACATCACAACATATTCAAAGAGGGTCGAACATCACCAGTTTACCATCAAAATGGAAAATTACTCTTTGTCATAGTCTACAGCTCTAAGAGTATGGTTTTGAGATAACAATTTGAACTATAAAAATGATGACAATTTCAAAAAATAAGAATCTATTAGTTCCAGCAGTACATGGCTAAACGACAAACCCAATGCACCAGACTTATTTACAGAAACATTGTTGGACCAAATATTAAGGTCATGTTTGATTAGGTTTATTTTCCATGAAAGTTGGAAGTTATTTTTCATTTTCTAAGTTATTGCATGTTTGATTGGCCAAAATTTTTATGGAATTGGTTTTCCTTCTTATGCCCCCACGTGACCCCCTTTTCTAGCTTTTCCTTGAATTGGTTTTCCCACCACTTTGGTGGGAAAATGGTTTTCTAGGCTGCTTTTTTTTTTTTTTTTTTTTGACAATTGAAACAAATTCTATCCACAATGGTAACAAATTATATCCATTTACTGGACAATAAACAAACACCAAAAGATACAAAATTTTAACATTTTACAGGTGAAAAATTATACCAATTAAACACAATTAATTGACAATTCTCAATAAAACAAGTTCTAGACAATTCAATTCCCTAAAATTCATTTTTTTTCTACCTAAATTTTATTCTTGCAATCAAACGGACGCATGATTCCTACAAGATTCATTTTCAAACAATAGCATCCAAACAACTCTAAAAGTTTAGACTACAAAGAACCGTGTGTTCCCAGTTATACAACATAATCGTCACATTTAGTCAGAGATTGAAATCGAAGTTGCCTTAATGTTGGCGGCGACGACGAAATGCAGTCAAGCGGGTTTGAAAGTCAACGACTAAACTCGTACAATCGACAAAGGAATTCAATGGCGATAAGGCGAGCACCGAGGTTGGAATTTCATAAAGTTGATCGGAAGAGCAGCTACGGGGGATTGGATATCCCGTCGCTTCCTCATTTCAGGGATTTGAGAAGGGAGGTTTTGCCTTGAATATGTTGGGGGGAAAGTATTTTAGCATTTGTTGAATTATTTGTTCGACTTTTTCCCCCACACGTGCTGCCATGCCCATTTCCCTCCATTTTCTAATAATTCAACGGTTTTGCTAGTGGTACATCATCATGTACATAGGAGTGTACACCCTCCTCATATGGGGGTGGGACCCGTTTGAATAAAAAAATATTTTATACAAGTGAGTCTCACCCACATGTGAGTGAGGTGTATACCCTTACGTACATTTTTGATGTACAAATAGAATTATTCATAATTCAAAAGGGCATGTCATCACATTTAAATCCCTGTCAATAGTGTTGGTCATTGACCCTATTCGCCTAACTTTATTCTTTAAGTTTAGCCTATTCAACAAGCTCATTTGCCACTTTGACTTTTCAACTATACTATATTTTCATATTGGTCTATTAGAGATTAAAAAACAAAAATGTCCTTAAATAAGTTATACAATTAAAAAATTATTGTTTTATTTAAAAGACTATTTTACCATTTTAGTTAACAATTGAAAATCAAACACTTCCCACTTAAAATTTCAAAATCACTTAACTTTTCTTATATGTCTATTCCAACACAGATTAAAACTCTCTCAACTTTCATCTGTTCCAACCTCAAAATCTCTAAGATTTATTGAACACTAAAGAATGAAATATTTTTAATATCGATCACTTCAAATCAATAAGTATATTTACGTATGTTTTATTTCGTTTTCGTTATTTTTTTTACGTTTTAATCGATAAAAACGACCAGAAATTTTTTTACGTTTACCAACTGGAAAAATTTATCGATTAAATTTTTTAATTGATAAATAGTCGGTTGTTTAACAGCATTTGGTTGTTTCGACTGTTAACATTCGAGTATTTTCAGGCTGTTCAGCCTTTTTTAAAATTTGTGTTGCCCCAATCGAGCTGAATGACTATGTATTTTCTTAAAATTAAAAAAAAAAGTATGTTTCGTCTTGCAAACATAGTTGTAATGCTAGTTTGTTTCTTTAGTGATTTCGAATTGGATGAGAAAGATCAATGAGTATGAAGATGGACAAGTGATAAACATGGTGGTATTCCAATTTCCATAGCGAAAAGTACAACATATACGGGAATGTACCATGATTTACAAAACAAGCTGATTATCGATCCCTCTCAATACGATATGGAACTGAAATCTCGATTTAAGGATGATCCATCTATTCTGATTCCACATATGAGGGTTACTTGTGATGAAGAAGTGAATTATTTATCTGAATTGAACAAAATGTACACGACTCCTCTTTAGGTGACTTTAGTGAGGAAGGATGTGTGGACACGAAAATTCAGTTGGAGGGGATCACAATGCCAATGATTTTCGGGACATTGTGGAGATAGCTCGTGAGGATGATGTGGTTATTCCCGAACCAGTTGTTCCTCATCATGATCTGACTGTTACACACAAAATTTCGTTCGTAGTTCAGACAACGAGAACGACAATGAATTTACAAAATGAGGATGTGTTTGCTTTATCTCGTCGGAGATATGAGTGGGGTGGGAGCGTAGGGGCTCGAACGAGTAGATCGTCATCTAGTTCTTCACGTGTGATTCCTGATGATGAGGATTTGTATGTCGAGCAATTGTTTAAAACAAAGAAAGATTTGTAGGAAGTTGCGCATTGATTTCAAATTCTTTATATATATATATATACTAAAAGAGACAATCCGCAGTTTACTATTCATTCTTGACGTATTTTTTTTTCCTAATTTATCCTCCCTCTTATAAGAAATTCCTGAAAAAGGCGGAAAAATGAGATTCTTCTAGCCTCAATTGTTGACCTTGATGTTCATATGACCAAAAAAAAAAAAAAAAAAAAGGAAAACTATTAACTGTAGGCGGTGAAACAAAAAGGTGAGGACTTTTGCCTGTCACATTAACCGTATGCGGTCAAAAATGTAGGCGCCTTTTGTATAGTTTCAATAACTTTTGATATTTTTGTAGTCGGCTGAAGAGATTATTCTATTTATATGGGAGAACTAATGAAGAAAAATTTATTCAATTATCGAGAATTTCTTAACCTTTATTGCTGTTTACTGTAAGTCTATCGAAAAATTTATTTTAGTTTCTATTAGATATTAGATATATATTTTGCATGTTTAGTATTTCATTAAATAAAAATACAATTGTGTTCCATGTTTAAGATTTTTGTAAGTAGTTAGGTATAGTTAATTTTGTTTTTTTGTTTTTTTGTATGTTTAGCATGTAAATATCATTATGTTGATCTATAAATCATGAAACTATTTATTTTACTCCATTATGTTTTTCAACTTGTACGACTAAGTTTTGAAGCTTTGATATTGCAGCAGAACATAAACTTTTACTGTAAGTATTTATATGTAAAAGTTATTTTTGTTTATATTATTATTACTTTTGCATATTTAGTATTTCTTTAAATAAATATAATTGTGTTCGATTTTTGTAAGTAGTTAGATATAGTTAATATTGTTTGTGTAGATTTAGTATTTCTCTATGTTTCACAATAATGTTTATATTATTATTACTTTATTATTTCTTTAAATAGTTAATTTTGTTTGTGTAGATTTAGTATTTCTCTATGTTTCACAATAAATTTTGAATCATATTAGGTTAACTTAATAAGTTTGTGAACATATCATTTTAGTATTATTATTGGGGTGTGTATCTTCCATTACAGTTAAAGAGTTGTGCGGAAACATTAAATTTTTACTAATTAAATTACAACAATTAATAATACTTACATAAAATTATACCTGAATTTATGTATATAAAAAATCGTTGAAAAATTGAATGGGAAAGAAAATAAAAAAAAAATTAGGAGAATGAAACTCCCCGTGCGCGCACGGGGAGACACAGCACGGTGAGTTAATTGAAAAGTTAATTAAAACCAAATTATAAATATAAATTCATTTATTAATAATTTAACTCAAAATAATTAGAAAATATTCGATGTCATACATACATAAAAAACCAAATTATAAATATAAATTCATTTATTAATAAAGAGTTGCCAGGTCAGGTCGAAGGTTGATCCTGCCCCCTCGACCCTCGCGACCTAACCGGGCAGGTCGATCCCCGTCGCGGGCGCTGCCCCCTCGACCCCCGTGACCTAACCGGGCAGGTCGATCCCCATCGGGGGCATTGCCCCCGAACCCCCACGAGGGGCGCTGCCCCCTCGATCCCCGTCGGGGACGTTGCCCACGAACCCCCACGAGGGGCGCTGTCCCTTCGACCTCCGCGACCTGACTGGGTAGGTCGATCCCCGTCGAGGGCGTTGTCCTTGAACCTCTAGATTGGTGCATCTCGTCCATTCGGTCAAAAAAATATGTAACTTATTTCATATACTTCGATTTTTAACTTTTATTATGATTATGATTATGATTTTCTTTTGCTTGTTATATTTTTAGTCATTTCTAATTCTTTATATATTAAATTTTTTTTCAATCTTCTTTTCAGTTGCAAGATATCATTCTCAAAGTAAAAATATCATAATTTTTAACATCAATTGAATTGTGTTATTTTCAGGTACAATATTTTTTTTTATTCTTTTATAAATTTTGTAAATTTCAATTTGCAGTTAACCTTTGTATTTTTTTCTCTAAAATTTTTATTATAGTACCATTTAACTATTATTAACAAATTGTGGACTCTAATTTATATTTATTGTTCTATTCTATACAGTCTCCAATTATTTTTTCTGGTGGTTATAGTTTACTACAGTAGTGTACTCTATCTTATGTAAGTTTCTCTAACTGAACTATTTAGATTTTTGTTCATAATATTATATGTTTATATAGTATTATAGTTATTTATTTATTTATAGTAACTTATAAATTTGTAATAAATTGCTGGTTCTCGAGTTTTCTTTGTGAATACTATTTTTTCTCTTTTTAAGGTATATTTTCAGTTATTGTTCACAAAATCTGATATTTTAAATTTTAGTTTTACCCTATGTATGTATATTTTAACATATGTAAGATTATTTTTTTGTACAGTTATGGTTCAAGTTCAATTATTCCACAAAAATTGTTAGTATTGTAATAGACATTTTTGTACCGTCTGGTGATGGAGAAGTTGATTCAACTATTCTACAACTTTATTTTATTTTAGAGTATAAAAATGTTAATAACATTCTTTAATTCTTTTAGTTCATGTTGGTTACTTTGGACTCCAACTATTTGATATGGATACTTCGAGTGGTTTTGAAACAATGTCTCATCGCCAACAAGAAAATCAAAGGAATAGGTATCGACGAAAACGACTTCGAAGTGTTTGCAATGATCGTCGTAGGAGAATAGGTAATCCTCTATCATCTGAACATAATAATTCGAATGATGTACAAATGCAACAACCTATAATGAATCATGATTTTGAGGCTTCTACTTCAAACCAAGATATACCTCATATTTCCAACTTGACATTACCAAGTGGTTTTAATGTATTGAACATACCAACGACTGCATACATATTACCGACATGCAATAGTTGTAAATATTGTGGTGCAACAAAAATTTATAGAGAAAGTAAAGGGTTTTGTTGTTCTGATGGGAAAGTACATATCTCTATGACTGATCCACCTACTGAATTGTACAACTTGTTTACTTCTAAAGAATGTAAATATATGGCATTTAAAAAAATTGTACGAGGATATAATAACCACTTTGCTTTCACTTCATTTGGTGTCAAATACGATAAAGAGCTCTTTAAAGCATATCGAGGTATTTACACATTTAGAGTTCAAGGACAAGTATATCATTACGTAAACGAACTTATCCCACAGAACAATAAGCCTTCTTATATGCAGTTATATTTTTATGATACAAATAAAGAGATTCAAAATCGTATGAAGATTTTAGAGAACTTTGATGAATTTACTTTAACTATTCTAATTGAAATCTTGAAGGTAAATCCATAGAGTAGATTTTTTCGGTCTTTAAGTAATATGACTAACTTACGAGATCATCAAATACATATAAGATGCGATCCAGGACTTGATCAAAGAGTATTTAATACTCCTACCTTATCTGAAGTTGCTGCTATATGGGTCGAAAACGATGAAAATACTAATATTCGCTTTCGTGACATTACCATATACGGTCATTCTGGTGATTCACATAGAGTTCATTATTACTATGGTTGCTATGATCCTTTGCAATATCCTCTACTTTTTCCATACGGAGAATTCGGTTGGCATGAAGGCATTGAGAGGTGTAGAAGGACTGAACATTTCTATGAATTTGTTCAATTTCCTAATACAGTTACCTCTGCAGCTGAATTTATTGAAAAGGAAAATCAAGGTTTGTAAATTTATGTTATTGTACATTCACCTAAATTTTGCATCGTCAATGTTCTAATTGAATGATAACTTCTTCTCTGCAGTGCTTAATGGAATGAAGAAACGATCACAGGTTTCTTGTCGAGAATATTATTCATATAAATTGCAAATTATGCCTTCCGGTAAGTCTATTTTACTTCACAGTGGTAGATTGTTCCAGCAATATGTTGTAGATATGTATGTGAAGATCGAAACTGCACGGTTAGACTATTTTCGTAACAACCAAAGTCAAATTCGAGCTGAACTTTATCAAGGTATTATAGATAGCGTTCAAAATGGAGAGACAAGAGGGTACAAAATTGGAAGAAAAATTATTTTACCTCAATCTTTTACATGTGGACCTAAAGATATGTTAAGGAGATATATGGATGCAATGGCTATTGTACAGCGTTATGGAAAACCGGACATCTTCTTGATTATAACATGCAATCCAAATTGGCCGGAGATTAAACAAGAGCTAAAACACAATGATGAGATTCAAAATCGACCTGATCTAATTGTGCGTATATTTAGAGCAAAACTAGAAGAGTTGAAAAATGATTTATACAAAAAAACATATCCTAGGCCCAGTTGTTGCGCATATATATGTTATTGAATTTCAAAAAAGGGGACTTCCTCATGCATATCTATTGTTAATTTGTAAATACGGCTACAAAATTTGTTCTGCTCTAGATGTTGATAAGATAGTTTGCTGTGAAATTCCTAATGAAAACGAATATCCTTATCTTCATTCTGTTATTGTTAAACACAATATGCATGGCCCTTGTGAACATCTTAATCCAAAAAAAGTATGTATGGAAGGAAACAATAGTTGTAAAAATAAATATCCTAGGGATTATTGTAATACTACTATATTCGGTAATAACTCATATCCTTTGTATAAACGTCGTGATAATGGTATTTCTATTAAAGTTAGAGGTCAAATGTTAGACAATCGATGGGTTGTACCGTATAATCCTTATTTGAGCGCAAAATTTGACTGCCACATTAATGTTGAAGTATGTTCTTCTATTAAAGCTGTAAAGTATTTGTACAAATACGTATATAAATGACATGATCGTATTCATTTTTCAGTTTCCACAAATGAAACAGGAAAAGAAACCGACGAAATCTCATCTTATCAATCTGCTAGATGGATATCTCCACCTGAAGCTATGTGGAGGATTTTCTCGTTTAATTTGGCGGAAATTTATCCAACTGTTTATTCTTTACAGCTTCATATCGAAAATCATCAACAAGTAAGATATGACAACGAAGATGATTTGTCTACTATTATTGACAATGAAAATACGAAAAGAACAATGTTGACAGAGTTTTTTGAGGTAAATAAAGCAAATGAATTTGCGCGTACATTGTTGTATCCAGATTTTCCAACCTATTTTGTTTGGAACTCAACTAAGAAGATTTGGACTCCAAAAAAAAAAAACGTTGTTATAGGACGAATTGTCGCAGCGAATCCATCTGAAGGAGAACGATATTTCCTACGCGTTCTTCTCAATCATATTTGAGGTCCAACATCATTTCATGATTTACGAACTTTGAACGGAGTAACTGTTAATACGTATCGAGAAGGAGCACTTTTACACAGTTTGTTAGGCGGAGACAATCATTGTGAAGAATGTCTGTCTGAAGCTATTATTTATAAAATGCCTACTTCTTTAAGACGTCTTTTTGCTACACTTCTTATGCTTTGCAACCCTGATCATCCAAAATTATTGTGGGATAAATTTAAAGTTTATATGATCGATGATTATGTATATGAAAATATACATTTAAGGGATGCTGAACTACGAGCTTTAGAAGACATCAATTCTATTTTAGAATTATCGGGTAAAAGCATAAATGACTATGAAATAGTATCATTCAGTGTACATATAGGTGAAAATGAAAGGTTGAGAAGAATGGTTGCAGATGAGACAACAAATTTGAATATAGAAGGAGGCTATGTCTATACATCAAGATTAAATAATGAACAACAATTTGCGTATGATACAATTATGGAAAAAGTAAATTCCAAATCAAGTGGGATCTATTTCATCGATGGTCCAGGAGGAACGGGCAAAACCTTTTTATATAAAGCACTACTAACAGGTGTAAGGTCTCAAAATTTAATTGCTTTAGCTACAGCATCTTCTGGAGTATCTGCGTCTCTTTTACCTGGAGGTCGAACAGCTCATTCAAGATTTAAAATTCCTCTGGAAACAGTTGGTGAAGTTATCTGTTCTGTTAGTAAACAATCGGCTCTAGGGACTTTGTTAAAAATGTCTACATTAATACTTTGGGATGAAGCACCTATGGTGAATTGTTGTGCCGTTGAAGCCGTTGATAAAATGCTCAGAGATATTACTGATTGTAGTTTGCCTTTCAGTGGAAAAGTGGTCGTTCTAGGAGGAGATTTCAGACAAGTTTTACCAGTGATACCGAGAGGAAAAAAAAGAAGACATAATGAAAGCTAGCTTAGTCTTCTCTAACTTATGGCCTTCGTATTCACATCTACCGTTGGTTGAGAACATGCGAGCAAAATTGAATCCTACGTTTTCTGATTATTTGCTTAGAATTGGAAATGGAACAGAGGAAGAACACAGTTGTAATTGCATTCAGCTTCCGAGCAATATAATTATACCATTTGAGGATGAAATTACATCTCTGAAAATTTTGATAAATCATGTTTCCCAAATATAGAAGCATATGTTGATAATTTATATACGATGGGAAATCGAGTAATTCTTACGCCTAGAAATGAATGTGTTGATCATATTAACAGAATCTTACTTGATTAGATTCATGGTACAATTTTCACATATTATAGCTTGATGAAGTAATTGACAAATCAGAACAGAGCCTACAGGAAGATTTCTTGAACACTTTTGACTCCAAATGGTATTCCGCCTCATGAATTGAAGCTTAAGATAAACTGTCATGTGATGTTATTGCGGAATATCAATCCTTCTAAAGGCTTATGCAATGGAACACGCCTTACTTGTAGAAAATTTGATAAGAATGTAATTCTTGCTGAAATTACAACTGGTGAATATTGTGGAAAACATATTTTCTTACCAAGAATTCATTTTATACCTATGAAAAATGATCAAACTTCAATTCATTTTAAAAGAACTCAATTCCCGATTAGACCATGTTTTGCAATGACGATAAATAAAGCGTAAGGTCAAACACTTGATTACGTTGGTTTGTATCTTTCTGAACCAGTTTTCTGTCACGGTCAACTTTATGTAGCATTGTCAAGAGCCAAAACAAGCAAATCTTTAAAGGTTTACTAAAACCATCAAGCGCTGACAATTTACACATTACATGTACGAATAATGTTGTCTACAGAGAAATTCTCTCATTCATTCATTTGTAGAAATATAACTTCTCCGTAAGTATTTGTCGCATATCTTAGTCGCTCATTGTTATAATTATATTACTGATTTTTGTTATTTCTTATTTTTATAATAACTAATTTCGATTTGGAATATTTCAGGCTTTATGATATTTGTGTATATTTTCCACACGTACTTGGATTTATGGCAACACGGTACTCTAAAGTAACAACCATGATAGAAGTAACTATATCTAAAAAAAACTTCAAAAACTCTCATACATATACTCTTGATAACAGGTTAGTTATTATTACTTTTTTGTCTAATCGTTATTAATGCATGGTATAAATTTTCCCATTAACCATAATTCGTTTTAATTTCAGCCATTTTCATTTTGTCTATGAGCTTCTAATCATATTTATGGACTCTACATTTTTTTATTTCAAGATATTACCTAGTTTTCTTGGTAAGCTCTCTGAATATTCAGGATCAATTTATGATGATATCTGAGCAAATTTAGTTATAATTCGTATGCATTTTGTTAAAACTAATGGTGTTACCATCATTTTGCTGAGTTTGTTAGAATGAATCTATTCCTCACCTTTTATATTTTTGCTGCCACTCTATCAAATACCATATTTACGTATGTCTCTGAATTCAGAATGAATCTTTTGAGGGCTATAATAATAAGAGTAGGGCTATAATAATAAGAGTAGAATAAACCCCATACCATGATGGTCTCTTTTCCTTCGACATCTTCTTTCCTAGAAGCTATCCCAATATTCCACTTGTATGTTTTAGATATTTTTGTGTCCAACCCATTTTACACTTTCGAATATGTCAATACATTGTCTTCCATTAATACTAACTTACTTTTTGTTGCAGCAAGTCTATTACCACTCTGGTGGACTTCGCATCAATCAAAACTTGTACAATTGTGGCAAAGTATGCCTAAGCCTTCTCAACACTTAAAGTGGCAGTCAAAAGTAGAAGTTGATCCATGATATATCAACTATACTACATGTTTTGGTCTTTATACAAGGTCTACTTTTAAATGCTAAGCCCTATTTTAATAAGTCTAGATGTGCAAATATGAGTGGTTCAGCGACAGAGAAAAGTGTTCAATGGCATACAATGAGAATATTTTTATTCATTTTCTCTAAACAATGGTGTACAGTATGAGGCCGCCACCGAAGGTAAGATGAAATTGAGATCCTTCTATGTACTACTGTTATTATTAGGCATTTCAATTCTTACATATTTTGGTAATTAATTTCAATTTATTATTGCCCTTTAGGTAACGATTTCACTATATACTGATTTAAGTTTTGTTTTGTGTTGCTCATAGCATTTCGAGGACTTTGTGATATGACATTTCTACAAGCATTCTCGTGATATTCTGATAGCATGTAAAGCCTATGTAGAAAGCACTCAATCGGGATGTCTTGTTAAAGGGATTGTTGAAGATGTTGACGAAAGTGATAAGAGCTGCTCACATGATTTCAAGGCCAATTTAGTATAATTCATCACTACGTTAGTAAATACATTTTTTTTTCAAATTAACACAAAAAACTGTCAAGAGTTCTTTTATTTAGCTCACATTCGTACCTGCTGGTAGGATATAAAATAAATTTTACATCATGTCCCATGCGAAGAGAGGATAGAAGGAAGAATGTACTTTTATTAGTTATGATTTTTGTCATCTAAGATTACAACTTTTTTGCAATTTGTCAATGTTATTGGATTCCATTTGTCATTCAATTAATATTATGTTCTTTCGTTATTAATTCCTATTTTCATAACGTTTGATAATAAAGTTCAGTATCTATAATTCTTAACTCTGAAAAAATGAGTGCATGAAAAAATGTTACATTATGCATTAAATTCTTAAGAAGAATCCATCAAAAAAGGAGATAAATATATTTTTTTGGAAACGCTAATATTACTTTCGAAATAACATTGCCCATGCATTGCACGGGCAATAGACTAGTATTGTTAAAATACTATTTATACAAACAATTTTTATTATCAATTCTAATTTCCGGCCCTCCTAGATTTGATTTTTGCATGCTCCATCAATTTTTTAAATATATTTATCATTATGCCACTAATGGGAACTTTTATCTTTTTATATTTGTTTTATATTTTTTGGGTATTTATTCTTTTTATTATTTATTTTCTGATGCGATTAAGTCCTCGAGAATTCTCATTTTAAGCACATATTTGTTCTACATTTTTTATCGGATTTTTAACCGAATTGTAGCAATTATTAGGGTTGTAAATGGATCGGATATGGAACAAATCTACCATATGTGATCCATTCTGTTAAGAATAATTATTCGATCTGATCCGATAATTTAATGGATATTTGATTGTTAAATTCATATCTGATTTACTATGTTATCAGATATCCGATCCGACATTAAAGAATTTGGAAAATAAAATCAATGTTGAAATTATTATTTTTTCCTATTTTACCAATTTTTAAACGAGTTTAATAATTATAAGTTTTTCAACTTTTTTTAAAACTTTTAACCAATTGGATTTAAATGTACAAAAAATGCTTACCCATTTATTGAATCACTTATTTATAGAGGGCATCTCCAAGTATTTTTTAATAAGATTTCGACGTGGGATAAGAGTCTATTTGATTTAACTTTAGTACATTGTACTTTTGATTTCATTGTAGTGAATGTGTATATTTGGTTTGGCCGTAGTGTTTTATACTATTATATAAATAATTATTTATATTTTATTAAATTAATCGTTTTCTTATCTTTTACTATTTAAGAAAAATTTAACACTCCAAATATTTCAATTAATACTATTATATTATATCTTGTCTATTGAATATATTTATTTTGTGAAGGTATCATAATTTGTATGTATTATTAAATAATTTTTAGATTAATTAAAAATAAAAAATACATTTTTACGTTTAGGTTTTGTTTAGACTCGCCTAACCCGAAACCTCCACGCCTCGCCACGTATTACACTTTTTTAAAATACCGTGTACACGTGGATTGACTTTATCATCATCATCATCATCATTTATGTTTTAAATTTAATGACTTTTTATTATAAATTTCTTTATTTTCTTATTTATTTATTTTAACGACAAATAACATGCCACAAAAATATTCAACCTACTCAACTATTTATAACAAATCGTATTGAATTGTTATCGAATCGGATTGACCATATCCATATTTGATCCATTTAATTAATGAATTATTGAATTTGAATCTTAAGCGAATTATCGGATTGAGACCCTAAATTCATCTCCTATTAGTTTTATCATATTCGAATCAAAATTCAATCAATTGACAACCATAGCCGTTATACAGTTGCATGTTTCAGTGTGGAGCTGTTATTTTTTATCGAATTCAATAAAATTACCAATTTTTCCCTCCAAATAAAATCAGTCTTTTATTAAATAATGACAACTCTGATATTTTGCTCTCTTTGAAATCAGCATTTTTCTGCAAAATTGGGCCCCATTGATCTTTTAAACGGTAAAAAAATGTATCAAAAGTCGGCCAAACTAGGCCTCAAAACTTCCTTCAGGACTAACTCTGTAATTTAGTAAAAGGTTGGGAACATATTGTTAAGTTGATCAAATGTTGGAGACAAAAAGTACAATTTACCCATAATTTAAATGAATATGTTATATTCTCACATCACAAGGCTAAATTATACACTTTGTTCCCAACCTTAACCCATCGTTACACTTTTGTCCCCAACCTTTTCTGTAAGACTTCGAACCTTAACCTCTCGTTAATTAATGCAATTCGTCGTTGATGTTGATTTTGTCATTTTCTATCGTCGACAAATGCAAGTGTAATGCACATGTATGAAGGGCATTTGATGCAATATTTTAAATAAGGGCTAAAATGTCATTTGTTCATTATTCCCTCTCTTTTCATTTAGTACACGCATTATCCTTTTAAAGACGCAAACACTAACGGAAACTAAACGCATGTTTGGTAGAGAATAAAATCAAATTTTTAATAAATTTTGATAAAAAGAGATGAAATGTATGGTTGAAAATTTGTGAATCCCATAAAATATGTAACTAAAATTAATTGTTGATTTTAACTTGAAATTTTAATCCAAACCAAACTGGGGCTAAGAAATCACCATCTTATCATGGATCTACAATTTTTACAAGGAAAAAGGGACACTCAAGAATTCACGGACCCATAACAAGAGAAGATTGTTAAGTACAAAAATAATTGTTATGTGCTGAAATATTCTTTTAGTGAGTGGATTCTCGAGAAAAAAGAATTTTTTTTTCTCAATCATTATCCAGGTCTTTCAGGCAATCGTGAACTTCCGAACAACACATCTGGTGATAAACTGACACTGGAGATTTACATACGATTATCTTAAGATACACAAAAGGTCACTCATTTTGAAAATGCATAAGAAAATGGGAGAATGCAATATTTGACATTATTGCCCTTATTTAAAAATAGGATTATGTTACTTGTACATAAAAATGGTATATAAGGGATTACTTAAAATAATGTGAAGGGAAAAAATGGATAAAAAACTTAACCATCATGTCACATTATGTAATCACTATGTAAACCTTTAATACATGTAGCAAGATCCGTATAAAATATTTCGTGTACATTGCACTTAGACACATGCATTACAACAGTAGCAACCGATGGAATCATCCATAGAGTACGTATAGCATTAGTTGATGAAATGTTTGAGATTATTAGTCTTTATAGACAAAATGGGAAAAAGAGTAACAAGGAGTAAAGGTTGGCAACAAAACATACAAAATGAATATAGGAAAAATTACCTAGAAACCTACATTTAAAGACTAATTTTCATAAATAAGGGGAATTAGTTTTAAATTCATAAATCGCGTGTTAATTAAGAATTATTAATTTAATTAATATGGATTTATTATAACATAACCACACACCCACCCTCCATATTTCAATCCTACCCCCCAGCACCCCCATCCCCAAATCACTTATCTCTATAGTCTATCTCTATTTCTTCACTCTCTTGACGACACACTACCATCGGAGACACGACAACACAAGCAACGAGCGTCAGAATCGCAACGTCGTTCTCTTGGCAATGCACCATCGTCGGAGGCACTGTGAGACAAGCGACGAGCGTCGAAATCGCGATGCTACTGCAACGACGTCGATCTAAGAGCGATGCCGCCCACCACCGCGCTACTACAAGTAGTGGCGAGCGTTGTCAACCGATCTGTAGTGTCATCCTGTGTTTGATGTGGGGTTTGTTGATGAGTAATCTTCAGATCAATCGTGATAGCAGCTCAGCAAATGGTAGTGGAAGTGTGGATAATGGTGTGTGTAACAGGGGACCTGGTGTGGTTGCCTAAGCATTGTTTCGATTTCATGTTTACCATCGTGGATTTTCCCATTCGTTGGTACCTCAAGTCTATGTTTACCACCGTAATTTGAAACAGAAAGTATGTTGCTAGATGAGGATGGAATTCTAAAGGTGTCAAATTTTGGGTTGAGTGCATTGGCTGCAACGATGAAGGATGTGTTGAGGAGATTGTTGTGTATCTTGATATTTTTTGTTATGTTGAAGGGTAAAGGAAAGAGTGAGAAGGGAGATGCGTTGTGATCGAAAGAGAAGGGAGAGAGTATGAGTGAGAAAGGAAGGGAAAATTTAGGGGTGAACATGGTTTGGTGTGGGCGATTTGTGTTATATTTTCAACTCAAACCATTTCATGCGGTTTGAAATTTTTTCAAACCAAATCAAACCAAACCATGTTATTTTTTAAACCAAACCATTATTTGCGGTTTGGTTCGGTTTTAATCCGCAGTTTACTTATCGATATTATAAATATATGTTTATAACAAGTTGTCATATACATTTAAATAAGAACTAATAATGTTAAATGTTAAATTACATTTTTTTAAATTCGATATATAAACAAAAAGGCAAAAAAATAGTATCAAGTTAGCATTTTAGCAACTAGCACTCCAAATTTTACAAGCAATAACATCAGAATAAGTACAAGAGTACTAAGTACTAACCTCTCATTTGATAAAAATTGGATCAATATCCTCTTTTGTAACACATGATTCGGCCTTTGTATGATGTGCAAATATCAAAATATTTATTAGTCCTTATTAATGATATTAACAAGCAACTGAAAAACAATATGCATAAAATATCAAAACTGATAATGGAAAATAAATGTCACATTCCACAGCTTTCTCAGAGTAATCCGGTGCTTCTACCTCATCCAAATATTGACGAAGCACTATAGGTTCATTGATACTATGTAACCAATTCTTTGTGCATATTAAGATCTTAACCATTTTTCCACTCAATGAACTCCTAAAGGAGTCCAAAATCCTACCACTTGTGGAAAATGCTGACTCTTAAGAGACTGTAGATATTTGAATTGCTAATACATCTTTGACAATTTTAGAAACGATTTTGTACTTGTGCATACTCATTTTCCACCAAACTAGTAATCGGTCAAATCTTCACAACGATTAGACAAATAATCAATCAAATCATTCTTATTAGATTACATGTTTTGCATAAGTTTATCTTTGAAAATAGAAGGAATCTGTTTAGAAACACTGAAAGTAGGTTGTAAAGGACTTGGACTACTATTTGGTAGCCTCATTTGATGAAAGCTAATGGTGAAATGATTGGAGTTGCCATTTCTTCATAGCATGCATACAACATGTGGAGTGTCTCTTCAACTCTTTTTAACAACATTTTTGCAATTTCTACATCATAAATGAGTTCAAACCTGACTTTAAGAAGTTCCAACTTGCATCTTGGGCCAAGAACTGTTGCAATGAACTACAACTGATTAAACTTTTCAACATGGCCCCAATACTTATCATATTTTTTCCGTATACTAATTGTCATGGTTCCCATCAAAGTGTTAGACTCTTTAGCTAATTCATTCAACTCTACATGAATTTCACATATTTCTTGAAAGAAAGAATTAGAAGTCACATACTTCGAGCCACTAAATTTTAAAGTCATTTCATAGAAAGTCCTCAAGAACCTAATAAATATTTCT
Source organism: Fraxinus excelsior (assembly GCA_019097785.1). Taxonomy (NCBI): domain Eukaryota; kingdom Viridiplantae; phylum Streptophyta; class Magnoliopsida; order Lamiales; family Oleaceae; genus Fraxinus; species Fraxinus excelsior. The sequence goes on along the minus strand of CM032637.1, from coordinate 8,105,029 downwards.
GCTCGATCCCAATCGACATGTGTTGGTGGTCTACTTATATTTCTTCCACCGGACCTATCTTCATTAAAATAATTTGTATAGTTTCCATCGCTTTCCAAAACAAAAAATGCTTTTTTAAACTTCGTAGCAGCTTGCAACATCGAGTATGTGGAATTCCATCTAGTCGTGATATCCAAACACAACAAAGCTCGAGACTCAATATTTGCTTCCTTACAACTCTCCTTGAACCTTTTCAGTCGTTCTGGGAAAGATCTAACAAATCTCACAACATTACGAATAGCTGAAATAGTACGACTTATTTCTTTCAAGCCATCACAAACAATAAGATTGAGTATATGAACACAACACCTCATATGAAGCATTTCTCCGCCCAATACTAGACCATTCTTCTTCTCCTCAAAACAACTTCAATCTCAGTAATGCTACGTCGTTGGAAGATGCATTATCAATAGTCACAGAAAAGAATCTTATTGATTCCCTAGTCTTTAAGACAAGAAATCAACTCATTTCCCACCATATCTCCCTTATGGCTTGGGACTTGAATGAAACTTATAATCATTTTTTGAAGTGTCCAATCATTATCAACCCAATGAGCAGTTAAACACAAATAACTAACATTCTGTATTGATGTCCAACAATCAGTAGTCAAAGAAACTCTATGCTTGCTCAACTCTTTCTTCAATTTCTTCTTCTCCTTTAGGAACAAATTATATATATCTCTTGCTACTATCATCCTTGAAAGAAACACAAATTTTGAAAAAAAAAATCTTATATAACCCTGAAAACCTTCATCATCCACATGTCGAAATAGTAACTCAGACAATATGAAGTACCTTATAATATGTTCTCTAACTTCTTTTTGAACAAACTTTACAAGTTTTTCACGGCTATCAACACCTTTAGAAAGCTCTCCGATTTTAAGCATGCTATAACCAGTCATTCTCTTTTGCTTTTTGTCTTAAACTCTATATGGATACCTTTTACATAAATGCATGAGATTATTCCACAATGTACTAGTTTCACAGTTTTTTGCATGATGCTTATATGTTCGTCCACAATAATTACATTCTGTCTTTTCATCTTCTCGCATTTTAAAATGATCCCACACCTCGGAGCTTTTGTTTCCTTTTTTGCCTTTTCCATCCATTTTCATATCTTGAGGGTCATCCTCTGATGGAATCGCATCATCAGATTCTTCTAAAATTGGATACATATCTGAAACAAAATGTTAGTTTTAGTTAATAACAAGTAGTATAAATACATGTACTTCTAGAAGTTTTTGCTTGAAACTACTTCTTTCAAAATTTTCATTAATCGTGAAATCTTTATAGTAAATGCCCTATTTCGAAACTTAAATGCTTTCAGACAAGTCAATTAGGAACAAATTGAATATTACAAGAGAGATTAGACCAGTTCATACAACATTCCTCATGGAAAGGGTTCCATCAATGTCCAATGAGACCAACTCATTTGAATGGGTTAACCATAGAACTTTACGCCACAATACATTATAGTTGAACTCGCACATATTTTGTAGTCAAAGACTAGTTTATCTTTCAAAGAATTAATGATTTTCTTAAAAAATAAACCACATAACAAGTTGCCAGCTCGTGTGGTGCCTCATCTAGCTCATTTGACTTCTTTTCCGGTTCTTGAGAGAGGCAGAAAACAGCCCCTGAATAGGAGGCTTTATTTTAATGTTAACGAAAAAGTTTTTGACATTTCAATACAAAATATAAAACTCATTAAACTGATAAAATCACACAAAAGCAAATGATTTCTAGATATTTAACAAGACATGCACTGCAACCATTGCTTTAACCAAATTAAACACGAGCTAGATGAGGCACTACATTTATTATATGGAACTTTTAATCCAAACAATTCGGGCAAAATCAACACGGTAGAAGTCTAGCATCCCCAAATAAATAAAAAATATTGACACCAAGAAAATTACCATTTATAGTAAATGCCCTATTTCAAAACTCAAATGCTTTCAAACAAGTCAATTAGGAACAATAAAAAAAGATTTGAAACCAACAAAAATTTAAAATAACCAAGAAAAGAAAACAAGTCCTTACAAAAATATTTTGTTTTGGGTCTTGGGAGGAGAAAGAAAAGAGTGAGAGACACCGGTGGTCGATGGTGGAAGGCGGCGAGAGATGAGATGAGAGCTGAAGAGTCGGTGGAGTCGCAATGTGGCCATTCGCACTTCGCAGAAAGGCTGAGGGATGAGAGTCGGAGAGCAGTTGTGGTTTCAGACTTCCAAGTTTGAAATTTGGATGGATGGGTGAATTCCAAAGCATAATCATCCAAAAAGAAAAAAAAATTAAAATGATTTGGGTTGGGCCCAAGTTTAGTCTAGTGGGCTCTGCGGGCCTGTAAGTTTTTTATATTACTAAAAAAATCTAGTTTGAGAATTTATAATTTAATAAAAATATTTTTTTAATTTAAAAAACGCGGTTCAGTTTGGTTTTTTGCAGTTTTTGAAATTTGAAACCTAAACTAAATCATTTTGAAACGGTTTGAGGAAAAAAATCATGGGTCCACATGGATCCAAACTAACGACTTCGGTTTGCGATTTCGTGATTTTTTTGTGCAACCCTAGGAAAATGTTTAGAGTTTGAGGGTGTGGATGGGATATGTAAATAGATTAATTTAATTTTATAATATTGTTTATTAATATTAAAAATTTGAGTTAACACCTGAATTTTGAAATATTTTGACAAGATTGTTACGTTTAAAATGTAATTGTTATAGTGGAGTAGTTGTATAATTTTCCCATGAATATATTACGAGAAGCAAACTTGTGCCCTAGCCCAATCTTAGTTGGGTAAGGTGTTAGGCCAGACTCAAATCGCCCATTTTATCTTGGGGAAATTAGGTCCCATACGGTCAAAATAGGACTAATTAGAAAAATACCTTAATTAACTAATTAATCATCACAAAACCATATTAATTACGTTCTTTATAACAAAACTCAAAATCCCCAAACCCCACATATCTTCCTCGTCTGCAGTCGCCCAAATCTTCCAAACCCAAAATCTCCCAAAATCCTATTCCTATTTCTGCAATGGCTGGAGAAAGCTTGTTGCAGAGGAAAAGAGACATTGATGAAGAACCATCTTTAAAGAAGAAGAAATCTTATAAACCCAAGGTTCATTTTTCGGTCATTGTCGCTCTTTTTTTTGCTCGTTTTCTGATAATTATTGCTCTCGAATTTTTTTGATTATTATTGCTTTCCATGAGGGGTTGTATTCTACTACAGTATTGTTTTGCGTTTTTTGCTTTAATTTTCAGTATTATTGACCCGTGTGATCTTATTTTTCTATGAAGAGTTGGTCACGAGATTTGTGGTAGATCTGGGTAAAACTGAGCCATGGATTGGTAATACACTTGAGGATGTGCTTTATAAATGGGACTTAAATTATTCATATTTTAAGATTATGGGTTTTTCTTTGTCCATGATTTGTTGTTTAGGAATAATGTGTGTGTTTTTTAGTATGTGTTCGAGTAATGTGCTTGTTCTTGTATGTGCTTTAGATCCTACATAGCTACAAGAGTATGCTAGAGTAATTTACAATTTTTTTGGGGTAATGTGTTGCTTTTTTTGAGTATGTCCTGAAGTAATCCAGTAATGTGCTTGTGTAAGAGTATGTGCTATAGATCCTGTATAGCTACAATATCTATTTTTCCAGATTCATGTTGAAAGGAAACTAATTAGTGGTTCTTTTGAAGTGTTTGTCACTTCTTTGAGTGTAAGCCACTTTTTGATTGTTGTATGTTACAAACATGATTTTAATAATTATCATATATTTTTGAAGGTTTGGGATTTTATAATCCCCCAAAATTGTTGGTTCAAATGAAAAGTTACATTATATTAGCCTCACGAGGTTATAACGTGTTTGAATAAAAAAATTTAGTCCACATCAAAGGAGTTTATTCAAAAATACGTGCATTGGTGCCTTTATAGATTTGAATGTAATAGAGTTGCAGCCACAACTGATACATCAACTGCTGCTTAGGGAGGTGAAGCAGCCGAATACAAATGAAATGTATTTCAACATTCATGATTATCTTGTGAAATTTTCAATTGAGGAGTTATGTTTAGTCTCAGGGTTGAGATGCTTTGGAAATGGTGATTTTACCAGATTTAGAATGAAGAAGAGCCATTTGAAAGAGCGCTACTTCAAAGAGTACCAAAGTATCTCAACAAAAGTAGTCTAAGAAGTGTTCCTCAATCTCCCAATCAACACTGTAGATAAAGATGTAGTTGATATAGGCCTAGTTTATTTTATTACTTCATTCATGTTTGGTACCTTTTATCACAAGGGCGTTGATGATTCCTTTTTTGTCTTGTGGAGTCTGAAGAGATGAACAATTTTCCTTGGGGTAAAGAAATTTTTAGTGTGACTCTATCATCATTGAAGAATGCCTTTAACAAAAGAATGAAGAATATTTTTACTGGAAAGAACTTTTTAGAGTATAGGTTGAGTGGATTCCTACTTGCTTTTCAAGTATGGATTTATGAAACCATTCCTGCTATTCCTCAAAATAGGTTTTGCATCAAGCATAAACCTCAATTTCCTCGGATGTTGAGTTGGAGTTGCAAAGAGCACGTGATATTTGTGACTTTAAGGAAGAACATTTTTTATTTGCTTAAAGTAAGTTTTTTACACTTCTATTATTTATTTTATATCTTTAATATATTGTGTTCTTGTAAATTATATGATTTGGTATTTTTCAGCTAAAAGTAAATCGAGTAGTGCCTCTTGAGGTAGAGAAGAAAGAAAACTATGCAATTGGCTTGTTTGTTGAAACGAATTGTGAAAGTTTGGATACTGACAAGGATGACGATGACTTTGAGCATCCAATAGGTCAACAAAAAAAGTTACTGGATGCACCATCTGTTGGCCGTTCTAGCAAGTCTTCAAAAAAGAGAGACAAATGGAAGAATGATGATGTTTGTGCATTTGTTAATTTATTATCATATTGTGCAACTTTTTTGTGAAAAAGTAACACTGTGTCGCTTTTTTGATGCAGTGTCACTTTTTGATCAGATACTTCATTCATTTGACCATGGTCAGAGATTTCATTCATTTGGTCACTCTTTGTTAAAAAAGTGACAAAAGTGACACAGTATCACTTTTTTAACAAAAATGACAGGTTATTATAGAACATATCAAAAAGTGACACAGTGTATGCATTGTCACTCACTTTTTATTTTTTGGATGCAGTGTCACTCACTTTTTATGTTTTTGGTGCATTGAATTACAAGTGGATAATAAGTTTGTCTTCAATAATGTTTTTCAGGAAGCCTCAAAGACTAATGAAGAACTTTGGAAAATGTTGGTTGAGGTTGAAATGAAAGTTGTGCAGTCAAATGACATCATTTCTGAACGCATTTCTGACCTCGAAATTAAAATTCAGTCAAACAAATTTGAGAACCGTCTAAGAAATATTGAAAAGAGGGTTAAAATGAATGATGAAGTTATGGAGCGTCTACAAATTTTGGAACAAAAAATGGACAGTATTCTGATGGCTAGTAATGAAAAAGTAACGGAGCATCTACAAGATTTGGAACAGAAAGTGGACAATATGCTGATGACATAAATGAAAAAGTAACGAATGTATTCAAGTGTTTTCGAGTTTAAATTTAATACATGCAATTTTTTGTCTAGTTTTTGTAACTTTTTTAGTCTTTATGACTTTTTTGATTTTCTGAAATTAACTTTATTTGTAGGATTATGTGGAGAGTTTACCAAATGAAACGAAGATGACAAACCAGGTGTTCTATGATTATCCTAGTTTTTCTTTAGGCATTGAGTTTGAAATGAGTGGTAAGGAAAAAGATGCTGCAGTGCCACTTAGTAAAACAGAGATGGCAGTTCATGAAAGTGACAAGATAGTAGAAAAAAGTGGCAAGGAATTTGAAAATAGTGACAAGAAAGTTGAAGGAAATAACAAGGCACTTGAAATGAATTTGAATGAAGAAATTGAATTTCTTGAAGATGATTGGTTAAGAGTTGATCATGATGTTGCTCATAGTTTAGCAAAAAATCAAGTATAAATATATTAATTTGATTATCTTTTTCTTTATAATTTATGTTTGTTTTTAAATTAATATATTTATTTTAATGATTATGTTTCAACATGTTGCATCACCATTTGTTGAACCCGGATTTCAAGTGGTGGACAATGAGGTTGAATTAAAGGATGAAATTTGGCAAAAAGTTGTGGAAATAACAAATACAATTCAAGCTGAAACTGAAACTGAAATTGAAGAGAAAAATGTTGATGCTATTCTAATTGATAATAAAGTTACACCTAATGTGCCATTGAAGAGACAAAAGAAACCTGCAGCATTACTTCAGTCCCCCTGGGTGAATGAGTATGATTCCACGACAAGGACTATAAAACGTGTTGTAAAAGGCACCTATGCATTTCCAGTCGATTTGGGCCCTCATGCATATGCCGTTGATGCTTTCGAGCTTTGGTACAACAAATGGTTGGTAAAAAAAAAAGTAAGTTATTAATATTCATTGTTTATAACTTTTATCTAGCAAAGTGACAATACAATTGTTTATTATTACAATGTCACTTTTCTTTTTAAAAAGTGACACAATGTGACTTTTCTGTTTAAAAAGTGACACAATATGACTTTTTACATTATGTGATGTAGGCATAAGCATTTCAATGATGAAAATTCAATTATCAATCCTTGTTTCTACTTCGGTGATATTGCTGTATCTACCAAACAGTGGTGGTATGAGTTGTTTACTCCGAACGAATGTCTAGAAGATACAGTAAGCTATTTTGTTTGTTGGTGTTTTAAGATTCTTTTATATAATTTTTAGTACAATCATTGATTTTGTCATTTTTTCCTTTTTTGTAGCATATCGATGTTTGTTTCTATTACTTGAGAAATATGTTAAGACATGGACAATGTATAAGTGTAAAGGTTACAACCACATACTTTCCGTTTGATAGCCAAATGAAAGGTATATATACTGATTTTTGCCAAGATAAGTCGACTTTAAAAAATCAGGCTTCACTCCTTTCATATGTTATTGGGTTGTATATGCCATGTAATACAAGTTGGAGCCTTGTTGATCATGTGCTTATGCCAATGAGAATGTCCAATTCAGCCTATTTGATTCTGTGTCAATTTGACATTCAATATATGTGCGTTCATGTGTATAATTCATACCACAAGGTTGTTAGGAAAGTTTTAGTACTTGAGACTGTTAAACAATTTTCTGATATAATTCCTCATCTTCTTTTTTCACACTGGCTTCTTTGAGGGAAAATGCATTTCAGAAGAAGATGCTTTGAAACCATTGGTTGTAAAAATGGTTCCAAAACTTCCATAGCAGAATACCGGATTAGACTATTTTTCTAAGGACTTTTTTTTTTCATTTGATATTTATGTATTTAATTATCTAAATTACTTTTTTTTTATGTAGTGGAGATTGTGGACTATATGTAATTATGTATGCTCAGTACTTCATTAATGGAATGTTAAAAGAATTGCCAAAGACATTTAACATTCCACATACTAGAAGAAACATTGCTGCTCAATTACATGCTTATGGGAAGAAGAAGTAAGATGAGGAATATGATAAGATAATGAATGGCCGTCAAAAGAGATTGATTAGTGATATGTTGTTGTCAAATGAGATGGATTAGTGATAGAGAAGAAGAAGATTTTGAAGAAATGGATACATGTCTTGTAATGAAATGACTGATTTTAGTTAGAATATTTTGTGGATGCATGTAAGCTGATTGAATGTCTTTTATATAATGACTGATTTAACGAATATGTTTTCTTTACAATATCAATGGAACATGGATATTGGTGATGTAGCTGATCAATATTAGTACTAGTACGTAACAATTGTCACTTTTTGCTAATATTTCGAAACAAGGATATTGGTAAAAGACATGTCACATTTTTAACAAAAAAGTGACACACCGTCATCACTTTTTGCTAAAAAAGCGACACTGTCATTTTGTTTACTGTAACTTTTTGTTAAAATTGATGATTTTAATAAAGGAGAAGTCAAAACAAGAACAAATAGGGGAAAACTCAAGTACGGTGCCAACTTTTATAAATATGTTTTCTATTAGATGTGCAATTTTTTATGTCGGTTATATATTTTTGTCTGGGAGTTTTGTTTTTAACCTTCACAGACATACCGTCACTTTTTGTTAAAAAAGTGACACTGTCACTCTGCTTATTGTCACTTTTTTGTTAAAAAAGTGACACACTGTCACTTTTGAACAAAAAGTGATAGCGACATCATTTCACTTATTGTAGTAGTTTTATATTTGAAGTCATGCTGAAAGGGTCAGTGGACGATGCTAGAACCTAGTCCATTTATTAAGTAACTGTAGATCCAATGTCAATGGAGTATGATATCCATGTCACATACACGTACACATGACAAATTTTTTTTAACAAAGTTGTATCCATAAAAATCCATCGTCGCTTTTTTTTTTTAACCAAATCACATACATATTAAACTTCAGAATAAAAAAAAAATTCTAAAATTAAAAAATGTCAAGTAATCTAGTTTTATAAGATGTCGTCCAACTTTCTTTTCTTTTGTGGTTTCTTTTTCTCATTTGTTGAATTTTGACATGATCTACGATTGTGACCACTAATTCCACATCTCCCACATTTTGCACTTTGGATTTTCTCTCGTTTTGATGGTATTCTTTTTTCTTTAGGTCGTCCGGATTTTCTTTTTTGATCAGGAGCCAAGACTACTCTTGTTTTTACCTCTTCTGGTACATTCCAGTCATTGTGATCTCCAAGTGAAAAAATTGCTCTCATATATGTTCGAATATACATATTTGTTGTATAATATACTGAACAATATGAATATGAATCTTCATTTATCTTTGCAATAACTGCAAGTGCATGTGCACACGAAATCTGTCCACTTGGAATTGGTTGCACGTGCATATTCTTTCTTCCATGTTCAACAAATATGAGGCACAACCATCATTAACCTGATACAATATCGAACTTGAAGTTGATACCTATTTGCAAAAAATTGTCACTATTTTATATTAAATGAAGATTTAAAATGAAAACTCAATATGCATAGAGGCTACAAACCATCTTATATAAAAAAAATCCACACATAAAATAATAAAACAACAAGTTTATAGTAAAAACCTTCATTTTTTTTTGACTCCATGGACTTTTCTCTCAGTTTTTTCTCTTGTTTGGTGGAAAGTGTTGTGAATGTTTCTCGTGCATCATTTATATGCTTTACAAACCATTCTTGTAACAAGTATCTTAACGATTCCAATAAAGGCTCTATCGGACAACCTTTTGTTGCTTTTGTTACCGAATTTACTGATTCAACTATATTTGAAGTCATTGTAGAAAATCTGTTGTTTGTCATGTAAGCTCTTGACCATTTCTCATAACCAATATATTTCTGCATAAAGAAGATTCAAAATATTAGTATTCATTTAATCGAAAACAAAAAAAGTGACCTTCTGACATTTTTTAAATTCATTTTTAACAAAAAAGTATCAACACTTACAAACTTTTTAAACGAAAAATGACATTTTATCACTCTCTATTAAAAAAGTGACACTCATTAAAAAAGTGACAGAATGTCACTTTTTTAACAAAAAGCGACAAAGATTATTATAGAACATACCAAATGTGACCCAATCCCTGTATTGATTTCATCAAGTTGTTTCATATGGAGCTCAAAATAATTCTTCGAAAAAAGTATTAACAATTACAAACTTTTTAAACAAAAAAATGACATTTTATCACTCTCTGTTTAAAAAGTGCAGAATGTCACTTTTTTAACAAAAAGTGACAGAGATTATTATAGAACATACCGAATGTGATCGAATCCCTGTATTGATTTCATCAAATTGTTTCATATGGAACTCAAAATCATTCTTAGAATATGCTCTCACAGCTCTGTTGAAATGCTCTGCAATATTCTTTCCTTTTTTCTTCTCACCAAAAGATGACTTCAAGTTCTTTATCAAGTGATAGGAACATAGACCATGCATTGCATTCTCATACACGTTGTGAATTGTATTTTTTATGCTTGCATGTCCATCTGAGATTATACACAATCCTTCTCGCTCACCATAACCTTCTTTTAACATAGTTAAAAACCACTCTCATGAATCATTAGTTTCTAAATCACCAACTCTAAACGCTAATATGAAAATATTGTTGTTAGCATCTTGTGTACATGCAATGAAAAGCATTCAACCATAGTTGCCTTTTAAGAATGTAGCATCTATTACTATAACTGGTCTACAATACTTCCACCCTTGAATAGATGTTCCTAATGCCATGAAGAGGTATTTGAATTTGTTGTTCTGATATGTCTCAATTTTTGTAACTGATCCGAGATTTGTTTGTTCTATCATGTACAAGTATTCTGGAAGCTTTCCATATAACTCTGTGGGATCTCCTCTCACCAATTCCAATGCTTTCTCCTTAGATTTTCAAGCTTTTTCATAACTTATCGACACTCTATACGCATTCATCACGTCATTCATAATGTCCGAGGGAGTGTATGTTGTTTTTGTCGAGATATACTTGTACATGATGAATTCTCCTACTGTTGAGTTGGTTGCTTGACGATGATCTCCCAAAATGATGTTATTTGACCATATATGATCATTTTTAATATACCTTACCTTGAACATATCTATTCCACCAAGTCTTGAAGCTCTAAAAGGTCATTTACACTTATCATCAATGCACTTCAACACATATTCTCTCTTGTCCGACTTACTTACCTTGAATTGAAAGTTATTGTGTATCACATATATCGAAATACTTTTTTTAACCAATGTCTTGTTCTTGAACACTTTATCTTTTGAAATTCCATCCATAGTAACTACTGAAATGATATCACTGCCTCCTTCATTCGTCGTTTCTTCAACTCCCGATATACTATTATATACATCAACATCAATTTCTTCCATACTAGATAATTTCTGAACTGATGTCATAGAATTATCAGTTACAACATCACAAAACTGCAATTGCATCATATCATTTTTTTCAAAATCAACGGCCTCCAAACATTGTATAGCATAAAAAAATTAAGTTTCGTCACTTTTGATACCATTGTCACATCTATGTACAATGGAAAGTTTGCAAGATCTTTATTCTTCATCTTGAGCTCCAAATAAAATGTTAAAGAAATATCGTCTGAAATCTCCATCAAAGGTAGATTTTTCTTTACTCTATATTGTACTTTTATTTTTTGTGTTGATGAACTTAGTTTCATCACAGAAAATATCATGCTTTCAAGGATGTTGTATGTGCAATCCATTGGGACAACAATTCCGGCCATTTTGTCACTTGTATATTCATTATCTTTTGTCTATTTGCCTCCATAACAAACGAAGACATTAATTTTATCCATACCTACAAAAAGATTACAAAGAAATTGTGTGAGACTTTTAAAAAAAAAACAGTGACAAATTGTCAATTTTTCATAGAAAAGTGACAGAATTCGCATGGATCAATGTAATTAATTTAAAGTTTTTTTTCTCATATATATTAACATAAAATAGTGTAATTGCTTGAATTTGTATGTTCAAATTTCCAAAAATGCACATTTATGCATCTAGTTAATGCTCTAATGAGATACTATGACTTTTTTTGAGAAAAGTGACAGAACGTCACTTTTTCACATTATTCTTTTGTCAAACACATTGCATGCATCAAAGTAATTGCAATTGATTCAAAGCTAATTTTCTAATCCTCATATCATTTTCGAAACATCTTATCATTCAAATGAAGCTTACACTAAAATCTACTCAAAACACAAATAACCTCAACAATGCTAATGCACAATTGATGCGCTGGATTCCATAAAATTCATGTTTGTGGAATCCAAATTCACCTTCTTGTGTAAAATTAGATGGATTTAAACTTACAATTCTCTTTCCTTGATTTCTGGAGAGTTTGCGTCGAAATAAAAAGACAGTAGGCACTTTCCAGGTAAAGGTTGTGGCCAACTACCGACTCCTCCCTCCCAGAATTGCGTTATGCAGAGCCGAACCTGTATATCTGGAAGAGTGGAATATTTCTTCTTCTTCCTTTCAGTTTTCCTTTGATTTTTGCATATTGGAGCCTGGTTTCTGTCATGAGTAGGTTTTTGACGTGAGTTGAGCCATATTTTTTATGGTAAATTATATATAATTACCACTCACTCTAAGTTTATCATGATTTTTCAAAACTGTCCCGAAATATAGGGTATTTATGTAATTGCCCCTTTTATCTTCGAGAGGTGAACTCGTTTCTCGTAGGCCTAATTTTACTTAGTAAGAATAGTTGGGCCGGGATTAAATTTTCAGTTTACCTTCGTGAAGGTAACGCGCTGATAGTATCGTGGCTGAATAGTCTCTATTTTACGTGTATAAAAGCAGCAGCGATTACCGTAAAGAGCGAAGAAAAGAAGCACCAGAAGCTTTATGGCCGACGACTTCTCCTTATACTATACAAGTTCCGCCGATTTTTCCAAATTTACCCTTCATCTTCGCTCAGATTCTCCTACTACCCTTATCCTTCTTCTCCACTCCCCTCGTTGCTCCGGTATGCTTGCATATTCACCCTTTAAAGAATATTCCAATTGCAATCTTGATTTTCTGTTAAATTACATAAAGTTTTAAGTTTTTTTTTTTTTTTATTCTGATAATTTGATAAAGTACTTCAAGTTTTAGTCTTTACGGATTTTTCTATATTATTGTTTGTGATAAAATTTTGAAACTTTTGGACATGCGATGAAAGGGTAAAATTTGGTGAGTTCAACAGTTTGAATTAATTTTTCTTATATTATTATTTAGTGATAAGTGTTTGAATTTTTTGGATATGCAATGAAGGGTAAAATTTGGTGAATTCAACAGTCTGAATTAATTTTTTTTATATTATTATTTAGTGATAAATGTTTGAAATTCTTGGATATGCAATGAAGGGTAGAATTTGGTGAATTCAACAGTTTGAATTTTTGGGAGGCATGATTTGAGATTAAATTACAGTCTTTATATGATTTAGGAAACATCCTTGCCAAAAAAAAAAAAAAAAAAATTGGTGATGTTTATTCTACTTTCGTCCTAGTGAATTGCCTTTGACTTTTTGGTCAATTCAATCTTTGATTAATCATAAGTTACTTGATCTTGGAATTAGATATTTGCAAAATTTAAAACTGTGAAGTAATTACTAGTATATAAAATGTAAAAGGTTGCATTTTAAAGAAAACACTACATATGGAAGTATAAAATATTTCTGCAAGAAACATCAACATAGGAAAAGAAATTAATTGTAACATTTATCATTTGACCGACAGTACTTGTTATTCATACGGGCATCACTGTATTTATCGTATTTAATTGTTCAACCTTTTTTCTTAAGTATATTTGTTATTAAATCTTTGAGAAATCAATTCATACAATTTTGGTTTCAGAAGTTTTGCATAGCTATACAAATTTTGACACATCATTTATATTGATTTAGTCATTTGCGAGTTTACTACTTAAGCCTTGTTTACCCACAGACAGCAGAGAACCATGGGAGATTCAGTAGATTTGTCTGGGGATGGAAGTGTGCTTAAAACAATTGTGCGGCGAGCCAAACCTGATGCAATTACCCCATCAGAGAGCCTTCCTCTTCTTGATGGTATGTTCACACAGTTTATTCACAAACTCTACGAATGATGTTAATTTCCATTGTCATGGGATTCTTAAAGTTCTGGTTACAGCTGATTTCATCTTTACAAATACAACAATGTTAAAGTTGGGACCCGATAAGATCGGCATTCTATAACATAAATGGCATTACTAGAGCAACAAACAGAATTCAACTGAGGAAAGTGAGCAACTCAGTGCTGTGTATCATTGTTTTCTCCTCATTAGTTCGAGAAGGCAAATAAATGATCAAAAGAGAAACAGAGAACATAATTATATTGCTAATTTCTTGGTAAAATAAATGTCAAGGCTAAACTCAACCATCACCTTGTAAGGAATTAGGAAAATAGAAGATCGCCCAATGAAAAACATTATAAGATAATGCTTTAGTGAAAGCAATGTTTGAAAATGCGAACTAGGTACTGCGGCTTTTTTCCTTTGTGAGGCGAGACGTGCCTCGAAACAAACCAAAAAATTAGTCAAAAAATAATAAAATAACATGAGAAATTTTTTGCTGAAACTTCAGAACTAGAATTTATGCTTGGATCATACGAGTGACCGAGTGGCTGCCTTGCAATCTTGCGGAAGAGAATATACAGAAAAAAATAAAATTTATAGAGGAGATGATAATCAGTAATAAAAAAATATATATAAATAAAAGCTTTTACCTGCCAGAAATTTCACAATTGGCAGTGGCACCACCATGCAGCCTTGTAGAAAAAGACTCGTTTCTCGGAAATGGTGAGACGTGGAGTAGTGGGGTTCTTTAGGTTTTTTTTTAATATTTATCCCACTATAAAAAGAATTGATTGTCCCAATTTAAAAAAGCCCTTTTATATATAAAAAATCACCCTTTTAGAAAAGAGGGAAAAATTTTAATTAAAAAAAGAAAAACAACTCAAAGGACAGAATAAAACTGAGATGTATGCCTCACGCTCCTTGAGACACACATACTGAGTTATGTGCCTCAGTCAATGAGGCACCTGCCTTATTGAAAAAGTATTGAAAGTACAGCCTCAAGGCACAATAGGTGCACCTTTTTAAACCATGATTTAAAGTACGAAGCTCTCTATTTTTTAAAACTATCATAGCATTTGAGAGATTCATTGAACCTCTCTCGTTGCTTAGTTTTGAATTCCAAAATATGGAGTCCTTGATTCATGGACTAAGAAATTGTTAAAGCCGGTTTAATAAAAATGATTAACCTCTCTCTTGCTTAGTTGCATTGCGTTTTTCTCCCAGCAATTTTTTGTCTCTCTTAAAATTAATGGCTTTCAACTCTACTCTTTGATTTATTCACTCTTTAGTTTTCCTATATATATCATTTGATGAATTAGTTGTGTGTTTTAGTTCATTTTTGTTGAAGTTTGTAGCATGCAGATTTGTGGTTCAGCATAGTCAATAACACCATTTTTTTTTCCCAAAGAACCATTTGTATTGCAATCATTGTTTTTCAAGTTACTTGGCTGATGTAATTTACAGTTAATCTTAGAATTATAGCACATTGCTTGAGGGAAAACTGCACAAGAGTGTATTTGTAAAATGGTTAAACTTAGGCTCTTATATACTTGCAAGTAGTTTACTGAATAATTTGGGGATTCTTTTATGGATATTGAGGAATCTAGAAATGTTTCCTACTTTGAGGGTAGACTTGATGAAGCTTCTCATATACTAAAACACTCTGTTTGTCACAATTGAATTACTTGGTCTAATCATTGTAGTCTCATGAATGGTTTTGTGATGCTTAATTTCTTTTCAAAAGTATTTAAATTTTGAGACAAAAAACTTGTCTTATTAGAAACTCTTGTCAATTTCTAATGTTTGGAAACATTTTTTAAGGGGACGTTGTTTTGGAAGCCTCTTTCTCAGTCAGAATGATATGTGGCCTTTGTCTGAGGGTTTGTTTATATTTATTTATTTTATGAATAGGATACTTTACTTAAAAATTCATAAAACATTAGATCTTATACATCCTTCCACGTCAAATTGTTGTTTTTATTTCTGAATGCATCCAGTTTAATGTCAACTCGAACCGCTTTCCAATCCACTTGAACCTATTCATCACAAAACGATACTCTCTGATTTTCCACTTTCCTTTTTCGAGTTGTCCAACTAATATTTAAATCCAAAACTAAAACTTTCCAAATGTTCCATCAATACCTAAGGTTTTTTTTCCTTTTCCATTCTCAATACAACTCATTCATAGTCAGAGTCTTGGCTAGTTCACTATTGCCTCTAATCTATTTCCAAAATCCCAAACCTACACTCCTTGAACACTTTATCTGGGAACCAGTCTCCCATCCTAAGGAGTCCCCTGTCCCTAGTGGTAGAATTGCCGATTCTTGGAGCCTATAGCCCATCTCCCTTGTTATGTAGTTTATTTAGGTTTTTAACATGAAAACATACCTTAAAGATTGTTTTTTAACTTCTTTCACACTTTCGGGGATAATGGAAGCTGGTTTTATTGGTTGGGAAACAATTAACTTAGAAACAAAATATCTAGAATTTTTTAAATTTCCTTTGAAACTAATAAGAAAATCCCATCCTCTAAAAAGAATTTGAAAGGAAAAAAGAGTTTCAATATACAAAATGCAGCTAATTTGACCAACATATTTTAGCACGTTAGTAATCCTATTAAAGTAACTTTATTCCTACTCAGTCCTTCCCATTATTATTGGCAACAAGATGCTAAGATAATTAAACTCTATTCAAATGCAAATAAAGTGATAGGAGTTGGTCATCTATTACCATTATAGCTTGGACGATTAATCTACAAAGTCTAGTACAATGCTTTAACTTTAAAAGGCACCGACCTAATGTTTAAGTTAAAGTCGCATTAAAGATCATAATATAGTCTTAATTGCCTTTAATTCAAAGAGTCCAGGTATCTTTTGTTGATAACTATAGCAAAATGATGTTTGTCGTTTGTTTCACACCACTCTTTCACAAAGCGACAGGGTGTTGTTTAGATAAGTATAATGACCCGTCGTTCTAGTGTCTGTGAAGAGCCGTTTGATCCAATTCTTAACAAAACGTTTGTCGTTATGATAATTTGTACCGAGGGTACTCAACTGTTTGTGAAGATACGTCGCAAAGTAAGCTATGTTACGAAACCAAATCGAATTGCAAAAAATTTATCGGTTTAGAAATTATAATAGTTTAGGTTGGCTGATTTGGAAATTTTCCAAATTGGCTAAAATCCGTCCAAATCGAATCATGTTTACCCATAAATGTAATAAACGACTTTCTAAGCATTTTAGAAAATTTGTTTGTTTGAACAAAATTATATGAACTAAAGGGTGTGTTTGAGCCACATTATTTTGGAAAAATGTATTCTACAATAGTAGATTGAGTTTAAGGAACCAAAGTGTTGTTTGTATTATAGTTATCACATACTACCTTGTTTAAAGTTGGGAACAACTTTTGACAAACTATTAGAGAGCCATTTGTTGTTTTTATCAAAACAGTATAAGTGACACTTTCTTGTTTTGCTGAGAGTTGGATCAAATAATTATTCACAAATTGTAGAGTGCTATTTTGATCATCGAGATAATCCTCTGAAGTTTTGTTATGGTTATTAAAATGATACTTTACCCTTTTGAATTCAGGATATTTAAGACTTAACGAGTTGTGAAGCCTTAACACTTGAAACATTGAGCGAAGACCTTTAAACTTTAAGTATTGTTGACTATACTCTTGAACTGAACTCCTCTAGTATTTTTGGTCGAAGCACATAATTATAAAGTGACACTTTCTTGTTTTGCTAAGAGTTGGATCAAACAATTATTCACAAATTGTAGAGTGCTATTTTGATCATCGAGATAATCCTCTGAAGTTTTGTTATGGTTATTAAAATGATACTTTACCCTTTTGAATTCAGGATATTTAAGACTTTTAACGAGTTGTGAAGCCTTACACTTGAAACATTGAGCTAAGACCTTTAAACTTTAAGTATTGTTGACTATGCTCTTGAACTGAACTCCTCTATTATTTTTGGTCAAAGCACATAATTATAAAGGATCAAGCTAGTGCTCGTATTTGACCCAAATTCCACTGATGTAGGAATTTAACAATTTGACAACAAACAATTGAAGAAACAAGAAAGAAGAAAGGGGGTTTAAGAAGAAAAAAATTAGGACAAAAGGAAATCAATTTATTTCATATATTCAAAGGTGGCTATTACAATGAATAAACCCCTCTTTATAGTTTATATTGAGCAACTAAGCTAAAATCAGAAGAACTATTAGAACTTTATTAAAATATATCAACTAATATAACTTAACCTAAAAAATATCATTTCCATTAAAGGCTATTTTAAAATCTTATCTAAACTATCTCGCTCTCCATCATTTCTCCCCGATTGAGAGAACTCAACTCCAGTGAGATAGATTGCAACTTAGTTTAGGAGGGTGATTTTTCTTCCTAATCAAATAATGAAAATGATCACACGACGACAGCCAAATCTACAAATCATCCGTGAAGAATATGATCAGATCAAGGGGATGGTCTTTCCTTTTTACCGAGTACTGATAGCAAACTTCAAAAAGTGAAAACCTATGCAACTCATCTATGAAAACTTTAATTGATAGTGCATAATAAGGAGAACGAGAGACTAGCAGAGCGGACTGGCCTATTGAAGCAAATGATTGCAACAATGATGGCTCAAATGTGCCGGAATCAGATGAAATTGGGGCGATTTTTGAAAGCCATAAACTGGACAGATTTGAAATTATATCAGCACCATTACCAAGAGGGAAATCTGAGCTTGCGGGACCAAAACTCTTCAAACCCGGAATAAGCGATGAAGAGTGGAAGACGGCTGAGAGCTTCCCCATGCGAACTGTGACCGTGGCGGAGAAACCAGCCAAAGAAGCGCTGCCGTTCAAGTGGCTGACGAACGCCGATCCGCAGTCGAAGAAGGAAAGGGAGCTGCAAGAGGAAAAGCCTTACGCCGTGGAAGGGAGCTCCTGCGTTGGGCTAATTGAGGAGAAGATGAAGATCGCGATGAAGAACACGAAAGAGAATGGGCTGGAAACTAGGGCTGAAATTAATAAAGAAAAACATATGGGCTTGGGCTTGGCCAAATCTGTAGAAGGCAAGTTACAATCAAAACCAACCCAAGGAAAAGTAGGCCCAATCTACAATACATTAAATAACAGGCTTATATGGACTATTGGCAGAAAGCTTAAGGTCCCGTCTGAAGCTTCTGGAGAATATCAGTCAGGTAAACATGCAGAAAACTTTGGCTACGGCATTAAGTACTCTGAAGGGGACCTCCAACCCAGCAAGGGTCATACGTTTCAAGAAGAAAAGAGTGAAAGAGTAGCACAAGCGGAAGTTGACTTCATTGGTAAGAAAAACTCAACCAATTTTTTTGCAAGTGTTGGAGAAAAACAAATTCTGCTGACTGAATCTTGTCACTGCAAAAATGAAATTGTGGGGAAGAGAAAGGAGCCCGGGTTCAGGGGCCATTGTCCCAAGGTTGGCCATATTGATTTTACTAGCAAATCTACATGGGTGAACAATCAAGGTAAAGTACTACGAAGAGAGCATTCAGACTTGGGGTGGGGTGATTTTAGTGGGCCCATTCTGGATGAACCTGTCGTGCTTGATGAAACTCCTAACTCAAAGAAGCATGTCGAGTGGGGAAATTCTTTTAAAAGTTCAGAAATCAAGGGAAATCTGAGTCATTTAGGAGAGGGGGCAACTCTCGAAACTTGCCGTGTTACCCTTTCATTTCAGCTTGCTTGTTCTTTTCATTTCAAGTTCTATGAAATTGGGGCTCATTTTCATATAAACCAACAAGTGGGCTGGGGTTGGGAAAGTGCCCATCCAGTAGAAGGTAACCAATTACTTTTTAAACAAGGCCAAGAAGAGTCAAGCCCAACAGGAAATACAAGTATAAGTGTTTCTTATAGTAGGAACACGGTGACTTGCTCTCCATTTAGCAAAATTTCCATTGCTCCAAAATTCGTCAAATCAAAGCAATCACAACCCCTCAATCAACTCACTGTTTCGGAGCTTCAAAAGAGGATGGAAAATGGTTTTTGCCTTCATTGTGACGAGACAAATCCAGTGGGCCATAATTGTGAAAATAAAGAGTTACAAGTGTTGGTGGTAACGGGTAATTTGGAGATGGTATGC
This sequence comes from Fraxinus excelsior, assembly GCA_019097785.1. Lineage (NCBI taxonomy): Eukaryota > Viridiplantae > Streptophyta > Magnoliopsida > Lamiales > Oleaceae > Fraxinus > Fraxinus excelsior. The sequence goes on along the minus strand of CM032637.1, from coordinate 8,085,190 downwards.
TTCGTAGAGGTGGAAAATGGGGATGGGGAAAAGATGGAGCTTCCAACACCGATAAAGCTCCAGGGGAAGATTAATCATGATCATATGATATTGTTAACCGACGGTGCGTCCAGCTGTAAATTGTTTTCAACTCATTTGGTTCAAAAATTGGATATTTTGAGGGTAGAGGCGACCGGATATGGAGTTGCTTTGGATACCATACTCGTGATAGTAGCCCGGCTAAGTTGGTCCATCCACTTCAAAGGGTTGAAACGTCATTCTTTTACGATGACCATGGCTGGATTTCTTACAAAGGAAGTTGTGTTGTACGATGAACTGATCAAACACGAGTACTTCCACCTTGAGGACAAGGTGGATTTTGGGGCGGCGGGTAGTGATAGACCCCCACCTCCAATACAAGTTTGTTATTCATTCACTATTCTAGAGCATTCCATAGTTAGTTAGCAAAAGGGTAAAAATGTAATAGACATTAGTTGATTCTCTATAAATGTAATAAGGGGGGAGCTGGGGGAGGCATGCAAAATATTGAGTAGTTGGTTAAGCCAATTGGGAGAGATCAAGGCCTCTCGAATGCCTTGGAATTGTTCTGTCATTACATTTCATTTCCAGTTTCATTGAATACAAATTACATTTCATAGTTTACATTCTTCTATTCTACAAGCAATCACGGATACATAGCTGAGTTACTGAAATCCTATTGATTTAGTGCTAATTCCAGCTCTGTTATTATTCATCAGATCCACTTCACAGCAGCAGAGATAGGGGATCCTATCAGGTTTACAGGATTTCTTTATAATCTTGTTACTTAGCTGCTAACTTGTAATAACCTTTTTAGGTACATTATGTAATTTCGTATAGGTCTTGTATTTAGCTTTGCCTTTGAACTGCATGTGTATTTGGCAGATGGGAAATCTTGTAGAGTATAATGTACTGTTTATTCCTAAAAATATGTAATGGAAAGAATTTTGCTTCAGGTTTCTTTATTTCACCTCCTTAAGTAGATAGTAACTTTTATTTTTACAAAGTTGCTCGCCCTTATTTAATGCTACCTCGGGAATTACTTATCCTAGATAGTTTGTTTTATTGCAAATAGAGGTTTAATGATTTAAAAACTCTTACAGAAGAGATACCACTTGCTATGCTTATGAGTTGATAGTTTATTTACTGGACAGTTCATTACGAAGGCGTTCTTGCTGAGACTGGTGAGGTTTTTGATACTACACATGAAGATAATACCATCTTCACCTTTGAACTGGGGCAGGGCTCTGTGATTAAGGCTTGGGACATTGCACTGAAAACCATGAAGGTGTATGTTCATGCTTTCAATAACTATTACCGGAGTTTCTACCATAACTTGATTTTCTTGCTTTAGTTGGCTATTATTGTTGATTCTTGAGAATAAACACCTAAAATATTTTTGTCTTTCGCTGGTTCTTCCAGGTTGGTGAGGTCGCAAAGATCACTTGTAAGCCAGAATATGCATATGGCAGCGCTGGTTCTCCACCAGATGTCCCCCCAGAGTATTGGCTTTCTTCTTTAATCTTGACTCGTTGCATGAACATAATCTATGAATGATTACATTGTAAACACAAGTTTGCTAAGTTCGGAAAGAAAAGTGAAGGAAACTCATCATTTTGAAACTTCTCGTAACTTTGGGTCAGGATGAAAAATTGTGGGGAATGCTTTGTTTTATGAAAAACATCCCTCATTTCTTGTCCCCTTAAATAAGATTATTGTAAGGAATTTTCAACCACCCACCCGTTTTTCCTTTACTAATTATTACTTTTAACTTTCCTTTCAACCAAACATGGTTATTTAGGATATTTTCTTGGAAAGTTGATGAAAATGAATAGTCATTGAAGAGAAAATATGTGGTTGAAAGTTTCCGGAAATGTTACGATTTTGCAGGAAAGATGGTGTAAATGTTATTTCTTCGATTTTTAAATTTTCCACTAGCCCCATTATTGAGATGCTCAAGCTCAATATCTACATATTGCTTTTGTTCTTCCAACGATGTTAGTCTTCTTTCCTTAAGAAAGCACTGAGAAAGAGAGAGGTGTTTGCATCAAGTATTTTCAACTCTTTTCTTGGAAACTAAATGCATGGAAATTTCGAATAAATTCCCTTTACTTTCCTTTCCTTTCCCTCTCCATCACCCAAGCACTAACTACACTTTGGATACTAGGAAGGTTAATATTGTCAAAATATTTTTCGTGTTTGTTTGGTTGAATAAAATTTTTAAAGAAAAACAGATGGTAGTTGAAGGAAAAATTGTGCGGTTTAAGTTTCCTCATGAGATTCCTATATTTTTGGACCAGAAAACTGCATTTTTTTTCCTCCAGAAAAGTATTTTCAGTTATTTTCTTGTAACTAAATGGGGAATTTTTGAACTAGTCATTTTTTTTTTGCCAAAATGGAATTTGTCTCTCGTCGAAAATTTCATTAAATATGGTAATTCAATGATTGTGGTGCCCTTTATTAAAACGTCATCTAGGCTATCTGTGCAAAGTTGACAAGTAAGACTAGAGTGTTTAAATGGACTTGGAAGTCTTGTCAATTTTTCCTTTTCTAACGAGAATGTTTAGATGGTTCAAAATTCGTGCTAAAAGGAAGAGAGGGAGTGTCTAAAAGTAAATAGACTCGAAATTCTTGTTAACTTTGCCTAGGCGTTGTGTTATCGTCCTTGCTCTCCCAGTGAAAAACTATGGGATTGTGTGCGACCCTTCCTCATAGACCATGATGGATTCAGGCTGATCGTCTAACTGTTGTCGATGCATAGTCGAGCCAACTCCTCTTGATTCATTGCTATCACAGACAAGAAAATCCCATTCATGAGGAACCGCGGTTAGGGTTGCAGAGAGAATTTGTATATTGCGACAATTATCGATTACACTTTATTCATTCAATTTCAACTAATCAAAAATGGGTCATTCGCGGTTTTTGTTCATTGAATTTAAAACTTTCGAACTCATTATTGAAGGAGGCGGTGTCCCTAAAGTGCGTATTTATGAGATGGGCAAGGGAATGGTTCGTTCTGTTGTTAGGGGTAAAGCATGTGCTATCAGAGTGGCTGGTGCCATTGACAACCTGATTTCTAAACCTTACATTGAGTCATTTGTTCGATCTTTCCAGGTGGGTGATATTGTTATTCTCTTGCAACGTTGTTCCAATTCCAGGAGATCCATAGAGGGGGGACGTCACAGAACCATTATCATTCCAGAAGGGAGAAATAGTAATGGTTGGCGTGGGTTCGAGATGGAGTTACGCCGGCTTTTCTCCATTGATATTAAATATGACGATAGGGGTCGGAAATCTGCACCGGTGGAACAAAAGTTTATTGCTTCCGGCACTGTGAAAGGAAAAGGGTCGATGGCTGCGGCCTGCGGCGGTGTCTTCCTCCACCATATTGGGCGGCGCTGGTAAGGGAAAGGAGATAAATAAGGCGGTAGATATCCCTGAGATTGTGCAAAGATTTCAGTCGAAAATAGACAAGTTAAATCTTAATATGGCTAATTCTGATTTTGACAAATTGGATACAAATTTGGGTTTGGTTCAATTATGTTTGAATATTCAAATAGAACGTGGGCTGGATGGGGTTTGGGGGGTTAAGCAAGCCTAAGTCGTTGGACCCAAACAAGGCCCTGGGGTGTGCCCTAATAATTCTGAATCTTTTAATGGCCTGAAGCCCAATGGACTACGCAAACAACTTTGCACCCATAATCCAAAGAAGTCCAAAGTTATTTGGCGGCCCAAATTCGGTTCCAAGCCCACTTTGTTACAAACACAATCCGGGCCTCTTTTATCGGGGTCGAAGCCTAGTTTCTCGACAGGGATTGCGTTGACGTCCCCAATTATGGCTCCGACGGGGAGTTCCGCCTTTATGACGGCTACGACAAGCTCCGATAAGGGTGTTAAGGCCCTGAACCCACGTCTTGGAGAGTCCGTCACGCAGGCGTGGGGTTCGTCATCCGATTGGGTCCTCGAGCTCCGTGATGGTCGACTGTTAACCATTCCTCGAGGACCATCACGGAGCTCGAGCTCCGTGAAGCTTCAGGAGTCGGAGCCGGTAATTCCAACTGAGTTGGGGGAGGTGGTGAAGGCCGATGGTGGTTCAGGAGCTTCGGAATGGTTTAGTGGTGGTGCAGGTGACGATGAGGGTGAGGGTGAATCTGTATTGGGGGCTGATTCGGATTTTTCTGTAGGGGGCAGTACTGTTGTGTGTTGGGAGGGTGTGGAAGAGCCTTTGGAGGTGCTTCCATTGGCCATAGTGGGTCCTCAAGAAGGGGATAAGTTGATAGGGCCAGTAGCTTCAGGTGAAGTGGGTGTGGATGTGGTTGGGGCATCCAAACTGGTTAAGGCAGGGAAGGTTCCTTCTACATTAGAATGGGTGCGGGGCAAATATCATCTTTTTGGAGAATTTGTGGGGGCTTCGTATGAGGGGTATTAGGAGGAAGTCCTTGCTCTTTTGAAATCCATCGACTCTCGCCGCTCTAGCATTGCAAATGGGGGGGTAGTGCCTGTTAAGTTTGGCAGATCAGAGAGGAAGGGAAACATGGAGTTGAAAGCTCTGGTGAGTTCAATCAATTATGAGGCTGGGTCGTCACGTAGTAGATGTAGCTATAGGGATAGGGTCCTGATGTTACCTCAATGAATGTAAAAATTCTCTCTTGGAATGTTCGTGGGCTCAATGATAGGGATAAATGTCTCCAGGTTAAAAGTTATATTAAGCAATGGGGAGCGGATATTATCTGTCTTCAGGAGACTAAGATTGAACTGGTTTCCAGACGTCTGGTTTGAAGTTTGTGGGGTAATCATCATGTAGATTGGATGTTTATTGGTTCTGTTGGTGCCTCTGGGGGTATTTTGTTGATGTGGGATCGTAGGGTGGTGGAAAAAATTGATGAAGCTGTGGGATATTTTTCGGTCTCTTACAGATTCAGAGGAGTTATTGATCAGTTTGAATGGGCATTTTCTGGGGTCTATGGACCACAAACTGACAGGGAGAGGTCTTTGATATGGGAGGAGTTGGCTGGTTTGGCGAGTTGGTGGGGCATCCTTTGGTGTATTGGCGGGGACTTTAATGTTATTCGCTTTCCCATAGAGAGACTGAGGGGGGAGGTGTTTACTTCAGCTATGCAGGCATTTTCAGACTTTATTTCTTACTTTGGGCTTCTTGATATTCCCTTGGAGGGGGGTAGTTTTACCTGGTCCAATAACTGTATGGATGCCTCCATGTCTCGTATAGATAGATTTTTATTCTCAACGGAGTGGGAAGATCATTTTCCAGCTATTCATCAAAAGCGGCTCCCTAGACTCTTGTCTGATCATTATCATATTATGCTGGAGTGTGGGGGACTTTTCCAGGGGAAAGAAACCCTTTCCTTTTGAAAACATGTGGTTGAAATCGAATGGTTTTGTGGATCAGGTGAAAGTGTGGTGGGAGTCTTATCGTTTTGAAGGATCCCCAGCTATATTCTGGCCAGGAAATTGAGAGCCCTCAAACAAGATTTGAAAAAATGGAATGAAGAGGTTTTCGGTGATGTTCAGAATAGGAGGCGGCAATCTATGTCTGAGCTGAGTGTGCTGGATGGGGAGGTGGAATTACGTCCTCTATCTGGTGAAGAGAGCTCGGAAATTTAGGCTGATGGGGGAACTTGAAAGGTCTTTTCTGCAAGAGGAGATCAGTTGGCGTCAGAAATCTCGAGCCCTTTGGTTACAAGATGGTGATAAAAATACTAAGTTTTTTCATCGCATAGCTAATTCTCATCGCATGTATAACTCTTTCTCTTCCCTGATGATCAATGGTGTGTTGACTAATGATCAAGAGGCAATTTCGACGGGCATCATTCAGTTTTATCGAGAATTATACAAGGAAGGAGGGTCTAGGAGACCGCTACTTGATGGCCTTGAATTTTCTATGATCTCATCTGAGGATTCGGCTTGGTTAGGGAGACCCTTTGAGGAGGAGGAAACGTTGGGAATTATCCAAGGTTTCAATGGAGATAAAGCGCCGGGTCCAAATGGCTTCTCTATGGCATTCTTTCAAGTCTGTTGGGGAGTTGTTCAACCGGATATCATGGCTGTGTTGAGGGCTTTTCATGTGTCTGGAACTTTTGAAAAAAGTCTTAATGCTACATTTTTAGCCCTTATTCCTAAAAAGGTGGGGGCGGTTGAGATGAAGGATTTCCGTCATGTCAGTCTTGTGAGTGGGCTTTATAAGATCTTGGCTAAAATCTTGGCTAACAGGTTGAGGGTGGTGTTGCCAAAGATAATATCCATATCTCAGAACGCTTTTGTCCAGGGGAGACATATTTTGGATTCGGTTCTTATAGCTAGTGAATGCTTGGATAGTAGACTGAAAAAGGGAGAGCCTGGTGTTTTATGCAAACTTGATGTAGAGAAAGCCTATGATCACGTTAACTGGGAGTTTCTTCTTTATTTGCTTCGGAGATGCGGTTTTTCGCAGTTATGGATTTCGTGGATACGTTTTTGCATTTCTACGGTTCGATTTTCTATCCTTATTAATGGCAGCCCAAGTGGTTTTTTTGAAAGTTCGAGGGGCCTAAGGCAAGGGGATCTGTTATCCCCTTTACTTTTTGTTATTGTTATGGAGGCTCTTAGTCGGATTATGGATCGGGCTATCAATAGAGGTCTTCTTTCGGGTTTCATGATGGGTTCTCCTCTTGATCACCATGTTAGGGTCTCCCATCTGCTGTTTGCGGATGATAATTTAATTTTTTGTGATGTTGATCCGATTAAAATGGAGCATTTGCGATCTGTTTTTGTGTGGTTTGAGGCGGTTTCAGGGCTGAAGATTAATTTGGGTAAGTCTGAAATGGTTCCTGTGGGCGAGGTGCCTTCTGGAGGTCTTAGCACAAATACTGGGTTGTCAAACTGCGTCTCTCCCTATGAAATATCTGGGGTTGCCTTTGGGTGCTTCCTTGAAGGCTAAATCGATTTGGAATCCGATTATTGAGCGTATGGAGAAGCGGCTAGCAGGATGAAAACGCCTTTATTTATCAAAAGGGGGGAAGGTGACTTTAATTAAGAGCATCCTCTCTAGTTTACCCACTTACTTTTTATCGCTCTTCCCTATTCTGGCTGGGGTGGCACACCGCTTAAAGAGGATACAGAGGCACTTTATTTGGTCTGGTATGGGGGAGGATAATAAATTCCACTTAGTCTTGTGGTCCCAGGTTTGTGAGCCTGTTCAATATGGTGGGTTGCGGGTAAAGAACCTTCAATGTTTCAATATGGCTCTTTTAAGCAAGTGGTTGTGGCGATTTGGTATGGAAATGGATGCTTTGTAGCGTCAAGTGGTGGTGGCTAAATATGGCAGCAACTGGAGGGGTTGGTGTACCAAGGAAGTAAAGGAATCCCATGGGGTGAGTTTATGGAAGTCTATCCACTGAGGTTGGCATTCGTTCTCGAAACATTTGTTTTATTGGGTGGGGGACGGTTCTAGGGTGAAATTTTGGCATGATAGGTGGTGTGGTGGAGTGCTATTGAAGGAGGCTTATCCGGAGCTTTTCTCCATCGCTCTAGACAGAAATGTGTCAGTAGCCGATCTCATGTCTCACACTAATGGTATGCTTCAATGGGATGTGCTCTTCACTCGGAGTGTGCATGATTGGGAGTTGGAATCCGTTTCCTCCTTCATGGATCTCCTGTATTCTACTCCGTTACAAGGTAGAGGGGAGGATTTGATTAGCTGGGGTTCTCCGGGTTCTAAGGCTTTCACAGTGAAGAGTTGCTACCGTTATTTGAGTTCCCCACATTCGAGAACTTTTCCTTGGAAGTGTATGTGGAGATCTAAGGTCCCTCCTCGAGTGGCTTTCTTCTCGTGGACTGCAGCACTAGGGAAGATATTGACTATTGATAATCTTCGAAAACGTGGCCTTATCTTGGTTGATTGGTGTTGTTTATGTAGGGAGAGCGGGGAGAGTCCTGACCATATTCTTCTGCACTGTAAGCTTGCTCGGGAGTTGTGGGATTTTGTGTTTGCGTTGTTTGGTGTCTAGTGGGTCATGCCGAGAACTGTTTTTGATCTTCTCTCATGTTGGAAGGGGCCTTGGGGCAGTAGTAGGACTACCTTGGTGTGGAGGGTTGTTCCTCACTGTGTTTTTTGGTGTGTTTGGAGGGAAAGAAATGCTCGACATTTCGAGGACATTGAGATGTCCATTCCGGAGTTGAAGAGTAGTTTCTTTCATTTATTGTTTGAATGGGTGAAGGGCGTGGGTTTTCATTCCTTGAGCTCTCTTGTAGAGATGTTGGATCATTGTAATCTGGGACTCTTTTGTCCTTTTGTATACTTCTAGTATACTGGGACTTTTTTAATATATGTTACATTACTTATCAAAAAAAAAAAAACTTTGCCTAGTTTAACGAGAATGCCCATATGGTTCGAAATTCGTGCAAAAGGGAAGAAAGTGTGTCCGAAAGTAAATAGAATAGAAATAAAATTAAGCCTAGTTTAATGAGAATCCCCATATGGTTTGAAATTCTTACAAAAAGAAAGGGGGAGAGTTGGTTACATATCTGAGTAGAGAAGGGATATTTTTCAAAAAGTTTAAAAGTTGGAATGTACAAATCCAAAAGTAGTGGCTACAAAATTCATTTTCTCACTCGAAAGTGTTCTATGGGGGAAATAAATGTCTTCAATTTAAATTGACTTTCCGGTGCTTCTCTTTTTCAGCCTTATAATAAAGAATATTTGGGGGCGTAGTGTCCCCTCTCCGAAAGCTAAATTTGTGCTTCCTGTTGAGACTAGCAGTAATGGCAAAAATGAGAGCTATGTGATCAAAGTCTTCTTATTAGTGAGCTTGTAAAGATGTACACATTTTAACTAGTTAAAATCTTGATTGTAAAAGAATGTTCTTGTAGGCTTGTTCTGATTGGAATCTTGATATGAAGTCTGCCTCGCTTTATTTGTGTTCATGTTTCTCATATCTTTTAGTTTGCTTCATATATGATAGATAATCATGAACCTTTTGTGCCTCTCCTGATATCAATCAATTACTGTTCGGAGCACTCAATTTTTTAACTGGTAATACTTTGTATTATTGATATCTAGCAATCTGAATTTATGGTTTTTCGTTGATATGATGCAGTGCAACTCTTGTTTTTGAGGTGGAGTTAGTCGCTTGCCGACCTCGAAAGGGCTCAAGTCTAAGTAGTGTTTCAGATGAAAGGGGTCGACTGGAGTAAGTTATATATAATGTTTCATTGTTTGGGTCTACATCCTTTTGTGATTACCACACTTTGTTTACTTTTCTAGTGGTGCATCAGCTTTTGAACTGAATCATAAATTTTCACAACACATTGAAGAGGGAAATCAAATAATGCATGATGTGTTGTCATACTCATAATTATCACCAACGTAAAGAAAGTTACAAGTGCCACAACCAAACTACCTGCAGCAATAAAATTTCACGACGCGACCAATATGTGGAAAAGTAGTTGATTGCTAATTGTAGTTGAGAGTTCTTGAATTTTTCCCCATTCGATAGAGCCGAGTTGATTTAATTAATGCAGTACAGTAATTACAAGTTTGTCCTGTTAAAACAGCGCTTTTCTTTCGAGACTACACTCGAATGATGTTTCATAAGTTGAATAAGATAGAATTGAAGAGAAAACAAAGTTGAAATCTTGTTTGTTGTCCTATGTCTTATTCATTTGCATACCAATAACATTTGAAACTGATGGTACTAATTCAATAAACTGTGAAATTTCTTCAGGGAGCTTAAGAAGCAGAGGGAACTTGCAGCCTCTGTCAAAGAGGAAGAGAAGAAGAAAAGGGAAGAAGCAAAGGCGGCGGCTGCTGCTCGGATTCAAGCTAAGCTTGAAGCAAAGAAAGGTCAGGGCAAGGGAAAGGGCAAATCCAAATAGGATATCTAGATATGGTCCTATGTTGAAGACGTAATTTTGGATGGAGTTACTTACATATAATTCAGTATTGTTCAAAGAGGCCCAATCTTAACGAGGCAGTTTAATCACCTGAGTTGTACTCAAATATTAACAGCGGTGCCATATATTACCATTTCAACAAAAGATTTTATCAAGTCTGTCTAACAATGCTGATCCTATTTGAGACCCATTAATTTATTAGTCACCTTGATATTGAATTACTTGAAAATGTTGTCAATGAAAAATTGCTGCCGAAGCCGAATCTCTAAAAGTTTCAAGCTTTAATTATTAGTGTGTTTAGAAATTTATTCATTTTTATGTGATTTTTCCCTTTAAAACTCGTTTTTATTAAAAGCTAACCTAATCTCGTAGTTGTGGCATTGAGATTTCAATTGAGAAATCTGTATGCTCTCATATTATATTAAACTACTTCCGTCTTAGAAAATTTATTGAAGAAACTTAATTAATTATACCTTAATGTTTATTTTTGTTTCTTTAATATTGTATTGACAATTTCTCAATTCTCTTCAATTATTTGGCATTGTACACGAATCAACATACATTTTTGCTTTAGATTGTTATTGATTTTTAGAATGATCAATTATTTGGCATTGTATCCATTCGCCCGGATGTATACACATCATGTTTATTCAAAAAGTCATAGGGGATTGTTAGTAATGAGTTTACGGGAGCGGTTAAAGAACTCTTTAATTCTAGTACTCTTCTTAAGCAAACGAATCATACGGTCGTTGCTTTGGTTCCTAAGGCAACTCACTCAACTTCCATGGGAGATTATAGACTGATTGTACATGGTAATGTGTTTAACAAGGTGATAACTGAGATCCTTGCTTCTTTATTGGGCCAATACTTGGGACAATCATTGATCAAGCACAAGCCGCATTTGTGGAGGGTAGGAGCATGATGAAGAATATTTATCTTGCTCAAGAGTTTTTGAGATAATAAAACCGTAAAAGGGTCGCTTCAAGATGCTTTCTTAAAATAGATCTAAGGAAGGCATACGATTCAGTTAATTGGGACTTTCTAAGAAGTGTGTTGAAGGGATAGGATTTCCCCCAAAAAAATTGTTGGATGGGCGATGGAATGTATTACTACAACTTCATACTCTACTGCACTTAATGGTAGCCTTCCTGGATTCATAAAAGGAAGGAGCTTCGTCAAGATGATCATTTATCACCTTTCTTGTTGGTTCTTTGACTTGAATATTTATCAAGAATGTTGAAGGAAGCAACTAAGAATAGTGACTTCAATTTTCATCCTAAATGTGGTCCCTTAAAGATAACACACTTTAAAGAACACACTTAGCTTTTGCAGATGATTTAACGCTTTTTGCAAGAGGAGATGTAATATCGGTTAAAATCTCGATGTATTGTTTATCAAAAATTGGAGATGCATGGGACTAAGGATGAATATTAGCAAATCGAGCTTGTATACAGCTGGAATTCATGGGCAAGAGTTGGAGGAAATTCAGGAATTAACTAATATGCCTAATGGATCTATGCCATTTCGTTATTTAGGAATTCCACTCGCGGCTGAAAAATTGAAAATCAACTCCTACGGCTCGTTTTTAGACAGAATTACAGCGTGTATTTGTGCCTAGAAATGCTCTATGTTGTCTTACGCTGGAAGGGCCGAGTTTGTGCGGGCAGTAAGACAGTAAGCAAAAACCGTCAAACCGGAAAATCGAACCGAAATCGCATTTTAAAAATCGTCGATTTGGTGCCACGTGGACCCGTCAATGAAATAGTTTTGAACCAAACCAAACCGGTCAACAACGGTTTGGTTTAGGTATGAGAATTTTAATTGCTGTTTAAAACCAAACCGGACCGGTGAAAAAATATAAATAATGATTTTTTTTTAAAATTCATCCAAATATGCAAAATTCAATAGTTTTGTCATTTGTATGTATTTTTGTCAATTTATAATTTTCTATTACATATATATTATTATTACCAAATAATCCTAATTTATATCTAATAACTCAATACTAACATAATTTATCAAAAACCATTTTCCTCTTTAGAATTCAAATTTCTACAGTTACTTTTGAGTCTACATTCTCAAATGGAGGTCAGATACTTGATTCATTTAGGAGTTTATTAGGTGCAAGGATGGTTGATGCTTGTATATGCGGAAAGAATTGATTGCAAATTAAAAATGAACATATAGTGTTGTACCAATATTTAGATGAAGTGGAAACATTTGATGATTCAATGAAAATTGTGGCAGGTAGTTTATATTTTCTATTACCATATTTTTAAAGATTTTCTTATCTATCTAGTATTCAATACTATGATGATATAATAAATGCATTTGTTTGACAATGGAGACTATGAATCATGTGTGACAACAATTGGTGTTTGAGTATATGTGAGAAATTGAATTCGTAACAAAATACAACGGTAAGCTTGTGTAATTGTTAAGTTTAGATATTATAAACAATTGATTTATTATTATGGTTGGTTATTCTCTCTGTCTAATCAATAGTTTTATTTTTCAGATATGATGATCACGAGGTCTTATTGAACATCATTATAGTTTTTGGACTTTATATTTAGTTTAGTAGACTTGTATCATAGCGTTATCGTAACGTCTTAGACTAAAATGACAAACAAAAAACTATATTTTAACTTATTGTGATTTCACTTTGATTTAGTTGGTATTTAAATTTGTAGTAGATATATTTAGTTTGTTTTAGATTTATTGCTAATAAGATATAAATATATATTGAATTCAATGAATTAATATTATAAAAGTAGACAGACAAAAAAATATACAGTGAAATTGGACCAAACCGTTAGGCTTATGTTTGAGTTTTTTTCAAACCATTCAAAATGGTTTGGTTTAGGTTTGAGTTTTTCTCAAACCGGTTTAAACGGTTTGATTTGAAAATTTGTCAAAAATCGTAAAAATTGGACCGCTTACACCCTTAATATTTCCTATCCTAGCCATGGGTATATCTAGAGTTGTTGGATTGTGTCAGAACTTTCTTTGGGGTCCCAAAAAGTCATTAGTAGCATAGGAAAAGGTATTTATAATGAACTATGAAGGTGACCTTGGCTTTAGAGACATCAAAAGTTGGAATCGAGCTTTGCTTGCGAAATTTCTATGGAGCATTCATAATAAGAAAGACACTCTTTGGGTAAGATGGATCAACCACGTCTATCTTCGTGGGGTTGAAATCTGGGACTCCTCACCCAAAAAAGGGAACTTACATGTTTAACCAAATTCTAAGTTGTAAAGCTTACTTGAAAATCTCAAAACGAGGTTGAATCACTTACCTTCTACTTGCTTACCCATTTCTTGGTCAAAAACTCGATCACCAAGGAAGGAGTTTGATGTTTACAATCCAAGAACCTAACGTGAGATGTTATATTTCCAAAAATCAAGCATCCACCCTCATCTACTTTTTTTTTTACCCTTTCAAGAAACCCACATTTTTGCATATCTATTTATTGTTTGTTGTATAATGGAAGTTATATTTGGTTGAGGGTGGTGGAAGGTTAAATTTTAAACTCAAAACTTAACTCCTCCCTCCAAGAAACCATCCTATACAAATTGGGTCGGGTCAATCCACATGAACGATCTGTTTTCTTCCAACATCTCCAACTTGCACATGGTAGATTTGACTTGATTCTAATATAATCTCAATTGTATTTATCTCAATATTTCTAAGTTCATATAGGTAAATGGATTGTGCGACTAGTGAGTTAATTTAAGAGCACACAATGCTATGTACCTATTAGGGATATATAGCAGTTCTACAAGAGGAAATATATTTTCTCGCTATACCCCAGACATATTTTGTAACACTAATTCGAGTATTTATAATCCCTCAATAAACCAAAGAACATACTTTTCCTGCTTTCCACACCGTCTTCTACCCGCTTCTTGGCCAAAAACTTGATCACCAAGGAATGAATCTGATGTTCACAATCCAAGAACCCAATTTGAGATGTTATATTTCCAAAAATTAAGCCTCCACCCTCATCTACTTTTTTTTACCCTTCGAAGAAACCCAAATTTTTGCATATATATTTATTGTTTGTTGTATAATGGAAGTTATATTTGGTGGTGGGAGTAGGGTTGTTCATGGGTCGTTTCGGTTCCAAATTTTTTGGATATTTAATAAATAGAACCGTTAGGTCCAAATATAATTATGAAACGTTCGAGTTCGGTTCCGTTCGGTTCAGTTTCGTATCATAATTAAATTTTTTTAACATTTACAACAATACTCCATAAATATAACTAATGACATTTCATTCGTAATTTTTACAAATTAATGCAGCTTAATTCAAAAAATATATAAATAACTAGCTATCGAATAATATTTATTCAATGCATACAAATACCAAAAAGTAGATATTAATATTAAAATGTCGGTAATCCATATCAATAACTCATTTGGGCTAATGGACTTTAAAATTAAAATTATGAAATGATCTAATTTATTTAATTAATTTGTTAATTTATTTAGAAAAAATAAAATAATTTAATTAATTCAATAAAAAAATAAAAAAATTATTTAGTTTCGATTCTTCGGTTCTTGGTCGAGACCCGATCCAAACCCATCGGTTCTCTATTCAGATATCCGTTCGGGTATTTAACTTATAAAGAACCGCTCGATTCGGTTCGGTTCGGTTCGATTCGGGACTTTTGAACACCCCTAAGTGGGAGGTTAAATTTTAAACTCAAAATTTAACTCATCCCTCCCAAAAACCATCCCATACAAATCAGATTGGGTCAATCCACATGAGCAACTTGTTTTCTTCAAACAACTAACCAAGAAGTTGCTGGAAATCAGGGAGGCAATTGCCAATCAGCCTGGGAACGAACCTGATGTTGTGGGCAGATTCACTGCATGGACGAATGGGGGAAAATTCTCTATCATAGTGCCTATGACTTCTTGAGGCCGAAACATCAAGAAGCAATGGGCAGGGGACGTGTGGAGGTTGTTTATTACTCTGAAGCACTCTTTCATGTTGTGGTTGGCTGCCCAAGGAAAGCTCCTCACTAAGGACAAGTTGGTGCATTTAGACATTGATAAAACTGGTGTATTATGTAGTTCACATCTTGAGACGAGCCAACACTTATTCTTCCAATGTTCTATGACTTCTTGCATTTGGAGGCAAATCAAGGATTGGTTGGGCATTAGAAGATCAATGACTACAATTGCAAGCGCGTTGAAGTGGATTAAAAAAGAGGCAAGGAACATCTTGGCTAAGCAAAGCCTAGAGGATTGCACTTGCTAACACTGTTTACTACACATGGACGGCGAGAAATAGGAAAAAAATTTAATATCTTAGACCACATTCTGATAGTATAGTTAGACGGAATAAAACACACCTATACAAAGTTATGTTTTCTTTATATCCTCATGTTTTGATTCGTTTTTTGACTTTAGCATTGGGTTTTTAGATTTTATCGTTTATACATTTTTTGATTTCGTAAGCGCTGGTATGCCCTTAATACTTGTATATCAATTTTGATCAATATAATTTCACATCATGATAAAAATAAAATAAAAATACCAACCCCTTTACCATATTTTGATAGAGTTGCTTGTACAGTTTAGCTCGAAGATATTAAGGTTTCTCGTACAGTCCTTCCATTGCCCAAATCAGTATATGAACCGGACCATACAAAGGCCGGTCATACAATGATGGACTATAGTGTTGGAAAAAAAACTGGAAATGGGCTGACTTTGGCACTAGTTTTGAGTGGGACCCGCTTGGCTATTTTGAAAGATGAAAGTTGATTTGTGTTCTCCTCCGTGAGTACATCGAAATCATATACTTACTTGTCAAAAATGATGCTCGGGTGAATGAGAAATTGAAGCTCAAAGTATGCCATGTGAAAGGAGTTTATGTTGGTGGGAAAGCAAAAATTTAAGCTTTGTCCCACATAGGAAGTGGATGAAAATTAAAACCACTTTATAAAGGATTGCACTTTAGAATGGTGTAATCATGTGTAGCATAGAGGCTCTCTCCACGTGCGCGCGCAGGGGGGGTGCAAATCTTGGACCGAAATTGGCTTCAGACCTTGAACTTGTGTGCGAGCGCGACCTGCGTACACGAATGTCGGACCGAAAGGAGCAAAATTGGCCCCTTAGGAGTGTCCACATTTTTTAATTTTTTCAATAGACTTTTGGTTTTCCAAAACTGTTGAAACTCCTAAAACTCCAATGTTAATTGCTATGAAGTTATTGAGCAATTATTCTACAGTTAGTCTATATAGTCATCTCGTTTTTCAGTCTGCAGTACACGAATTCATCTGCATATTCATCTGCCTGCAGTTTCTGTTTCTCTACATACAGTCTCCGTTTTTGCATTTTTTTTCCGATTTTGTTCGAGTCCGGTGGTGATATAATTCAGGCACATAGTCAGTTCGCCGGAGTAGTCTCTGTGGTGCTCAGAAACTACTGGTTCTACCGTTGTATCCTGGGAAGCAGACGTTCATATCAATCCTCAAGCACGTACGGTGAGGGGGCGAATCTGTTTTAAGGAAACTGTGTTTGACACAGGCCTCGGGTTAAAAGTGTTATACAGTTTTAACAGATTCTGTTTTTCGATTTTGCATATTGTCATTCTGCAATTGTTTTCATTATTTACTGCAATATATATATTTTACATTATATTATAGTATGCGCTAACTGTATTTGTAAATACAGTTTTTGTTCTGTTCATCAAAATTGGTATCAAGTTGTAAATCCGGTATTTGAAGTTGAAACAATTTTCTTACAAGCTTAAAACAGATTGGTTATTGTTTCATTTGGTTTATTGGATTAATATTAGTTTATTGAAAACTAATATTTTTGTTTCATTTTCAGAAATGGCAACCGAACAAACTAACATGGATGTGACCCAAACTGTGGCTACTGGAAAGCAGGCTGTGGGCTCTAGTTCTGGTGTGGCTCAGACTGTGGCTAGATTGCCAAGTCATGTTGTGAGCCAACCTATGGCTACTGTTCCGGTTAATCATAATGAAAAACCGGAGAAATTCAATGGCTTGAATTTCAAAAGGTGGCAGCAGAAAATGCTATTTTATTTGACCACCTTGAATCTTGCGAGGTTCTTGACTGAAACTGCTCCAAAACTCCAAGAGGGTGAGGGAGATGTTCAAGCGATCAGTGCACTTGATGCTTGGAATCATTCGGATTTTCTATGCCGAAATTACATTATGAACAGTTTAGCAGATTCGCTATACAACGTGTATAGCACTATGAAAACTGCTAAAGAGTTGTGGGAGTCTTTGGACCGTAAATATAAAACTGAAGATGCCGGGGCTAAAAAGTTCATTGTCGGCAAATTCTTAGATTATAAAATGGTGGACTCCAAAACTATAATCAGTCAAGTGCAAGAACTCCAAGTAATTCTTCACGAAATTCATGCTGAAGGGATGGTGTTGAGTGAGACTTTCCAAGTGGCTGCAATTATTGAAAAATTGCCTCCCGCATGGAAAGATTTCAAGAATTACCGAAAGCACAAACGAAAGGAAATGAACGTCGAAGAACTGATTGTTAGACTTCGAATTGAAGAAGACAACAAGAGTTCTGAAAAGAAGTTGTTCAATCCTAGTGTTGCTAAAGCCAATGTTGTGGAGCATGGTCAAAGCAGTAAGACCTACAAAAGTAAGGCTGGGTCATTCGGTGGTAAAGGGACCAAACTAGGACCTAAAGGTGGAACCTCTAAAAGGAAGTTTCAAGGAAAATGCTTCAATTGTGACAAAGTGGGTCACAAGTCTTCGGAGTGCAGATTGCCAAAGAAGAAGAAAGAAGCAAATGTGGTTGACTATATGGCACATGATGTGGCGGAGATGAATCTAGCAGCCGTCGTTTCTGAAGTGAACATGGTGGGCTCTAACCCAAAAGAATGGTGGATTGACACCAGGGCTACAAGACATGTGTGTTCTGATAAAGAACTGTTTGCTGCTTTCGAAGCAATTGAAAATGGAGAGAAGTTGTTCATGGGAAATTCAGCAACTTCTGAAATCAAGGGACAAGGCAAAGTGGTTCTGAAGATGACTTCGGGGAAAGAGCTAACTCTTAACAATGTGTTGTATGTGCCTGAAATTCGCAAGAACCTTGTGTCCGGGTCGCTTTTAAATAAGCATGGTTTTCGTATTGTATTTGAGTCAGACAAAGTTATTTTGTCTAAGAGTGGAATGTTTGTCGGAAAAGGCTATGTTTCCGATGGTATGTTTAAGTTTAATGTAATGGTTGTTAAACCAAAAATGAATAAAGTGAACTCTTCCGCTTACTTGCTTGAGTCTTCTAATGTGTGGCATGATAGACTAGGACATGTTAACTATGATTCTTTACGTAGACTAGTTAACTTGAATTGTATACCCGCGTTCAATATTGATTCCAAACATAAGTGCGAAACTTGTGTTGAGGCAAAATTGACAAGGTCATCATTTAAATCAATTGAACGGAATACAAAACCACTTGATTTAATTCACAGTGATATATGTGATTTAAAATTTATACAAACAAGAGGTGGCAACAAGTATTTCATTACTTTTGTCGACGATAGCACAAAATATTGCTATGTGTACTTGCTAAAAAGCAAGGATGAAGCGATAGATAAATTCATTCTCTACAAGAATGAAGTTGAGAACCAACTTAACAAGAAAATTAAGGTGATAAGAAGCGATCGAGGTGGTGAGTATGAAGCACCATTCGCTGAATTATGTGCACAATATGGAATCATACATGAAACCACCGCACCTTATTCCCCGCAACAAAATGGTGTTGCTGACAGGAAAAATCGCACCTTAAAAGAAATGATGAATGCGATGTTGGTAAGTTCTGGGTTACCTCAGAACATGTGGGGGGAGGCTGTGTTATCAGCAAATTACCTTTTAAATAAGGTGCCCCGAAAGAAAATGGAGAAGACCCCTTATGAGTTATGGAAATGAAGAAAGTCTTCATATAAATACTTACGAGTGTGGGGGTGTCTTGCTAAAGTGGCTGTCCCAACACCAAAGAAGGTGAAGATAGGACCGAAAACTGTAGATTGTATCTTCATTGGATATGCTCAAAACAGTAGTGCTTATCGGTTTCTTGTGTATGAATCTAAAATTCCAGATATACACAAAAACACGATAATGGAATCGAGAAATGCTTCCTTCTTTGAACATGTATTTCCATGCAAGTCCAAAGAAGAGGCAAGCTCTTCTAAACGGACATATGAGACTATGATTGAAAATAGTCCGGACCAAGAATTAGAAGATGAGGTTGAGGTTGAACCAAGACGTAGCAAAAGGGAAAGGACAGAAAAATCTTATGGTCTAGATTTTCAGATTTTTTGACCTATATGTTAGAAAGTGAAACTTAAAGCTATCAAGAAACTGTGAACTCATCAGAAGGACCTCAATGGAAAGAGGCCATTCAAAGTGAAATAGATTCCATTTTGCAAAATCATACATGGGAGCTAGTGGATCTTCCTCCTGGAAGTAAACCACTAGGCTATAGATAGATTTTCAAACGTAAAATGAAAGCAGATGGATCTATTGAAAAGTATAAGGCTAGATTGGTAATAAAGGTTATAGACAACGAGAAGGCCTTGATTACTTTGATACATATTCTCCAGTAACGAGAACAACATCTATCAGGATGATACTTGCGATTGCTGCTCTACGAAATCTTGAAGTACATCAAATGGATGTTAAGACTGCATTCTTGAATGGAGATTTAGATGAAGAAATCTATATGGAACAACCCGAGGGGTTTTCATCTCCAGGGCAAGAAAAGAAAGTTTGTAAATTGGTGAAGTCGTTATATGGCTTGAAACAAGCACCAAAACAATGGCACGAAAAATTTGATAATGTCATGATGGAGAGTGGATTTAAAATCAACGAGTGTGACAAATGTGTTTACGTTAAAGACACTGGAAATTGTTATGTCATTTTATGTCTTTACGTTGACGATATGCTTATTGTTGGTAGTGATAATAAGATGATTAAATACACTAAAGATATGTTAAATTCGAGGTTTGACATGAAGGATATGGGTTTAGCTGATGTTATACTTGGAATCAAAATTTCAAGAACATCAGATGGGCTTGTTCTAAACCAGTCACATTATGTTGATAAAATTCTAGAAAATTCAGTAAGGATGATACTGAAATGGCTAGAACACCGATAGATACAAGTCAACATCTATCCAAAAACAAAGGTGAAAGTGTATCTCAAGTAGAATACTCGAGAGTTATTGGGAGTCTAATGTACTTGATGAGTTGTACAAGACCAGACATAGCCTACACAGTGAGTAAACTGAGTAGATATACGAGTAACCCAGGAGCTGATCAATGGAAAGGAATAATAAGAGTACTAAGGTACTTGAGATGTACACGTAATTTTGGACTGCACTATACTAGATATCCAGCGGTCATTGAAGGATATACTGATGCAAATTGGATATCTGATATAAAAGACTCAAAGTCCACGAGTGGATTTGTGTTCACATTGGCAGGTGCAGCTATATCCTGGAAATCCTCTAAACAAACTGTGATAGCCAGATCCACTATGGAATCTGAGTTTATAGCTTTAGATAAAAGTGGTGAAGAGGCTGAATGGTTGCGCAATTTCTTAGAGGATATTCCAAGATGGTCAAAACCTGTGCCAGCAATTTGCATATATTGTGATAGTCAATCAGCAATTGGAAGGGCACAGAGTAACATGTATAATGGTAAGTCTAGACATATACGTCGTAGACACAATACCATAAGACAATTACTCTCAACTGGAGTTATCACTGTTGATTATGTAAAATCAAAGGATAACATTGCGGATCCGCTAACCAAAGGGTTAAATAGAGAGTTAGTTGAAAAATCATCGAGAGGAATGGGACTTAAGCCCTTGAATGGATAAGTTAATACAAAGGAAAACCCAACTTAGTTGACTGGAGATCCCAAGATCTAAGTTCAAAGGGACAACCTAATTGTAAAGACTTAATAGAATCACTGTGGGGGATATTACCTCATGTCCATTCCTATGATGCACAGTGATGCCCGAAAGATAAAGGATAAGCAATAGGCTTTTAATGATTATTATGCGTCGAAAATTCGAGCCAAGTAACGTGGATTACTTGTAATGAGAAATCACCTATGTGAGAGAGAAGTGGGGCCGCTTCTAAGGGAATTGTGTGGGGTGCAATTCTTGTGAACTCTCACAGAACCAGGCGTATGTTCATGGCCAAAACGAACATAATAATGAGAACGAAAATGTGTTAGGAAGAATCCTGTGTAGAGTATATCATCGTTTACATAAACGGCAGAACAGTTCAAGGACATCGCGTCTACTGGTCAGCTAGTAAAGTAAATATGCTTTTACAAGGGAAGGTTCAAGGGGTAACACCTACCTATCCTATGCAGGTTTCAACTGTTGAACTATATCACCTAGTCTTCATGTGTCACATTCATGTGTCGCTCCCAATTTTCATTCATGTGGGGGATTGTTGGAAAAAAACTGAAAATGGGCTGACTTTGGCACTAGTTTTGAGTGGGACCCGCTTGGCTATTTTGAAAGATGAAAGTTGATTTGTGTTCTCCTCCGTGAGTACATCGAAATCATATACTTACTTGTCAAAAATGATACTCGGGTGAATGAGAAATTGAAACTCAAAGTATGCCATGTGAAAAGAGTTTATGTTGGTGGGAAAGCAAAAATTTAAGCTTTGTCCCACATAGGAAGTGGATGAAAATTAAAACCACTTTATAAAGGATTGCACTTTAGAATGGTGTAATCATGTGTAGCATAGAGGCTCTCTCCACGTGCGCGCGCAGGGGGGGTGCAAATCTTGGACCGAAATTGGCTTCAGACCTTGAACTTGTGTGCGAGCGCGACCTGCGTACACGAATGTCGGACCGAAAGGAGCAAAATTGGCCCCTTAGGAGTGTCCACATTTTTTAATTTTTTCAATAGACTTTTGGTTTTCCAAAACTGTTGAAACTCCTAAAACTCCAATGTTAATTGCTATGAAGTTATTGAGCAATTATTCTACAGTTGTCTATATAGTCATCTCGTTTTTCCAGTCTGCAGTACACGAATTCATCTGCATATTCATCTGCCTGCAGTTTCTGTTTCTCCTACATATAGTCTCCGTTTTTGCATTTTTTTTCGGTTTTGTTCGAGTCCGGTGGTGATATAATTCAGGCACATAGTCAGTTCGCCAGAGTAGTCTCTGTGGTGCTCAGAAATTACTGGTTCTACCGTTGTATCCTGGGAAGCAGACGTTCATATCAATCCTCAAGCACGTACGGTGAGGGGGCGAATCTGTTTTAAGGAAACTGTGTTTGACACAGGCCTCGGGTTAAAAGTGTTATACAGTTTTAACAGATTCTGTTTTTCGATTTTGCATATTGTCGTTCTGCAATTGTTTTCATTATTTACTGCAATATATACATCTTTGCAATCTATTATAATATGCGCTAACTGTATTTGTAAATACAGTTTTTATTCTATTCATCAAAATTGGTATCAAGTTGTAAATCCGGTATTGAAGTTGAAACAATTTTCCTACATAATCACCCTACATGGTAATACATATAGTGGTTAGTGTTTTAATATATCAATGTGGTAATTTTTTATTGACTTGTGCATCAAATTACTAGTCGCCACATGTATACCACGTAGAACGACTACAACAATTAGCGACTTCAACTAATATTACTCCGTTTAAAAAGTCAAAAGTTACTTTTGATACTAAAAAACTGTTTTAAAACATGTTTAGATAATTTTATGAATGAAATTAGCCTATAGTAACTTCTTCATAAAGGTTTTTTACAAAAAGCAAAAGCAGAAGTTGTTCCAAACGAACTGAGTTATTTTGAATCTTCCAATTCAAAATTTATTAGGAACGAGATGATCATTCAAATGTCTTGTTACTCTTGTATAGTCCAGTATATACCATCCATATTTGCCATCATCAAGGAAATAATACCAGAGACAAAAAGAACGCCACAAAACATCAAGGAAGAAATTTCACAAGAGTAGAAAAGACAGTAGCGACAAAACATTTAAGAATCACTAGTGTAATTTTGTTCAACAATACATGAATGATTGATCAATAACAAACTTTACACATCAGAGGGAAAGAAAAAAGAGTTGCATAATCCCATCGACAAGAAATCGACCTTGCTAGAACATAGATGGGTAAAAGGAAAGTCGTTCAAACCTTGAAAGCTTTATTACCAACTGCCTGAAGTTATTTTTCAACAAGCAAAATAATTGTTTCTACTTAATCATAAAGACATCTAATTGAATCCCTACCTATACTTTGGACACATCATACGATACAAATCATCTATCTTCGAATATCCATCCAGAGTACTCAGTACTAACTACAGATTCATGATCATCCTTCTCGTATTTCCAACAAAAAATGTTATCGGAATTAATCAAATAAAGCCCGGATGAGGATTATAGGCTTGACCTGGCATACCTGAGGCGTAGGGGTAGCTGCTGGCTCCGTATGGTGTTTCAAATGGGTTAACGGGCCGCTGTGGCCCCATCATCATCATCATCATCTGCTGCTGCTGCTGCTGCTGCTGCTGCTGCTGCTGCTGCTGCTGCTGGAACATGAAAGCCTGTTGTTGGTTGGCCATGGCTGCCATTTGCACGGAAGGTGGTGAAGCCATTATGTTGGAGGCATAGAATGGGTCAGGTGCAGTTAGTGGCATCATGGGAGTGGCTGTTGGAGCTTGTACCCAGGGATTGTAGCTAGCATTCTGGTTGGTTCTTCGGATTGCATCATCATATAGGCTGTCTAGTGTAAGCATGTCCAGTCCACCGGCCTTTGTCAAAGTAAAAATTATCAATTAAAGTACTCGCATCAACAATGCCTTCTAAGCTTAAAAAAAAAAAAACATCACATGCATTCGGGCAATATGCTTGTGAGACATTTTCTATTCCTATTTTATAAAGCAATTTAGAGAGGCTGTTTTTTACTAGAGGACAGTTTTGTGAAAAAACTTGGTAGTCTATGGTGAAAAATTTGCAGCACCAAGTGTAATGTGTGCAACTTAAATTAGGTGAATCACTATCTATGTGTGTTTGTGACATTTTGTTTATTATGGCTATCTAAGATAAGGATTAAGGTTTAATCTCAAAAAACAGCATTCTTATATTTTATTAAACATTTTTGTTGGTGAAGCAACTGAAAAATTCCAAGAAAGATGGTGAGCAATACCAATTTGCTAGCAGCAGTACCACTCTCATTGGAGCTCGGAGCCGTAACAAGAGCTAGTTCCCAGCCTGTAGTTCCATTTGAAAGATTTGGTCCAACGGAAGCCGGTTGTTCAGCAACGCCTACAATGGCAACAGGTATATTATGAATACCCAGCTCGTCCTAAAGACTGAATGATGTTCAATGACAGCATTTAACCTTTAATTTCCAGATCTTGTGTTTACATATGAAAAAGAATATATTAAATAGAATCAAGCAGAATAAAAAACTCTTATTTTATCCAACTGCTAAGAAAGGCGAGTAAAGTTTCAATCCTCTTCGAGTAAATTAGACTTACCAACTGGCACAATGGCTAAAGCCATTGCATTCTTCTCGTCTAACGTAGAGGCAGCTGGAACGGGATCGTCCAGACCCTTTATAATAGAGAAATGTGGTCGATGAAAAGCTCAAAAATTGTTCAAAGCAGAGAGTTACTAAAACAAAGAAAAGCTCAATATCATGAACCTGTCAATATTCTAATTAATTACCAGCAGATCAGGTGGTTCTGAAACAGGTGCTTCCACTTTAACTGGTTCTGGTTCTGGCTTAAGTTCTGGTTCAGCTGGACGTGGCGATGGTGGGCGGTCTTCCTTCACTTCTGAATTCTTTTTGTACTCTATGGGTAATACCACCTTTGACTTTACGTCAACGTTCTTGATTCAGTACATATCATAAAAGCATAAAAATAATGAGTGAGTAATACGAATACTATCTCGAGAATTTTTGAGCTACATTCTCGTAATAAATATACGTGACTATAGATATATTGGTGAATGGTCGTCCTCCAGTATTTCAGTAAATATAGATTTGTGTTTCAGGATTATGATGATGACAGATGTAATGGTCATTAAGATTTCACCAGAGCCTTAAAATTTTGCCAGCATTGTATTTAATTATTGTTTTTTCGTTTCACTATCCCGAAGCATCTTTTTGATGGGTGGATAAGGAGCCAATGGATTCAATCAATTGTACATGACTGGTTACATGGATGGGGACTTCAAATCCATCCCACAAACTAACTGTAGAATAAAAGAAGCAATTCCTCTCTCTCTAATGCAAACACCTCCGCGCGCGCACACACATCCATGTGTGTATAGAGAGAGAGAGAGATTGCTATATTCATGACTCAAGAGAGCTCCATACCAGACCGTTGCGAACAGAGGAAGCTCGTGGTGCTTCTCTCACATAATCCTCCATAGCTTGTAGAAATGATGCAGGGGGCTTTATCATCAATCAGAAAACAAGGTATTAAGAAACTTTTCAATGTCTAAGTCAAATTAAATTAGAATATCTTCTGAAAGGTACCAAGAAACTCTAACCTGCTCAATCTTGATAAATTTTTCTCCACGTCCAATGTCAAGATTTTTACATACTTCATAAAATTCTGACAAATTTTCGGCCTGGAAAAATTTTAGTAGTACAAAGATACTCGCATGAGAAAAAAAAAACCCACAGATTGAACTATTGAAAATAACGTCTGATGGGTGTACCTGCTGGCCAGCTCTCTGGTATATATCCAACGCCTTAAGAGCATCATGCCGTTGCATCTCAAAGAACTGTCAAGAATGAAGCCATGTAAATCAACCGTTCCTTGAGTAACAGATAGTTTAGAGTTAATCTAAGTCATAACATACCTTGTCAACCAAATTAACTGTACCATCACTAATTGCATTATAAATTTTGATGCTTTCTGAAGCAACCTACATGAAATAACATAGAGAATTGGATAAAACTCACAAGGCATTGTGGAAGAAAGTCTCTTATTTTAAAGGTAAATGTGAAAATTAAGACCTCACATACCATAGAAAGGGCCAACTGAATAACAAAGTTATGAACTGCTGCTCCTTGTGGCTGAAAAAATTTAAAACCATTATAGCTCAAATTATTAGGAATAGAGAGTGACAAATGAATATATTCCATGTTCAAGAAATAAGTTATCAACACGAGCTTTAACATTACCAAGACAGAAATTTATGAATGATCCAGAATTAGCAATCACAACAGTGATAGAAATTACCTGACAGCCAAGAACCCGAAATAGAAGTTGCTGTAAAGCCAGTAATTGCTCAAGCAACTCTGGTGTTTTCAAATCTTTTGTTCTCTGCATCATTATTTGCATTTTAGGAATTATCAAGAAGGAAAATAATTCAATATACTAATTTACACAGAATGAGTTTCTTCTGAAAATAGCAAAACGAAAATTTTATTGTAGGTCAATAGAACATGATGCCGGGAAGTCTAGATTGTAGTAGAACTTTGATCTAACATTGATGAGGACCTTCAACTTCTTTAAAAAATAAAAAAAAAATCAGTGATAAACCAGGCTCTATGTGAAAAAAATATCGACAGAGCAGAGATTAAGTTTTAAAAAAAGAGAACCTAAGAAATACATGAATGTGTTAAAGGCGGTCATGACTATAACAGATTATTGAAAGGAAAGATGATGTTTCATATAGTAACTAGTTATTAACTGGCCCTATGCATTCAGAGGTGCACAGATTTGCAGATCACACTTTGAGTACCACCACCAAGAGAAAAGGCAACCAGAGCAGCAGTATAAATAAGCATGTAAGCTACAGTGTACAAAACCAACATGATAAAGGAAAACTCATAGCTCAATCCAATAGGTAAACATAGAGTGAACTGTTGGACAGCATAAATAAACAGAGCTTGATATTAATAAATTTCTCACCGGAGGCTCTTTCTCCACATCATATTTCAACAACCGGAAACATTCCAGCCTCTCCTCCAAAAATAATGCATAGGAACGCACCCATGCAGAATAATCCCAGGCTGGTCAAGAGATACAATGCATTTCATTACAAAGATATTTGTTGCTGTCACATTGCAGGGCTTGTGAAAGAAAATAAAACCATACCATTTGGACTCGAGTCATCCTTGAAATGGCCCAAGTTAAGCATATGCTTCCTGCTCCTACCATAATTGATAAGTTCTTCCTGGAATGTGGGATCGACCTCTCTCAATGCACGATGTATTACTATCAAAGTTTTTAAGGCAACCTAAAAGACAAGGAAGATTATTGAGGAAGATAATAAGTAGCCAAGTATCATGTATTATGGCTAGAACACCTAGTGAAGAGAAAAACACATAATTTTGAAATAAATCAGAAGCATCAGAAAACTATACAAGTTGCAGTAAAGAGGATACAAAGGTGTTCGCAGTTTCAACAAAATAATATCATTTAGAAGCTCAATATAACCTCACTCAATAACAAAAGCAGACAATATATGCATATGCATACCAATAACTTCACATATGCACACAGATAACATGCATATAAATTCCTGAATCTGTAGCTTAAAAAATGAGTACGAGGAATAAGGTCAAGTTCAGAATAGAATACAATATTGATAAATGAGACTCTACTGCATATCTCCTTAACTAGTAAACAATGATATGCCAAGTTCTATTTAGATCTTGGAACTCAAGGAACAGAAAACACCATGAAAGAGGAAATAAAATCAAAGAAAACTGGAAGCCTCAGCTCATTTGGTCCAGGAACACAGACGAGATATTTTAATTTGTATTTCACATTTCTAGACTTGAAACCACCATGAGATTCTGAATTAAGCCTTTAATTACACTCTTCACTTGTTTGCTCGCCAAAATCATGTATCTTAACCAATTGTAAAAGATCTACTAAATTGAGCAGCCAATACACTCCTCATTATTAACCATTGTTAACACCTGAGTCATACTAGTGATTTAACAGCTAAAACCCCATTGACGGTGTTGGATAGTTAATCAAGGATTTAATTGTCAAAGACAAGCAAGCTAGGATAAATATGAAATTCTCATGGGCTTATCATTACCCAAAAAATGGGTAAACTAAACATCAAATACAACAACTTAAATATCCTTAGAGAGGACTATGGAATACATTCTTTACAAAAACCCTAAATGGGCCTTACATGGAAAGGAAGGGTGAGACTCAAACCGGAATGTAGAGCCAGTAAGAAGAGCCTTACACAACTACAACAGCTCCTCTGTTCCACCAGATATTACACACTGATACTAATTACTACATTGTGATGCAGTCACTATATCTTGGATACAAACATAAAAGACATGGAAAAGCATGTTGTTGAAGATAACTTCCAAATTAAGGATGAAACATACTAACTGACATGGCTAGATAAGGAAGATTTAGGGGAACTACCAGAATTATGTGTATTTCCATTTATAGGTATGTAAACCCTTCGTGGAAACAAGTATTGGCAAGTGAATTTTATTTGTAATATTTTGTGTACTTGTCACTCCATATTCCTCCTATACCTGATTGGCTTGAGCAGTAGAGGCCCTATGCTGGACAAAACTGCCTAAGACAAGTAGTTTTATAGGTATATCTCCAGCTCTAAGTCACAAAGCAATATCAGGAGATTTGCATTATGAGTGTCGACAGATTTTGACGTCAATACAAGACCATTACTAGGAGGAGACAAAAAACCATATTTCTTGACCCAGTATTCAACTGCCAGTCATGCAAATTTCTCTTTACCATCATTATTAAGTAAATTGTAAGCAATGTCTCAAACACATACCGCCCAATTATGAGTTTTTGACAATCGTCTTGCAAGTGCATGTATGCAATATGCAACATCAGCTCGAGGCCTGGTAGCTGATACAGCCACAAAGATAGCTGTAAATAAAATTGGTTACAGTCCATCAGGTAACCATTTTGGAGCCAAGAACAATCATATTATAGAAAATAAGTTGAAGACAGCCTTTTGGTGCATATCCTCCACATGACAGCCATGTCACCTTCACAGTTACCCACCTCTTATGTGTTTTTCTTTTGCTGGGCGCTCAACATGATTTGTAGCCCTCACAACCGCAATGTCCAATTCCTGCAAAAAGAAGATACCAAATAAAACCAGAGACCAGAGAAACATATTTTTTATACGTACAAACACTTAACAATACCTTGTAGTCACTATTTATTTTAGCCAAACTGACAGTGGTCGTATCCTTGAGAGCTCCAAGTGTTTTTCTTAAACTATTCTGCGTTCCCCCACTCGACATTCTCTTTCTTAGTCACAAATTCTGCGAAAAAGATCTAACGGGTTAGCAATGAAAAAAATGCCCATCTCAGTAAATAAATCTCAATTTACTATAGCAAACTGATTTGAACAGATCATAATTTACCAAATGAAACTATATTGAAACTCAATTTACGATATGCATAATAAGTACCTTATGGAATTGAAATTCATAGATCAACATAAACCTCAATTACATTTACACAACTCCGAATAAGTAACTTGAACAACACAAGAAGTTTAGACTTGGGCTTAATGAACTTGAGATCAATAGCACTTTTTTTTTTTGCACTGTGTTAAATTGCATCCAACAAATCTAGTTAATCAGTATGCCATGAATCTAATTTACATAATTAACATAAACAGAATCAAGAATCCAACTCTAAAATATAATCACGATAAACTCCCATGTATCCATATTGCGTTCAAGTGTTTTGACATAAATCATAATCTCCACTCATAAATAGACATAAAAAAGGCATCTAAATTTGAAACTCCAAATAATTTTTGAATTTCAATAAATAACCTTTAAAAAGCTGATATACCGAAGAACCCACCAGCAATTTTTTTTTTTTTTAAAAAAATGTAAAAATGTGAACTCAGTAATATAAATATGAACCCAGAAAAAATTACTCCATAAAAACACCAAAAAGCAAGCTGATCGCTGATCCCAAAACGGGCGTCGGATGCACTAAACGCCAACGATCTGTCAAAAAAAAATCTTTTATTTTTATAACTACATTTATCGACATGCATTAATCCTTTTCATCAAATTATCTAAAACAAAATTACCAAGAAACCGAACAAATCTTCAAATAAAGAGATAGAAAAGGAAAAAAGTATAAACCTGAAGCTGAAGTGGGTTGGGGTGAGTTGTCGGTCTTTGTCTCTGGGTAGAGAAGAAAAGTCTCCAACTAAGCTATGAATTTCTTTTGGTTGGCCGTCGGTGTCATATTTTACCTTATTTTATACAATAATTCTTAATTATGCATATTCCCATGTACAGCTCGTTATCTCTACATATTACGTATTCGTGTATATACACAGTTGCTATATTCTGCCGTCCGCTACTTTATCTATAAATATTGGGATTTGTTTACAGCTGATATACATAATATTTCATCATTAATCGGTAAAATGTCAGAATTTACACCTTGACGGCCAAGTGACGTTGATGTACACGTAATTCATAAATCATTTTATTACATGCGCCAGGTGGGCTGATGTGTGGGCAAGGCACTGTGTAAAAACTCTTCATCGAAGGGTAATTAAGTCAGATTATCTTTTTGTGGTAATTAAATTTCTTTTTTGACCTTAGAAAATTAATGTTTCATTTTAGTCCTTTTTTCTCGCATCTCGAGAAAGAGGTAACAAATATATCTAAATTTCGTGATACTAAGGTTTTATGATGTTAACCAATGACTATCCCCTCTTGTGAAAATATAGGCCCTTGAGCCAAATTTATCCTATTCTCTTTATCACTCGAAGTTGAAGATTTGCTTTTGTACTAAGTACACCGTCATAAAATGATTGTGATAGTGGTAGCAAAGCACAAAACCTCTTCTTGGAAGATCAATTTGGATCTTTTTTAATCGCGTATCAAAATCAATTTGCATTTTTAGTCGTAAACACTAATTTTTCTGCTTCTCAATTTCGCATTCCTTTTGGAACCCTTAATTTTGCCCTAAATTGAAGACATTTCACTTCTTTAAGTATAGAATAAAGAGCTTTATGAAAAGGTTAAATGAGAGAGAAATGGATTGTTCAAATACAAATGATATTGTCTGACATTTTCTGTATAAATTGGTAGGATTTTAATTGACATGTCAACGAGGTTCAAAATATTAACATAAACGTAGAACCGAGACATTTGTTTAAGTAACATCGGTGCCTTGGTGGATGGATTGACGAATATGTTACAAATTCACAAGCTTGGTGAATTTATTGTAAGAAAATAAAGTTTAGTGACCTAATTGATGTTCCACTCAGAGTTGGGTTAGATCTCCCATTATTTTTACCTCCTAATTGTTAATGACCGTTATTTTTTTTTTTTATGCGAAACAGTTACGGGATACGAAATTGTACCAAATGAGCACTAACGGAGTCAAGGTTAAAACAGAGGAAGAACAGCCGTCGGATTTGACTGTTACTACATAGATCAAACAAAAATGGGAATCCATCTGGATGAGCTGCACATCACTAGAAGAGTTTGCTTTTGTCTGCATTTAATACACCGTACAATTGGACACGTGGGGTGTTCTGGTAGGATCAAATGGTTTCTGGAAAGTGTGGGTAAAAAGAATTTAGGTCCGTTCGATTACCAGAACGGAATTTGGTGGAAATTCTCAATTGATTGATATAATTTTTCATCTGAAAAATATTAAAATTTTGGATCTTTTAGAATTCGTTTGACTTTGTTTTTCATGAAAATTGTTCATTAAAGAGATAAAATTTGTTACAATTTAAGATAGAATTTGTTTCTATTGCCAAAAAAAAAATTAAAATAAAAAATGTTGTCTAGAAAAAATTTTCCCGACAAACCCATGAGAAAAACTTTTCCTCAAAAATAAAAAAATGTAGAAAACCAACTCCATAGAAAATAGTCGACCAAACGTGCAAAAATGTAAAAATGAAATTTAATTTTCATCTTTCGTGAAAAAGATGGATAAATCAAACATGGCCTTACTTCCAAATATCATACTATCATTTTACCTAAATATATTTACACCATATTTTTTAATAATTACATCACTTTTTAATTACATAAGAATATTATGACCATTACTCATTTCAAACTTGTATTTTTAATTTCTTTACATTTCACTCTCTTAACCATTTGTTAATTAACAACTTTTGTCAAACAATTCAATTAAGAGGGAGTAAAAAATTTATGTGCCCCTCATATTTTTAAAATAATAATAAAAAACTAAAACTAATATAAAATTATTATTAAATATTTTTCCACTCGTTTTAAAGCATGTTAATAGAATTTTTGGATAAAGTCATCGTTAAAGACAAAATTTAGTAATTAGTAAAAAGTTAATGATAAAATTGCGATGAAAGAGTTAGGGACATAACGTGACATAAAAGAAGGTTATAGATCTTTAATACAATAAAAATGTGGTGCATTTACGAATAAATGTGGTATGAATCGTAGTTATCAAACTTGATCTGATTATTGACTCGGTCAATGCACCAAATAGATAAGTAATTGATTTAACATGCGGATCATCGTTGAATGAATAATTAAAATAAAATGTTTTTTTTAAAGAAAAAAGAGGCATAGATGAATCTATAAGTTTAAAAATTAAAATTGAACCTTGTTAAAAAATCATTAATGAAAATATTATTAATTTTTAAAATTTTCTCTTTCCTTAAAAATAAATCCAATATCATTTTTAGTTTTTTCATTTTTTATTATCGTTTAGAATAGATAGCTCTTACCTGTATTTGTACGTTTGACTCAGACAAAAATTAAACTTTTAATGGATTTTGAGGAAATTTGATGAAATATATGATTGAAAAAGTGTCGATCCCAAAAAAATATGTGATTAAAATTAATTATTGACTTTGACTTAAATTTAAAAAAAAAAAAAAAAAAACCATAACACGACGTTCTGTTATTGATGTGGTAATTTTTCAAATGTGAAGTGAAAGTTTAGACAAAATTAAAGATACTTCGAGATCAAGATGAATGATCAAATAATTCCGAGCTCGTTGACAACATCATATGAAAAAGGGTTATAATATGCCCTATTTCACACAGAAAACAAACAGAATAATCAAACCACATAAATTTAGTCACACTCCATTCTACTGCGTAACCTCAAGAAAATTTGTGCAGCACCATAATGTGCCAAAGCCCCCATGATTACAAACACGTGGAATATCTGATGACTTTGACCGGCCAGGTCGAACCACCCGGGCTTCCACCGCTCGGGAATCCGGCTAACGTAAAACGACGCCCCTATCAAATACGACAGCGCCATGACCGACTCATAGGCTAGCGTTATATTCCGGTGAGGATCATTCCAGTTCACAACCACAGCATGGATGGCAGGTACAAGGCCAAAGGATCCCATGGACATGAAGAGACAGGCTCGAAACGAGCGGTATTTCCCAGTCGAGAAGGCCGGAGAAAGCAAGGTTATGATAGTGAAAATCCCCATTATTGTTATTCCAGTAAGGTAAACAATTTGCCAGTGGGGAGTACATTGAAAGATGTAGTAAATTGGAGGGAAAAATGAAGTGATTATCATGACAGTTATTCCAACATAATCCATTTGCATAAGTAGTATATTTAAGTGATGGGAATGGCAAGAAAAGAGATGGCAAATGCTGCTTGACAAGAGACAGAACATTGAACCACCTAAAAACACATAGAATGGCCAACTTATAACAGCCATTTCTGGGGATGTAATATCCATATTCAGATGGGATTCTTGCTTTAGATCTTTCAATTTTGTTGGTCCCTGAAAAGATGGAGTGTAAAAAATTTATTTCTTTGATCGAGAAACGGGTCGTAAAATGACTTTTGTAGAACTCACCAGGGCAAAATCCTTGAAATTGGAAGAGAGATTAGCATCTGCACTAGAAGGAAAGTGTCTGTAGAACAAGAAAATAACAACATGATTGTTGAACACGAGTTTTAAGTAAATATATGTTACGAACTCAAGTCTTCTTGCTACTCAATTGTGAAAATTGTGCACTTGGGAAACTTCAATCAAATAAGTTTGTTTCATCTCTAACCGTCGAGTTCTTCAACAATGAAGACCCAAGTTTGTAGTATAGGCTACAACCAACATATTTCACAACAAAAGCTTCTTGATTATATTATTAAGATCGTGCCTTATTCATCAATCAATAAAGTTAGGCCTGTTGGCACGACTTTTGCTTCTTATAGAAGAGTTTCACGATAAAGTTATTCCAGGTCGGTAAGAACTTCCAAAAACTTATTCAAAAATGTCCAAAATCAATTTCTTAATATCAGAAAGCAGTTTTTGACTTTTCAAAAATCCTACCAAACAAGCCCTTAAATTTGTGTCTTAATAATTGAACTTTGGACATTAATAGGAAGTTGGTTCACAGATGACAGCTATACGTCTCTTTCATTTAATGAGTTGGCTGAACAGATCCATACGACTTCCAAATTAATCTCTCTTTAATGCTAAATATCATGTCAAAACGAAGTCGTTTAACTACAAAGCAATGACAAGAAATATGAGGTACGGTATGCATCATCTTCACCTTACAAAACAAGGCAATGAGATTATAATCTTGGACAAACACTGTAATATTACCAAATAAAGATATGTAAAATACAGAAAGAGCAAATTTCAAAGACTTCTTTCACTAACTAATAAGTATCTGTTTTGCAAAATTAATAAATCATTTTTTTTTTTTTACCTAAATTGCCACTGCAAAAAAAATAATAATTTTGTTAATAAATCCCTAATTTAATCTTCATCCTACCTCCAATCCCCCACCCCTGGCACCATATTATTTTCTGAGCAAATCAAGAAAATGAAGTAAAATTTCTTGAACTTACCCAGTAAAGATTGTAATGAAATCTGCTACTTGAGGCACATGCATCAGATTGCAAAATGTCAATCCTAAAAATAGTACAAATCCAACTAAATGCCTGCACAGGAAAAAAAAAAAACTCGCTGTGAAAAAGTCATAATTAACACAATTAATCAGAAAAAAATATTAAAATAAAAGGAAATTCTGAGATAAATACAGTACTTACGTCCATACATTAAGGGTTTCATTATGCCAACGAAATAAGCTGAAGAAAGCCTCTTTGAGAGGCCAATTAACTCTATAATAATTCAAAATGTATTCGTTATCCTTCATATAATCTGGCAATTCACGAAATGATAAAAGAGGATATATTTTCCCTTTATTTTTTCCCATCTTTTTCTTGCAACCCATCAATGAATCTTGAGAGAAAAAGCTGGTGTTTTGATCCCTTTCTTGATCCATTTTTCCTTTTATTTTCCTCTGCCAAACAGGCCCTTCAATGCTATTCATACTACTGCATGCACAAATTTCTTACAACTCTCAGATCATGAAGAAGACGACGAAGACGCAGAAATTAAGGATATATATGAAATAAAATGACAGAACAAAGATAAGTTTTTGTGTGTGTGTGTTTTTTGTCCGAGTAATAAGTGCAGTATAGGCTAATTTCGCAACTGCACCACCAACAAAATTTAATGGTGATTCCTTTCGCTTGCTTGACTTTGTCATTAATTAGGTTGTACAAATTAGGTTAGGTCGTCAATAACTTCCTCACGTCTTCTACATATGGCACAAATATTATTCAACAACTCATCCATTTTCGACCAAGTTGGATTTATTTTTTCGATCTAATATATGATTTTATAAATATATGGTACCTCACTTTAATGTTTTAAGTTTAAATGATTTTTTTTAACTGA
Organism: Fraxinus excelsior; assembly: GCA_019097785.1. NCBI lineage: Eukaryota > Viridiplantae > Streptophyta > Magnoliopsida > Lamiales > Oleaceae > Fraxinus > Fraxinus excelsior. Next base: position 8,049,536 of record CM032637.1, on the reverse strand, counting down.
CATTAATTTGAAATGGTAGAATGTCGTTGTGATAACTACAACAAACGATAATGTTACAGGAAAAAAAAATCGAAAAACAACACTTTGCCGTTTATATGAGTTTTACCTTTTCAAAAATCGAGGCTATTCCCTTTTAATATTCAAAATTTAGTTAAATCAATTTTTTCAAATCATAACCTGAAAATTTGGTTAATAAATTTAGCCCCTGTTTTTTGTACATTAAAATCAGATTTTTAGTAGATTTTGATAAAAATCGATGAAATGTGTGGTTGAAAAGTTGTGGATCCCATGAAATATGTGGTTAACATTAATTGTTGAATTTGACTTGAGATTAAAATCATATTTATTTATTTATTTTGATAACCGTGGATATCCGGATTAACTTGCGCGCACATCGACTAATCCCACAAGCCCCTAAAGTTTATGATCGAATACTTACCTCAGTGGCCCTGAGGGAACTCAAATTAGTGACCATTAGAGAGCAAATACAAAATTTGACCAATTGAGCAACCCATCAATATTAAGATTGAAATCAGATTTTAATCAGAAACTAACGAGGGCTTTGTCAAACTTAAACATTAATTTAATTATATATTCATAACTACTAGTCATTATTAACCATGTATTTAGTGAGATTTACAATTATTTTTCATTATAAACTATTTTATAAATTTGCCAAACAGAGGTTTTTTTTTTTTTAATATTGTATTAATTTCAAATGGTGGATAAGATAAAAGTTTTGTATGAAATTTTATTTTGAATTCTAAATGAAGGTATAAATTTTCAAATTTCCCGAAATTTTCAGAAGGAAAATTAAAGTTTTTATATTTGTTTTCAATTTAAAGGGTGTTTTAGGAAAACAAAATATTATTTTTAGTCAAATATCATAATGTTACTGTTTTTATTTTTTTACACCGAACTTCAATTGCACTTTTCAACATTTTATTGTTGTAAGTTGTAACATTGACTTCCTATTTTATTGGTCAAATTATTATCTTCAACATTTTATTAATTAGCACACTCATCCTTGATGATAATCTTGTGAAATATATTATTCGTGTGGTTTGAAATGGGAAAAAAAATCGCACTTTTGTATTTATTAAGTTTTTTTAAAAAAATGATGGAAAGTGAGTCATTTTAGGCTCTCCCAACGGATCTTTTGGACAAAAACTATTATTAGACAAGATATGCTAAGGTTGGACATAAGAAAACGTTTCAAGAAAAGTTAGGAACATAAATTTTACATTGATCAAAGATTGATGACATTAATCGCAATTTAAATACGGTGCAACTAATAGAATTTGTTGTGTTGATATAATTGCCACAAGTATAAAGAAGGGAAAATTTCATAACTAAAAGATTTAGTTTTACTCATTTCAAATTTAAGAGATAATGTTTAAAATCTCAAATTTCAGATTTTTTAAAATTTAAAATTCCAAATCTCAATTTTTTAAAATTTTATTTATAAATTAATTAATTAAACATATATTTTTTAATTAAATATATTAAGGTCACAATTTCATATAATTTGGTCATAAATCACAAATTCTATATGTCACAAATTATTTTACGATCATAATTCAAAAATTTTATTAATCACAATTTGTCATCGGTCACAAATAAAAAATTCAAACGTGACAAATTATTTTACGCACAATTCAAAAAATTTATATATCACAATTTGTTCATCGGTCACAAATCAGAAGTTTTATAAGTCACAAATTATTTTACGGTCGCAAATCTGAGATTTTATAGATCACAAATTATTTTACGGTCACAATTTGTTCATCGGTCACAAATACAAAAATTGAAACGTCGCGACTTATTTATCAATCACAAATCAAAAAAATTTAGATCAAAAATTATTTTTTTGTTCACAATTTATATTTTTCATTGGTCATATATTGTTTATCGGTCACAAATTAATAAATTTAATTATCACAAACAACCAAATAATCTGTGACCACCACTAATATTTATGACTCCTGACCAAAACATACCATCGCCACCGTCGCAACACAGATCTACCACCACCATCGCACCACTCACAAACTACCACCACCACCATCTTCTCTATCTCCATTTACACCATACCCAACCACCACCTCACCATAGATCCACCGGCACGCCCACACCGCAACACCACTGTACACCTCACCATAGATCCACCGCCACGCTTCTTAAGTTGGTGTGTAAATGGTGTATCTTAAAATATTAATATATACATTTTAAAGTTGATGTATCTTAAAATATTGTTCCTTTCATTTACCTCTATATGGAGATACACCTCACCATAGATCCACCACCACGCCCACCTCTAAGAGGTTATTTGACTTAAGACCCAATTTTCTCATTTGCTATTCAGTAGTGGTATTTAGCACAATAACATTAATTTATGTGACATTTGGTTCGATCTAGACTTGTTCAATTAATTAAAACACAACTTAATTTCATTATCAATAGCGTTAAATATCATTATATATTTTTCATATGTAGAAATACAGAAATTTCATCATCATACCTCCCATTTAAAAATTCAAAATTTATAAGAGAAAAATCATGAAATCTCGACAAAAAGATCTTATCCATCATTACCACACAAATTGGAATGAAAATATACAAAATACAATTTTTCTACACAATAGAAAGATTTTTGGTTGTTATTCCACGTGGGATTGTATCAGTTGTGTCACAAGCTAGATAGACAAAAATCAATTGATTTGTTAATCCATGTAGGATAGAAATGTCCGTTTGATTTGCTATTTTAAAGTTATTTTGAATATTCAATTTTATAAAACACTGAAAATGCATTTTCGGCAGCAAGGATAAATTTAACGTTTTGGTGTTTTTAGTGAAAATCCTGAAAACACTCAAAATATTGAAAACATGCATTTAATTGAAATTTTAAAATTTTAAAAATAAAACATAAAATTCTAACAAATAAAATTTAAAAAATAAAATCAATAAAAAATTATTCTCAATCCACATTGCTAATTTTTATTTTATTTTCTATATTTTGAATTCAATTTATTATTTATTTTTATTGACTTTTGTAGTGAGAAAAATATTTTAAGATACACCAACTTTAAAATGTATATATTAATATAAAATTATTTTATTTTTACTAAATAATCAAATTTCATAAAATAAAATGTCAAAATTTTAAACCAAACATGTTTTCGATCTATTTTTAACAATTTTAAAATAGACCTTCATACAGAAAGTTGAAAATGAATTTAAAACTCAAAATTGAGAACTGAAATACTAATCAAACATGTCTAACATTTCCACAAAAAATACCCAGTGACTTCAATTATACATCTTGAATTTGATTGAATGAAAATTTACCTCATCTTGCTTTCATTTTCACTTAGGATATACTTCAAAATATTTAACCACTAATTATATTTGATTTATTGTTGTATGATACGTTTGACCTCATTATTTCAATTGCACGCTATCTATTTTCATTGTTCAAATATTTGAATAATAGACTATTGTCGCCCATCTTTTTCTTTACTTTGCTTTAAATAAATATTGTTTTAATGGCAAAACCATTACGCAATTGGTAGGCATAAGTATATATGTGCTTCAATTGTCTTTATTTTTTTGCTATATTTTAGTTTTGCCCTTAAGAAACTTCAAAACCAACTATAAGAATTGTTACAGTCAATTCTAAATTTATTAAAAATAACACTTATTATTGTATATAAAAAAATCTAAAGAAATTATTTATATTTTGTGTAATTGAAGTCAAGTACAGTATGGCATTTAAAACAAAATATAACCTCAATGCACAAAAATGAATAAATAAATAAGAGCTTGTTTGGGAGGGGTTTTTTGGGGAAGAATTGATTTTGAATAGTGATATGATGGGAAATGTGTGGTTGAAAAAGAAGAAAATATTATTGATGTGATAGAAAATATTATTTTATTGAAAAATGTGTGGTTGAAAATGAGAATTGATTTACTATAGAATTTGGAGAATCCGTACCAAACATGTCCTAAATAACGACTTGGTGAAGTCTATGAATATGGGACTCAAAAGATACGTTATGATATGTCCCAAAAGTTGTTCAATGCGGAAATAATTGAGATAGTTTTATTAAAGCCCTTGTTTGAGCTCCATTTTGTAAGAAAATGTATTTTGAAATAGTGATTTTTTGAAAATGTGTAATTAAAATATAAAGAAAAGTTCTTGATTTACGTGTATACTTAAATATAGTTGAAAATAAGTTTTGAAAGAATGAGTTTTTTAAAAAAAAATTGGGGCCAAACATATGCAAATAGAGCCTTTATTAAAAAAAAAAAAGCGGGACAAAAATTAGAAGGATAAAAAAAAAAAAGGTAAATAATTGATAATCTATTCTTTGGTAATTGAGGTTCTATCAAAATAGAGCCTTAAAAAATGTACATAGCTTGAATTAATTTTAAGGGTTTTCTTTTTCTTTTTCTTTTTAATTTAAAGCTAGATGACCTTTTTTTTTTTTTTTTTTTTTCTAAATGGACGAATTCGTTCGTATAAAAAAGTAAAAATGACCTCAAAGGCAGATGATTTTTGCTTCAATTTACCCCAACTAATTCGCCTGCTAAGATATTCCCGAAAACTTGAAAAGTCAAAAATTAAGTGAGAAGGGTTTTGTGAAATCTTCTAAGATGTTAATGCGTAAAAGGATTGGAGTTGGTTGAATATATTTCCCTCCAATCACATTAAAATATGAGCGAATCCAAATATAACTCTTCTAAAAATTACCACTTGGTCCATCAATTTAATTTACCTATTTTGAGTCAATCTCGAGAATCTTCACCCGACTCAAATTCTCCACCACAACATGTCTTTACACCCATCTTTGCAAACCTTTACTGGTAGGCGTCACCGATCCTTGATCAATTATCAAAGGCGTGAATTGATTCAAAGACTCATTAAACGTTACTGTACAATTTGACGTCTTAGAATTTCTACCTTCATTCTTCTTGCTGTTAGTCACAAAACCCATTTTTGACCACTTGGTAATCTTCGGCAACGCTAGAAGGCCTTTCTTTATACGACTTGTTACAATTCCACATCGATGCGACTTCGATACCATAGCTTCACCTAAAATTGTCTTCCCTATTAGTATGTACACATGGCCAATCTTTTTACCTTTCATTATTGCTACATAGTTTTTGTTGGCATCCATCATACCGGCGCGTACATAATATTCATAATCCAACTTGTCCAACACTCCCAATGATATCAAATTTCGCCTTAATTTTGGGACATGCATAACACCTCTCAATATGAGCATTGCCTTATCAAACATCTTCATATTCATGCTATCCGGAACCTTCAAGTTTTTGGTTATGCCTTTCCTCTGAGGCTCCAGTCAAAAGACTATGTCATAGTCCACGTGGAGATATAAGTCAAATCTGGCCAAGTCAACGAAGGCTCAATTGATCAAAATAAAGAAGTCAAAGAAAAGTTGATGTTCCGAAACTCCCACCTAGCCAAAGTCCTCAAAGAAGAAGTTGGCACCCTTCTCATCCGAAGCACTATATAAGAAGCCAAAGAAGAAGCTGAAGCTTTCTATCATGTAGCTCTTCACACTGAAAGATGTCCAATACGAAACTCCCTTTGAACAAAATCCTTTTTGTCTTTTAGAGGATTTGCAGGCAATCTTTAGGAGTGATTGATGTAACATTTATAATAATCAATGCCAGGATTGTCAGCCTAATGGATAGGGTGTCTGACACATTGTCAATGTATTAAATGCATAGCAGACAGAGTGATATGAGGCACCGGCCTAGGAGATGATGCCACGTGGATCTGATCCAACGGCTACCGCGTCAGCCAAAACTCTATAAATAAGCAACTTTTGTAACATTTGTGGCTAATGCAACTCTTTATACTTAAAAACCATATTCTATCTTCTCTCTTGCTTATTTCATACTTATTTGTTGAATTCAGATCATTTTCACTTTGGTTTAGTTATTTGTGATTGTTAGTTAAATATGCAATCACATTTGATCATGTTGTCGATGCTCGAATATTTTTATCTCGTGTCATAGAGTATCTTCCATGTCCATAAACACCAATATTTTCCATTCGGATCTCCGATCAAAACTTATTGGAATTTGTTTGCGTGAATGCAAGTGGGCCTGACATTTGTTGCCCATGTAACTATTACAGAAAAATGTGGTCGATATTCATCATTATCAACCATTATTACATTGTACATGTCTTATAATTTCAAACCACTCCTTGTAAAGATACATGTAGTATGAACATCCCAAATCTAAAATACAAGAGTTTACCAGGCTTCCAAAATCAGCAACAAACATAACATTATCTTCTGAATAATAGTCATCATCAACCATGTTTGTCAAATTCGAAGTCTTCCGAGGCTTTTGATTCATCATCACTTGAAGATACTTCTTGTGCTCTTCACAATTTCTTCTAATATGCCCCTTCTTGTGATAGTAGTACCACTCAACATCCCACCTCGAACGAGATTGAAAATGGGCATCCATCTTCCTTTCTCACGATTAATCTCCACCACATCTCGTCTCAAACTTTGCCAAGAGAAGTTGATATACCCTTCACAATACTACTTGGATTTTTAATGTTGGTTGTCTCTGATAAAACAATTGAAATCGCATGCATAGCCAAGATGAATTTTCCAACTAATAATATGGTCGCTAATGTCTTAGAGAAGATAACCAAAGGACAAAAATCAAGCTGGCCAGCATGAGAAAGGGTATTCAAAGTGTATTTTAAAAAAAAATCGAGCAAGGGAACGAGCCACTTCAGTACCAAGGTAATATTTCTTGTAGCTAGATCTTTGATTATGACAGCAATGGCTAGGTGAAACTTGAGAGCAGATATAGTGGAAAGGTCGATCCCAATGACCAATATGTCTTCTACGTAGACAATGACTATTGTGAACATTGTGTTCATAGGTTAGGTAAAGAGGCTATGATCAGCATGAAATTGATGAAAGTCATCCAAAGTGAAAACTTGACACATTTTGGAGTATCACCGGTGAGATGTTTACTTATAACCGTATAATGACTTGTGTAATTAACAAATGCGCACCTCTCCTTAGGACAATAACCATGTAGTGGTTGCATATACACTTCTTCGTCGAGGTCACTATGAAGAAATGTATTGTCGACGTCCATTTGGTGTAAAAACTAAATTTTTGTTGCAAGTATAGCAAGAAGACAACGAAGAGTGACACGTTTAGCATCTTAGAGCGAAAGTGTCATAATAGTCCAAACCTTCTACCTGATTATAACCCTTGGAAACCAAATGAGTTTTATAGCAAAGGATGGATCTGTTTACATGGAGTTTGGTTTTGTAAACCCATATGCAACTAATGGCCTTCTCTCTAGGAGGGAGAGAGGCTGGGGTTCAAGTGTGGTCATGAGCATTTTTTAAAATAGAGATGAAAAAAGCAAAGTGCTTTTAAGACTTAAAAAATGGTAAGAAATAAAACTAGGTAGGGACATGTAATTCATCCTAGAGACTTTTGATAGTGCTGTAGTAGGACCTAACAATCATTGATTCTTGACGAAGATTGACGAAATCGCGCTTGAGGCGATATTGACTTGGTTTGTTACTCTAAGAGGATCGTTGTTCTAAGTCGATCCATATGATAGAGATATTTTTGTGGTAGATCGAGCTTTGTAGGAGAAATTTGTCAATTCACATCACCTCTCCCACAATGTAGCAATTGAAGCATAAGTAGGTATTCTGAGGGATCCATTGACAAAAACAAGGTCATTTTTTCACACTAAGAGTCATTCACATGGAACGACACCATGTAGGGTAATTATTGTCGATGAGAAGCTCTAGGATCAAAATGGCACCGAGGTTATCAGCTTCAGTCAAGAAGTAGAGTGAAATGAGATCACAAATAAGTTGGGCTAGCATGAGAGCGACGTTGGTGTCAGCCATGGCGAAGAAAAAATGGCGCGAATGTGTTCAGAGATCTCAATGATTAAGACACTCAGATATCATAATGAAAAATGAAAATTCGACAAACATTCTTGTATGTGACTATGATTTCTCAATGATTGTGTGTATCCTTACATGAGGATTACTAAATATTTAAAGAACGGAAATATTGATTACAATGAGCTGTGGGGCTTGATTGGTACAAATGTATATGCTTGTGTAATGTTTTGAATGGTTTAATTATATGTCTTGACCAATGTTCCAAAACGCGATGTGTGGTAGAAACGCCAAACCAGTGGCTTTGCACCTTATTTAGTGTTTAACGATTGGTGTTGATCGCTAATGCGTGCTTAGGAGTGCATTACTATCTTCTTCTTTTTTTTCTTATCATTCTTTTAAGTTAAAACTTAAAAACTGATTTAGAAACTTATCATTTTGTTGAAAACTTTTGAAAAAATGTATAAAATTCCTGTAAATCTGTTTTAGATGTTTGATATGTATTATTTTCAATCATTAAATGACTTTTAGATTGATTAAAAATTAAAATAATATTAAAATAAGAAAATGTTTTTTTACGTCTATGTCTCGTCTAGTCCATAGTTTAGCCTCCACGCATCGCTACGCATTACGTCTTTTAGAACATTGATCTTGACTAAGAAGCGGGTAAGTAAAGTAGGATTAGAACGTAGAGAGAAAATAGTGGAAAAGAGATGATTGGGCTGGGGCTGGGGATATTTTCTTCTTTTATTAGTATTATTATTTTTTATATTGTTTACATTAAAATAAAAAATAAAAGTCAAGTCATTTTAATTTTAATGCATTTTTCTCTTTTAATAAAATAATATTACATGTAAATTCAAATTTTTTTTTATTTTTATATTAAACATTCTTAAAAAAAATCATTATTTCAAAATATATTTTTCTCCTGAAAATTAATTTTAATGGAGCCCAAGAACGGGCGACATTTTACCCTAATGTAAGATACACGCTCATTTAAAGAATAAATTGGACCAAATCGTACGACAAGAAAGATTTGTGCAAATAAATATTGATCTCATGGTGAAAATACAAAATTTGAAAAGGTAGGATGATTTGCGAAAGTGTGACAGATAAAGATTTTGTGCCAAGTATCCAAATTTAAGGGAATCCTTGGTCGACCTCGATAATGGTTTTTTCCACCATTAATCTCGTCTAATTTATCTACAGAAAGTACCCACTAGTATCGTATCGTGTGGACTCCGTTTTTTTATTCCTGGCCAGGAATTGAACACCAAGAAATGTCAATGCAACCTCTACAATTGTCAACAATCTTCATGCGTTGAATGCGGCTAAAAATGCGACCAAAAATTTTGACCAGAGCCCATCATTCTGCAAATCTTCCAACTTCTACGTTGCCTGCATCGCCCCTCTCTGTAAACTTCCCCTGAGGCCCTGACTCTTCTTTTGTACTGTTATAGCAATCGATATACACATATTTGCTGCATGTTTATAGACTCCCTTCTGTGTATCAGCAACTGCCCTTAATCTGGTTTGATTATCTGATTTCAATTAATGTTGACTGGTATTATTATTAGTTGACCCATTCTCCCACAACCTATATGCACTCACAATACACGATCCATACTAGATACATTTAAATTGAGTTTGTTATTAACATTTGAACTGTGTTATGAACTTAATCTGAAGGTTGGATTGTTTAGTTTTAGTTGATTTTTTATCAGGGTTGGATTTATGTGTCTTTTTCAAGTTGGAAGAAGAACTTTGATAGGTCGTGTTCTTCTGATTCGGGTTTGTCTTATTGTATGTTTGCCATGTCTTAGTATTTGATGGAAACTTGTTAATTTGGTGGAACTTTGATGTTCTCTGTCTTGAAGCATCATCTTGGGCTTTATAAATAAGAAAATTGTGCCTATTGAATTCATTTGCTCTGTCAATTTGGAGCTTAGTTTTTTGAAGAAATTCTTGATTTCGACTTTACAGGTGATTGAGGTGATTGATATTTCTTGACCAGAGCGCTATTGAATCTCAAATGAGCATATTGAGTTATGCTATGATAAATTAGGCTTAAACTACAATTCTTTGACTTGGCCAGCTGAGACTTGTATGAGTTGCGTGGAGCTCTGTAATTGAGGATGCCTCCATTATGTTTTGGCCTTGATAAATGCAATATTTTTGCTGCATTTTGCTGAAAATGGCATTATTTTTATTAAGTCTACTATTGTTGGTGCAATCACCAAGCATGTCTGCATCTGGGTTGTTGCAACATAGAAAAGCTTGTGGAACATATCACATTAGCTACTTGGGTAATCCTGGTCAGGAATTGTTCTATATTGATGAAAATTTGGTAGACAAATATTTATTCTGCAAGGCTCTCAGAATATATTATGAGAACCAGTGCTCCGTCACAAGAAATATCGGAAATCAGTATTGTGGATCGGAATTTTCATTAGGTGTGCCCAATTGAGCAATATTTTTTCATACCTTCTGCTTTCAGTTAAAATATCTCCTTATGAGATGCACACTGGGAAAAGATTTCATTATTTTGTAAACATTTAGATTGCGTACATAATTTTTTTTTTTTTGCTAATTAGTAGTGGTTCATCTACTATAATGCAGATAAGTTATCTTTGGAGGTGGGAAGAAAATTTTTACGAAATGTGGTTCGAGAAGGATCTACAGGGCACGATTTCGATAAAACATCTCAGTTGAAAAGGGATAAATATGCTCATAACCCAATATTAACCCCGAAAATTCTGGCCATGGCAGTACCAGCTTTCTTTGTTTTATGTTGCTCCTTTCTTTGCCCTTGCTTTCAAGCAAGAAAGAGGGAACTTGACCATACTGTTCTGTCCAAGGAGCCAAATTCAAGTGAGTAACATTAGTGGATAAGCTGGTGTGGACACACATGGTTCTTATACGAAGTCAGTTTTCTTATATTTATGATTTAGATATATTTTCAATCATGCAAGTCCTTTGGCTTAGCTATGCATAGTCAATATATAAGAATTAGTGTATTTATGCTCACACATTTTTATATGAATATTTACATAGTACTGAACTATTCTTTCAGTGGATTCAATTTCATCTTTAGAAATGAGTTCTGTTTCTGAGAGGATTCCAGCCAGTCCACTGCAAGTGCCGCCTAGTCCTTCAAAATTTTCCATGTCGCCAAAACTTAATAGGGTTGGATCTGTTCATCTTTCTATGAGCCAAGTTGCCAGAGCAACACATAATTTCGCGCGATCACAAATAATAGGTGAAGGAGGGTTCGGCACTGTCTACAAGGCCAAGCTACCAGACGGCCAGGTCATTGCCATTAAACGGGCAAAAAAGGTGTACTTCTGATTCTTATGCTAGAGTTTGAGTTTGCAGCTTCTGCAATACTCTCTTTGTGTGCGAATAATTGCTCATAACATTGTTTTTCCAAAGGCTTGGTGTGCCAATATTATTGCTCAATGATTAACCACAGCAATCAAGTTACCCTTGCTTTACATACTAATAAAGAAGTGACAGCGACAGCTGTTGTGGGGGGGGGGGGGGGGGGGGGGGAGTGAAAATGATGTTACTTGGATGGGCTAAGGCCCATTGGGTTTGAATGAGTGAATGGTTCCAACATGATTGAAAGAGTAATTCAATAGCAATAAGAACAGCAACTATGTATGAGAGTGGATGCTGGGCTATCAAGAAATGTATGAAGATTGAGTTTAGTTAAACTCGAGCATTGTAATAAATTTAACTTCTATGATTTTTCATTTTTTTTATTTTTTGCAAACATTTAGTAACTATTATTTTATTATTTAACTGTGGATTTTAGATTTTCTCTATGCACAGGAATCTAATTGTAAGAAGCCTGAATTTTCATTTCATTTACTTAAGAACATGAATGAGAACTTGAAAACATTAGCATCGAGCTTTCACTCTTTGAAATATGGGAATTTCAGAATTGTAATTTCAATAAATAATGTAGACGTTTTGGACATAAACAATTGTTAAAAAGAATGATTGTTCTTTCACTTTATTGAACATTCTACGAGAAGATTCTGCTATATTATGTGAGAACCAAGAGTGATGCAAAAACTGAAAATGTACTTAATTTTTACGTTTTATATGTGTTATTTGTAGATATTTTCACCATAATTCTAAGCTAAAAGAGATGTATGTCGTGGCCCACCCATTGCATAGAAAATGAAGAATGGGAACTGAATTTTGGAGTCTTGTATTCATTCATTCAAGTCTTTAGGCTAAAAATAATAATGTTGCAAGGTTTAACGAAGTTTTATGCTGGTTGTCTAACTACTGCAGCCCTCCTCTTTAACCCGAGCTTGAGATCGGCTAAAAATAATAAATAGAAAGAATTTAGAAGTCACACCAAGGTAAAAGGAAGTGAAGCTGTGTTAAGACACTTTTGATTTCTGTAATAAAATGAAATGATCAAATTGGAATTGCAGGGAAAATCAAAGTGGAACTAGTAGAATTTTTTTTTTTTTTTTTTAATGAGACGTGAATTAAGACAGTTTCTTTGTTCAAACTCTTCCCTTTTCCTTTTCCTTTTCCAACATATAATTCTGTAAGTAAATGATGTTTAATTGTTGAAAAAAAAAAAAAAAAGAAGGAACACTTTGAAGCGTTGCGGACTGAATTTAAGAGTGAAGTTGAACTTCTGGCTAAAATTGATCATCGGAATCTCGTCAAGCTGCTTGGTTATGTTGATAATGGAGATGAACGTCTGATTCTTACAGAGTATGTGCCAAATGGTACACTTAGAGAACATCTAGATGGTAAACCTCTTAAACTCTTGAGACATCAAAAATATTCTGATCAGGCGAGTATAATTGCAATATTTTGGCTGATTTCCTTTGTAGGATGGAAGGGAAAAATATTGGATTTCTGTCAGAGACTTGAAATATCCATTGATGTTGCTCATGGCCTAACCTATCTCCATCTATATGCAGGTGATAGCTCTTTCTGCTGAGTTGCTTTGCTTTTGTAGATTTTTATCACGAAGAACAGCTACTACAATGAAACTAAAAACTACTGATGCTCCACCAATACCATGTTATTACCTAGAGAACTACCTTGATCCTTAAAGAGCTGTTTTGAATCATGAATTTACTCCCTGATTTTCAATGATGTGCATTACAACATTATCTAGACTTTGGCTAAGGTTAAAAGAGAAAAAAGTAAAAGTTTGTTTATAGACATGTTTGGATAATTTTTTTTTCTTACTTTTAATAAATATATTATTATTTTAAGTAGCTCTTACATTACTTATTTATTTTCAACTTTATTCAATAAAAAAATATTTGTTTTTAATCTTATTTGTTTACTTATAAGTAAAATTTAAAGCTCATCCAAACATGCTCACTTAAATTCTCCTTGTAATTTCTGCTTCACATTATAATCATGTTAAAATCTTCATGCAACTTCATTTATTTTAATGTCACTGTCTTATTTTCTATTTTCATGTGGTTCGTGGCTATTCTCTTTGGATCTTATGTAGAGAAGCAAATTATCCACAGAGATGTGAAGTCGTCCAATGTTCTTTTGACTGAGAGCATGAGAGCCAAAGTTGCAGATTTCGCATTTGCGAGGATAGGGGAGATGGACTCTGAGAAAACATATGTTTCAACCCAAGTAAAGGGCACAATTGGTTACCTTGATCCAGAGTATATGAAGACATATCAACTTACATCCAAGAGCGATGTATTCTCATTTGGGGTACTATTAATAGAAATTTTAACTGGTCGTAGACCTTTGGATTTGAAGAGACCACTCAATGACAGGGTGACAATTAAATGGGTAATCTTTTCTCTCTTTATACTTGACAATGTTATTCGCATTAGTCATTATGTAAAACCTGTGTTACGTGGAGAATGTGAACCAATAAGACTTCATAATGTTTCTGTTTTGATACTTAACTTCATTATCGGTATGCATGTTTCTTGTATGTAAATTATTTCTTCCTGTCATTTGAGAAAGCAGAAAGAGAGGGACAACCAAAGAGAAATAAGCAAAGATCATATTTGCAAAAGAGTATATTACAAGGGGTTTGGCTATAAATGCAATTTTAATCTGTAGTTAATGAACTGACAGCCTACCCTCTCAGGGATTCATCGTTGCAAAGTTATGTTGTATGATTTATTATTGTTTGAGCTGTTAAATTTTAAGATTAATTTCTGAAATTTTAATCTTTTTGTAAGGTTACTTTCTCAGAAAAGTTCCTACAACCCCACCCCGCCTGGTCATTTTCACATTTTCATGAAGACCTTAAGTATTTTCCCATCTATAATGTACTAATTACATCATAACCAACCCAGTCCTCCCAAAAGGAAAACATATGTCCAATGTGCATCCATGTTCCTTAGTTCCCTCAAACTGAGTCTTTGAAACCATCTAATGTGGAATGAATGGCTGGTTTCAGATTTAATTTTTGAATAAAGAAAAGATCTGTGGAACTCATCATACACACTGTTTATATAGGCTTTCAGGAAGTATAATGAAGGAAGACTTTTGGAGATGTTAGACCCTATGATGAAGGAAACAGTAGATGAAGAAATACTGGCGAAAATGTTTGGTTTGGCCATCCAATGTGTGGCACCTACACGAACTGATCGTCCAGACATGAAATCAGTCGCGGAGCAGCTCTGGGGAATTAGAATGAACTACTCGAGAAGCGGAAGGAGAGATTGACAGGTGAGTGTTGAAAACAAAGTTTATATGGTGTTGCTAAGGTTTTTTATTCAATCATTATTCTTTATGAACAAAGGACAAATGAATCAACACGTCTTTCTTGATGGATACTAGCCTGTGCTAACAATATGAATCAAAGAATTAAGTCATTTGTAATTGCATGCTTCTTGTCGTCTTCTTTCACTTCCCCTAAACATTTTTTAGGTTACTTCTCTATTTCGTAGATATGGGTGGGAGGGCCAACTTTGCGTTTTCATGCAATTCCTGCTGTATGCAGTATGTCATAAGAACTTCTTTTAAAGAGAGGAGTTTATCAATGATTCGACAGTCTATTGTTTCGATTGCTTGGCATTAGTAACATTATTTGCTTAAACTGAATCCCTCTATGGCTGCATTTTCCCTCTGCTTAACAGCAATTCTCAATATGCTTCTATTGAATGGTTTGAAACATAGCAGAATTGTTTCATTAACAATGAATTCATGGTATTTGAAACGACTTTTTGTGGCTTTTGGTTTTTAATTAGACTGGATTTGACAGGACAGTATTAAGAGAGATACGTGATAAAATTTATGAGTTGTTCATGGTATCCCAAAACGGGGCTTTTTTTCTTAGTTGTTCTGATCTCATTTTATTCCTGCTCTTTGAGATTGTTCCTTGGATGGTAGCCATGTAGTTTTTTATATTAGACAACAATAATCCTTTATCTTTAATTGTTGGGCAAAAAAAATTGTTATTCACAATGAGATATCTTCCAACTTAGCCCCCACAAGTACAGTCCATGTCAACCAGTCCAATCGAACTTAAAGGTCAATAATGGTCAAACATGCTCTCAGTGTTATAAGAACCAAAGCAGAACTGTTCTTGTCGACTTGAAATTCAAGTTATACCAATTGAAAGCTCCCTTTGACTTGGTCAAAAGAGTCTACCTACCAAAAAGTCCAAACAGATCAACTTGGCACTTTGATCAAATATTCATCATCATGACACTACAGAGAAAGTGCTCCTCTTTGACGGCGGCACCACCATCTAATCAATCACGAAGATGACTTGATGACTTAGGATAAAAGGCTAATGCCTAAATGTCATCATGACTTCTCCTTGAGTGAACTCACCAATTAATCATTTTTTTCTTCAAATGGGGAGTGGATCACAGTCTTAGGTCAGGACCATTGTAAGATAACTAGGACAATAAGCTTTAGTCCAACAACCTATGTAATGGGATGAAAGGCGAATGAGAAGGTGTCCGAACCAAAAAAATAAAAAAATAAAGAAAAAAAAATTCTCTCTATGCAATTACTAAACTCCAGCAATATAACATTTTTGTTCAGTTAAATCCATATAAGTTGATCAAAAAATGTCATGTTATTTTTATTTTATTTTTTTTTTTGCCATCAACAGACAACAAGAACAACTAATTGAATTAAAAAAATCAAAATTTAATTCCATTAATTAAAAAAAGAAAATTAGAAATTTAGAATAGACCGAAATAATACTGTTTAAGCTAAAATTTGTTTTCATTTAATTTATTTAAATTTTTTACTAGCTGATCCTTGATCTTTTTGGAGTTAATTTACAAGCCAATTTTCAGAACAATTACCTCTTGAATGATTGAGAGAGAGAAGTGAGGGAAGCAGCGTACCAATAAAGGATTATGCTACGCGTAGGTCTACACTTGTCAATTCAAAAAAAGATTTTGTAAAAAGTTATGTACAAATAGATTTTTCCACCAATAAATATCTGACACGAATGATGAATGGACATAAAGAGGTCGAATTATGGCTCAAGGACAGGGATTGAGGGACATGATGCTGTGACATATAATAATTGGATATTGTGTTTTTTTTTTTTTTTCAAGTTTTCCAATCGTGTGTCAACACGTAACCTCACTGTTTTTGAACCTGTTTGTATTGCACAATTGAAAAGCTCCATGTTTTCCATTATTCCAATCTTTAACTCCATTTTGAGATAAAGTCATTTGCATTTTATTGATCAAAAGTGAAAAACAAGTAAAAATAAATTATTAAACATTTAGGTAACTTTTTAATTTATTATAGTGAAGACAAGATTTTATCGACATCCTTATTGAATCAACGAGATTTTAATTCGATTTTAACTGAAATTTGCTGTCGACTTAGACTAGAGGTGGTTTTAGTATTGAGCTGGCCCGAGTTAACTCATTTTTTTTATTAAAAAAAAAAAAAGATTTCTGGATCATACGTGGACGCATCCATCCTAACCTCTGTGTCGGTTGCCGACTTCTAAAAAAGAATTAAGTTAATCTCTATCATGTTATCCGTTAGAATAATGTTAGATATTATTAATGTTGTCAAAGCATCAATCTATGTGACATTATGTGATATGTTCGATTAAAGTGAAATTATTTGATTCATTTAATGACATTCAGTGTCACCTAAATTGATATTGTAATATCAGTTGTACTAAATAGCATTATTCTATTTATTATAGTTGCACGATCAATCTGTAATAACAAAAATCGTAAAAATCTCTATTAAATCGTTGCACGACAACATTTGTTTCTTGGGATTTTAGAAATTTGAGGTAAATCGTGTCTTCAATTTGGTCACGTGACAATTTAATATGTTGTTGAAAAGTTATGAATTCTATTTAATATGTGAATAAAATTAATTATTGACTTTGACCTCATATTCTAAATCTCGTTTTTTCTTTAAACTCATTTTCTCAACCACTCATTTTATGGGATTTACAAATTTATCAACTATACAATTCATCAACATTTATCTAAATCTATTAAAAATGTGATTTTTTATCTAAACGTTTAAATTGATAAGAATTGTAAAAAATTTCCAAAAGAAAAATTGTAAGAACCCGAAGGTCTGGCAAAGGCCCTGAATTGTAAGAACCAAAAGATTACATACTCCAAATTATTGCAATTGCATAACCTCTTTACAGATAAACTTTGCAGATGATCATTAAGCTGCAATTTGAAATTTACAATGATTTTTTTAGTAATTAACAACATTTTGCCCCGTTTGGTAAGGATTAAAATTAAAATTTTAACTTAAGTCAAAATTTTATAATTAATTTTAACTACAAATTTCAAGGGATTCACAACTTTTTAATCACACGTTTCATCAATTTTTATCAAAATTTATTAAAAATCTTCAGTTTATTAATGATTGATCAACTACTTAAGAGCATCTTTAAGAGACTATTTTTAAAGATGATATTCTATCATTTGGAGAACATCTATAAATTTTGAAGTACTCCAACAAGCTCTTTATATTTAACACATAATTTTATTACTCCCAAAAAATATTTATTATTTTTCTTTATATATTTTATTTTAAGTAGCTTTTCATTGGATTATTTTATTGTTTTCCTACATTGAAAATTGAAACACTTTGAATGCATTTAATTATAGAGAATGAGTTTGGTTCTCCAAATTTGGAGAGTCAAATTCACTATCTAAATTAAAATGTTAATATAAAAAGTCTCTTGAAACATGTTTTAAATGTTAAGTCTTTAAAATAGAGAATATCTCATGTTTAAAAAATCTCACGTTCTAAATCTTCTGTTTCTTGAATATTTTTGTTAGGTACACTAACGATGGCAGAGGCAAGGACCCGTGAATCCGAAAGCCAAAGGTTCAAGGGACCATGTGCGAGTAAAGGCAACTGTGCGTCGGTTTGCCAGACTGAGGGATTTCCCGATGGCCGCTGTAGGAGCTTCCACCGCCGCTGCTTCTGCACCAAACATTGTTAATTCCCCCGTTTTCACAGTGGTGGACAGGTGGTGGTGGTGGTGGTGGTGGTGGTGGTGGTGGTCAATACTCCTTGAGAAAAATTGTCCTTAAATAAGTGGGCATTTTCTGCTCACGGTCTTTGTTGACTAAACAAATTAGGGTCCATTTGATTATCAAATGTGGAAAGGAATTCCAATTCTATGTTAGTTGGAAAATAAAAACCACCAAATCCATAGAAATTCGTTTTCCATGAAAACAAAGAAAATACAGTTTAAAATGATGGTACCTTGAAATTCGATTTCCATTTTCACGTTACAATCAAATGGTCAAAATGAAATTTGTTTTCCTCGGATGTAATATTTTCCTTGGAAAAGTTTACAATCAAACATGGCCGTACTTTCATGTTATATGATTGAGAAAGTCCATCCACGGGACGCAACCAAAAAACTAAAATCACATATATAAGTAGCAATCCCCGTACTATCCTCATTGATTTTTTATTAATTGGCCAAGCTTAAAAGTTACCTTCGTCAAAAATAAGTTAAAAGTTTACTTCAAAGTAACTTTTGTAAGTTAACAAAGAAACTTAAAAAATTACTTTCTACTTTTCAAGCTAAGTCAAATATTATTCAAGCATTGCTCACTGAGGTTTAAGCATGAAAACAGCTACTACGACAGTGAACTAAATCTGCAGGAAAGCAAAATTCATAACCTTAACAAAGAATTTGAAACTATACTAACTTTATCGTTGTAGTAGTACCAAAAATAGCTGAAATTCAACATTAATGTGGTGCATTTCCATTAAGCTTATAGTTACAACTATGTAAAATATATATTCCATAGTTCAAAACAGAGAAAAAATGCGGAAAAAAAATCGCCTAACATAATAATAAGGGCCTTTAACGGGTGTATCTCTGGATCGCGGATGAAGGATCAAGTTCAGTACAATGAAAAAACATGCTACAAGGGAAGCCTACTAATGGGGTAAACGAAAGCTATTTGAGGACATGATTAAGACTGTCTGCAGAGTGATTTAGTTGCTAATTCTGCATATTTCGGGCAAGTATTCGGTCCTGAGGGATCTACTCAGTGGCAGACATTTATTAGATAATTGGTTTAAGAAAAGTTGATACAAAGCAGAATTTCAAGTTGCTGTTTCATATTAGAGAACCAATTCTCTATTTTACTTACCGGACTGCAAATGGATGTATTCCGAAGAAGGTTCTTTACGGCATTGCAGATGCAAAAGAATATATTGTTGTGTCATTTAGGAACTCTACACGTACAAGGCTATTCAAAAAACTCCCGAGCATAGTCGCACAGCTTTACTATAACTCTCTAAATAAGTCTGTCCAAACAAGGAAACTGGAACCTTAACCTTTTCCACCTGCCTCGTGCTGCCAAAGGATGCAAATGCAGGATATGTTCTGGCATGAAATCGTGCCTCGTCAATATACCCACAACTGGAACTCGCTGCGAAAAGCAATAAGACCATTAGAAAACTAGAAGGACAAGGACCATTGAAGCACCGGAAAAACAAGCTTGCAATGCATATGCTTTACATTTGTGGGTGACAACTTGTGCACATACAAGTGGTGCATCATAAGAAGCTGTGATGGAACTTCGTTCAATGAGAGCGTAAAACTCTAGTTTTTTTCAGGATCACATGGAAAAGAAGCAAACTTGAAGCATGTTTGGCCAAGTTTAAAAATACTAGTTAAAAGTTCTAAGCTAAATAATTTTTTTCATTTGTGAAAGTTACAAATAAGTATTTGACAGTAAGGTAACTAGGAAAGAGTTAATTTCAAAATAAGTTACTTTTTCACCTAAAAGTAAGAAGAAAGTAATATATACAAACATGTTTGGAAACAAAAAAGTTAATTTTAATTAACTTTCACATTTTTTAAGCTTAGTCAAGTATACCGTGTAAAGACAAATATTATAAAAGCATGATGGCTGTCAATAGCGAGAAGAGGAGAATCACAATCAACATGATGATGCAGTAATCAAGTAAAACTGAAAGGCATATCAGCATGTGACATTCTTCAGACGCAGCACTAGAAACAGGAAACAGTAAGAAAGTTGATGATTCAAAATATCTTACCCCAGGAACCTTGGGAACAACCAACAGGTGCCTTAAGCCAACTTCCCGGAAAAGCACAAGAGCCTTTGCTAGAGACATTGTCTCTACAACGGTGTAGGGTGTTCCATTGGTGAAAGGATGCAAATCCATGAACATTTCCATCTCTTCATCTGACAACTCTATATCTTCAATTTTATCACCATTGCCCAAACCCTTCTTGGCAAAATCATCAGAGGAAAACTGTACAAAGGCATCAGGGCCAATTGGTGTCGGAGTTCGCAAGAAAGCTTTCTTCTTTAACAATGTGATAAGATGGGCTCGCAGGATTAAACCAAATAGAACTGGAGACTCAGAAAGTGGGGGTTCATCTACCACCGGGAACCCATTATGTCCCGTGGTTTTGAGAACATGAACTATATTACCAACCTTCTCAATGCCACGGAAGATCTGTAGTGGCCCTGTAACCACATCACCAACTGTCAATTGCCTCATGTATGGCTCTGCGTGAGTTTCTAAGTAAGGAAAACCCTTTGATTTCATGATGAGGTCATATATATTTCCATTAAATGCATCGGCTACAGTCTTGGAGATAAGAAGAACAATCATTATAAGTGGCAGCAACAATAGATTGTTGGTCAGTTCGAGAATTATCACACATAAAGAAACTGTCATCCTCATAGATCCCCCAAGAAGAGAAGCTGAACCCAGAACAGCGAAGAGGCCATGGTTTAAGTTAGAGTGCCAACCAATTAACATCCCAACAAAACGTCCATAAGCTGCACCTGTCACAATAACTGGCACAAAGAGACCCACAGGAGCCACAATTCCATAACTGAATATGCTGAGGAAAAAGCACGTAACAAAGAAAATTAGCATTGATAAGCGATGGAACTCCGAGTCAGTATCTTTGCTGAAGAGGTTCTTGATAGCATCGTCATTCGTGTTGAAAAAGAGACTTGCGAGATCGTTATAGTAACCAGGAGGACACTGAAATTTCTTGTAATTACCAGAACGCCCAATTGTGGGACAAGGCTCCGATGCATCTGATGGACAAGAACGGCAAGATGCAAGCCATGGTAATCCAAATAGAAGACAGGAAGTGAAAATGGAGATACAGCAAGCCAAAATTATCTTGCAAGCGATTCCTTTTCTGAGATGGAGAAGGAAGAAAATGGTGAATAATACTCGGAGTGATAAAACTGTCAGGCTAAAATGATATCTGATCCACATCATAACAGCAGATAATGAAGCAAAGAATGAAAAGTAAAAATTGAAGTCTTACTCATTTATAAAATTATAAAGTCGGAGAACCTTATTTAGTAAAAAATTGTAGATACTTCCTAATATGCCACCTATGATTCCAAGAACAAGAACAGGAGGCACATCCCTGAGGTGATAAGATATGTTTACCGAGGTGACATCATACATAATAAGACCTCCTTTACCAAATAGTCCACATTTGCCTCTCAAACAGACGTCTATTAGAGCCCGAAGCACAATTGCAACAACGGCAGTAGTGAAGTAAGCTCTCCACAGCAGAGCACTTCTCCACCTGCACAAGAAAATCATGACTGACTGACTTCAATAGAGTTACATGTAAAGGAATCTCCACAATATCACATAGTTTATAATCACCAAAAAACTAACATCATTTAGTTATGCATGCCAATATATTTATACAACGGAAATATCATGCCATAGAATATCAAGTGTTGACCAACTGTGCTCACAAAATAGCTGGCATAGAAAAGGAATAAGACCCACAGAACAAAGCTTACCATAATCTATGGTCATATAAAATACTTAGTAAGATTATACAGGAGTCAGTGTTATGGACACAGGACTCTCATCATCGGTGTAACTTGCAGCAAAGGGGGTAGGTAAGTATACATATAAATCATTCATTGAGGTTGAAAACGACCATAAACAAAATAAATATATATCATGGGTTTTTAAGTTATACCAAGATGCCATTTCCTCAAGAGCAAACAACACACCACCAACAGGAGCACGGAAAGCAGCAGTAATTCCTGCAGCTGATCCACACGTTACAAGATCTCGCCTGTCTCGATCATTTTTTAAAACTTGCAACCACTTCCAGGTCAACCCATATTTCTTTGACCCTCCCTGACCCATTAGTGCAGCTATGCAGGCTCCAGTATGGACCATCGGCCCTGCCTTTCCAATATTAAGAGATGCTGACACGGCGCATATGCTACCAACAATCTGTGTATTAGATCTCCATCAGGTAAGACCTCAAACTCAAAACTGATTGTACTGAGTTTAAAGATAGGAAAAGGACGTCACGTCTCAAGCAAGGGCCAGAAATAAATAAATAAAATTCAAAGGAAGTGGTTCAATGCCAGAAAAATATGGTGCAGTAAGTATATAATTTTAACAGCCTCAAGGTTGAAAGCATATAAACGTTATAGTGGAACTTGAAGACAGATACAGAAAGATAATAGAATGCGGATGATGGCTTTCCATATTTATGATGCTCCTATAACATTACTTGTCTATACTCTCACTTCTAATATCTCCCTAGCTGTAACTATAGAAAACAGTCATTTGAATTAATTCATGTAAGTTTGGTGCCACGCTGCCCCTCCTCTGGTACTCAATAATTAACATATAGACACTTATCCCCTAATACAAATAGAGAAATTTCCAATTTCTTGATCCTTACTTAAAACTGGGTAGGTATGCTCCTCGTGACAGGAATGGAAAGTGGAAAACTTGGTGGCAGCAAAAGGGGAAAACTAAAAGCACGTCAATAATGTAGATTATATAAGAGATGGTAGGTCAACCAGAGTTATCAGGATGAACAATTGGAGTTGAGTTTGTTCAGTTTGGAATGGGACTGTGAAGCTCAAAAAATGTTATACAACTGCAAAAGCATAAATGGATTATTGGTATGCCCCTTGAATCTTGCACAATTAAGGCTTTTCCTTGAAGTAACTTGGTTAGGATGATAAAATTCAAATCTCCATTATTGTAATTTTGGGACCAATAATCCGTTACATTAGTTATACATTCGTCTTGGAAGTTCAAGATTCTGGATCAAAGTAATTTAAATCACGACCTACCTATGTTACTCAGAATGTCCACTCCACACAATATTATCTAATTAATAAATAATCCTTGAGTAATCGAGCAATTCTCCTACAGAATAATATCTTGGTAAGAAAAACAGTGGCGTTGAGAGAGGGCAATGCAATGCAATCCAATGACTTGAATCCCAAAATACCTTGACAAACAGAGTCCGTAGAGAAAATATTGCTGGAGCGTCAACACCATTCAGGTAAGCCTTAACCTCTGGTATGCCTGAACCAGCAGCCTCTGGAGCTATAAGAGCAGTGATCAGAGTCGCAAACAATGTCAACCCAAGATTTGAAGATGCAAATACTAGGAAAGCTGCCATGTACCTGTCCTCAAATTCACAACCAAATAAATATATAGTACAGAAATAGAATCCCCACTGAACTTTTTTCTTTGGGAAACAGGTAAATATAGTGGAAGCAAAATCTGTAACAACTAAAATTAAAATGTGTCAAAAAAGTACCATCTTCACACGGAAAAGAAATATTTTGAAATAAAAAATTCATAAAATATGAAAGTCAAGTGAAGTTAACAAAAACAATAGAACTTCAAACATGTGAACTTAAAGAATAGAGATTTTACTTTCGGGCTAACATCATGTTGGAGGTGATAACGAATTTTTTGCCAGCAATGTTTTCAATGGCAAGATTGTTGAAGAACCCAAGGAGGCTGACAATAAGTCCAATAAGAAAACACAGCATCCATTTTGTGAAAATGTATTGAAATATCTGGATCTTCCCTCTGCTTCTCCAATCTTGCTTGAAAAGATCATTCTCGATAAGCCTACAAAGAAAAGATTCGCTTATTTAGATGCATAGTTGTCAGATTAGAAAGAAGAAAATAAGTCTCTCCTCACAATTTTCTTCTATTATCAATATAAGAAATCATACACCTAAGCATGGTCGCATATTAAGTGAAAGCATTTTACATCCTTCATTTTTCTTACTCAATGCAAAATCTTTAACTGTATTCTCCAAATATAATTGGGAAAAAAAATAAAAAGATTATTAGGATTAGAGGCAAATTGCTTGCAATAATTCCTAAGGAACATAACTAACGTCCACTAGCATGGCTAAATTTTTTTAGGACTTCTCAAAGAAACCTGCAGAAAGATACAGTCGAATTAATCCTGATTCGAATAGGAAAATAACAGAAACAAAAAGAAAGAATATAAAAAAATAATTCACTTTCACAGTTGCCACGAGAAACAGGGTAAGTATAGAAGTACTAGCAAAACAAAGCAGAGGTAGTCTTGCCTTCCATTTTTCTCTTCCAGCAAAAAAATTATACTCAAATTTTTTGAGATTTTCCACTTTAGTACGAGACAAAATATTAATTTTCATATCAATCAAAATACAAATCATAAGCCAATAAAAAAAGTCAATTATCAATGCTTTCAATATATTAGCGGCAGTCATTGCGCTACATAAAACTCACTCAGCCAGTTCCTCTTAAGCATTCACGCTCCTTTCAATAATGATATGAACATATGTATCACCCCCCACCCACCCACACATATGTATATATAGGAGAGATATATGTGTATGTACAACTGAAAGAGCAAATTTTGTACTCGTAGTCGAGGCTTTCGATAGGGCACAGATTGGAGCCAACAATTGCAACTTGCGAAGTATTATTAAACTGCGATCGCTGCAGATCAAGTGGCGGCTGCTGCTGCTGCCGCCGTTGATGCTGAAGCAGCGGCTCATACATCACCGCTGAAGTCGCCGAAACCGACAAATTCGGAATCTCCTTCGACATCAAAAATTATTACAGGGTAAAAAGAACCAGTGAATTGGAGCGATAATAAATAATGATTTTTGAGTTGGTGAGCGTTGAAGGGAGATGGAAAAAGACAAGTTACAATTGCTAGAATCTGGAAAGGTGTCGCTCACGTAACGTTAATAATTATTGGATGACATATTATCCTTTTATTTTATTTTTAATCAAAATTCATTTTTTCCTCAAACTCATTTTCAATAGCACATTTACACAAAAATTTTGCACGTAATTCAATTTTTTTCTTTCTATTTTTAACCGCATATTCTTTAAAAAATCATTATTTCAAAACTCAATTAAAAAAAAAAAACCCCTCTTTGATGGAAGACAGAGATGTTAATTATCCATGTACAAGGTGCCAATTGAGAATTCAGAATAGGGTTAAATTCACCAATTGTCACTCAATTTTATACTTAGTGTCGTGGTCACTCAATTTGATTTTGCTTCACCATAACCACCCAACTTTATACTTAGTGTTACCATAGCTACAAAATTTGAATTTATTTCACCATGGTCATTCAACTTCATATAACGTTTCACAATAACTACATAACTTCATATAACGTTTTATTATGACAATTCAACTTATTTTCACCCATTTCACTAATTTTAAAAATAGTAAAACAGTAACTTCACATTATATATATATATATTTAAAATAACGTTCCTTAAAAAACTAAAATAAAATAAAAACTTATTTAAAAAAACGTTTTCAAGATTAAAAAATATTTTTGAAATTTTAATTTTTATATATAATACAAAATTACCATTTTACTCCTTTTAAAGTTAATGAAAATGATGAAAAAGTTAGGTGGCATAGTGAAATAAAATCAAATTGGGCGGTCATTGTGACGCTAAATATAAAGTTGGGTAATCATGATAACACTAAGTATAAAGTTGAGTGACCATTGGTGAATTTAACCAACTAAAGAAATAAATATATAAGTAGTTGGAGACATGCAATAGTAATGCGGTGCAAGTATAAACTAGAAGACAGAGGATTATTACCATTGTAGCGATGGATTATTTTAGATTTGATGGTAGATCCGTATTTTAGACAAAGCACGTTTGACTCGACTTAAAAGGTGAATAAGAAAATTTCTTATGTATTGAAATTGAAAAGAGACCCTTGAAACATTTTCCTTAAAAACAAGAATTTGTAATACTAAAAACTTGTAATTGATCACGTGTCGTGATATGAATGGCAGATATTATATATTTAGGTTATTTTACAAAATGTAACGCTATTATTTTGCTTTTTTATATACCCGTCTTTATTAATTGTGGTTAATTTAACCTATGAGACGTCTCAAAAGCAAAAAAAGTTCATGCTCGTTTGATTCTTATTATTGTAGAATGAGAATGAAAAATATAATCGTTATTTGGCCCACACAATATATAGAAATTTAAAATTGATAGCTTGATGTGATGGATAAACGATCATATTTTTCATTTTTATGGATGAAAAATGAGAAACAACAAACAAGGGGGCATAATATCTATTTACAATTTGTTTTGATAATTTAATTAATGGGCTGGACTAAACTTTAGATCAACCACTCTTCCACCTAATCGTAACTTCATTACGGAATCGAAATAGAATGAGTGCTTTTGTGGTTAATGGAAATCAAGATAAATTATTATTATATTATAGTGAAAATTATTGTTTAATCATTTCAATAGAGAAATCTCATTCAAAATAAAAAAAATCGAGTTTTTGGCACATTTTGTACCAATATTTTTGAAATATTACTAATATATCCTTAATTTTTTATTTTTATTTTTTGGCATCAGACATCCTCAAGACTTATTTGTTCATTTTGAAAAGATTTAGGATTCTTGTTATTTTCCATTTATTTTATTTTTTTTAATTGCTATCTTTTGTTTTATTATTTATTTAAAGAGATGTCAAATTCATCATTTAAACGTTATCAAAATGGTGGAAAGACAAGTTCCGCCATATTTTTGAAAATTTGAGGATGTCTGGTGCGAAAATAAAGGCCGAGAGTAGATTAGTAACATCTCGAAAAGATTTTGAAAGAAGAGTGCCAAAATCCTAAAATTTCACTGAAATGTTTTTAGCCTATGAATGGTATCATAGGTGACCTTTTTGAAATGGTCGAGAATATAGACCGTCGATTTTCAGTATCTATTATAAAAACAATATAGATTCTAATTACTCATATTTGAAATCTACTTAAGCGAGTACTTTCTTATTCTTCCTTCTTCTTTTTTTCTTTTTTTAAATAGATGAATTATACTGAAATCTGGGGACTATTTTGAATTTAATTCCAGATTCAAGGATGTAAATGATTTTTTTTTTTTTTTTTTTAACTTTATCGACACCACATTGGTCGTTTGCTTTAATTTGTCCTACGTTTGGTGACAAGTTTCTCTTTGTGATTCCACCCAAACTCCATGTCAGCTTTTTGCATAAATAAAACGTGGCAGGTATTTTGGACCACGGACCATGCTATGTCAGTTGGCGCCCCCCTATTGGAGTGGGGCCGCCACAGCCGCCGCCCCCCCCCCACCCCACCCCAATAGTGGGGCGCCCTTGTCCCGGTCATTGGGCTTTTTCCTTTGGACCACACTCATAAAAGAAGGTACTATTAAATGTGACAGATAATATTTATTTTAAATATTATTAGGACGAAAAATAAAATCTATAAAAAAAAATATTATCTTTCTTTTGTCTTGTCTATTCCATTAATTATTGTTAGGGATGAATTAAAAAATTTGGTTTCATAATAAATTGAATAGTACGATTGAACTTGAACAATCGAAGATATTTCCGGATCCCTCTCAACAAATAAACACGTGCCATTTTGGTTTGGATATTGCTCAAAAGCATTAAGACATTATTGATATTACATTTCGAATGTTATTGAATAAATAATAGGGTTTTATGTATTTCAAGTACATTAGCATAAATTACTTTCTTCTGATATTCCACAAAGCTTATCCTCTCACCGGTTCATTAATGTCAAAGACAACATAAAGATCCAAGTTTATTACAACATTGTTGCACATTTCAATTGATATATTTCTCTTCTACATGATCAATGAAGAATACATCAGTACTTACAAATAAGAACCAGACTCATCACTGCCGTAGCTTATCCCGACAGAAGCATGTGAATTCATAACCTCACACTTCGCGGCAAATTCACGACGACTGAGTGTAGATAGTTTTTCTTCAGTTTTCTTCTCCGTCGACTGTGTCCCCTGCATCAACACACACACGTTTTTACTTATTCTTCATAAAAAGTCGTGAAACTCGATTATATGCTAGTAAACTTCCACGGTGGCCTGTGGAATGAGATTCTGACCTTTTCAGAATTGTGCTTTCTTTCAGATATGCTTTTGAATAACAAAAAGGAAACGGAAAATTATACCGTTTCAAATTTTTCATGCTCTGTATTTAAGCTGGGAAAGTGTGAACATTTGATGGCAGAAAATTGTTAAAAGTAACTACTCCAATTTTCTTCCAGCATTTAGCTACTTTCTGAAAGCATGCTTACCAGTACTGATTGTGTAACACGAATGAATCTGTTGGTACTCTTTTGCCATCATCATTTCGGTTCCAATGGTAGATTGCATGTGTTCTGTTCTTAATCTCCAATGAAGAATGGCCATAACTGGCTTCCCGAAAAGCAGAATAGTCAGGTTGGGGATCTTTAAATCTGCAGATGCGTTACATTTTTGTTATGATAAAACCAAGTATCGTGGATGGTTTTCTAATAAGAAAAATCTTTACCTTTGCGCAAGGCCTTCCTGATTTCCTCCATCACCAACAGTTATATAGATAGGAGCCGATTTATCAGGTGCAGGAAAGGGACTACCACTTGAGATATTGTAGTGTATGTTGGAGAAACGGTACTGAAATGAAGAAGAGTACAACTTAAGAAGAGAGTAACTACTGCAGTGCATAATTGAAACACAGCAAAAATCAAATGTGAGCATTTTTTTCACAGGCTTTGAGTAGACACCTCAATGCATATAATTATACACATTTTGAGTACGTTCAAAAGAAACATTCCACGATTCTAGTTTTCTCGGATAGACTGAAATCCTATGACGGAATGTTCAGGTTTTACTCAATTAGTTCATCCAAGAATGACTCAAGGTTAGGCCTCTTTATCTTGAAAACCATCATTACTTACCAGGACACCTGGCTCAAAAATATATGCCGAAAAAGGTTTCTATGGGATATATACCACTTGCAATAGCTCCATGGGACAGATACCACGTGCAATAGCCAATGACACCAAAGGAGTACATAACATTGTTCATTTATTTATTTACATTTTTTTGGTGTGTGTAAGGGGTGGGGAAGACTTAAAAACTAGGCTCACCGATCTTTCATAAGCATGGACATGACCAGCAAAGATGATATCAACTTTGTAGTGACAAAACCAGCTCTCAAACACAACTCTCATGCTTTCCCCCTCCATAAAATGAGCATCATTACTATTGTACATTGGGACGTGCATCAGAACGATAAGCCAAGGAGTCTTCTCCCTGTCCACCCTTTTCAACTCTTCCGCAAGCCACCTCCACTGAGGTGTATATTTTACTGTCATGACATGGAGAAAATAAGAAAACTAAGTAGGTATAGAATTGAAGAAAAAGACAACGAAAATAACGCAAACACCATTCAACTGGGGAGTCTATTTATAAAAACTCAGATCTCCACGTGGCATATAGATTTGTCATTTATACATACATCTTCGAAATTATCTGCAACAACTTAAACAGAGAGCCTAGTATACCTAAAGTCTTCACTTTTGCTAAATATCGTTTCTATTGTCATACTGCCATAATAGTTTAAGGTCTCATAAGTCAAACTGAGATCAGACTGTGTTTCTGCTCAGCATATTCACTTGTTATAATTGACCAGTGAATATTGTACACTACACCTGAAAAGCAATATAGAGAAGAAAGGACTGTGGATATATCAACCACGAAACTTCAGTGAATATGCTTTGGTACATTAAGCATATGTTTGGCAAATGTTTATCAACAGTTGTGTTTATAAACAAATAGAAATGAGTAGTGGATAAGTGGGTGGTACTTGTGAATCCCATAAAATATGGGGATAAAAAATGGTTTACTTTTAGACGTGTTTTCACTTGTCAAACATAAGCTAAGTTTCCAACTCAAGAGGAGGACCATGAGAAAGACGAGGGAAATAATTCTTAAAGGCCCAGGTATGACCAGTTATTTGCTCAAATGTTCTTTTAAGGTAGGAGTTTCATTGGTAAGAATTCTTCAATAGTAACATTCAACATGTCATGTTTCCAAAACGAAAGAAACAAAAGAAAGTACAAATGTGTTGATAATAGAAATACCAAAAGGAGAATAGCTGGACAGGACAATTATATGGGCAGATGCTCGTCTCACAGCATACCACAGAGGACTACTGCTTCTGCTAGATGGATAAGGTGTAGGGTATCTATGAAGATAATTTCTGAAGGGAATTATCTCTCCCTGAACATGAAAAACATAACATAGTAGTCAAAATCAGAGCAAAGCAAAAATAATCAAAGATATTTGCGGAAAAATGTCTTCGCCTTTATCTGTACATATTATCCAATTGATGCAAAAGAAGCTTGTTTCAAATTACAAGAAATTAGGTCTCAATAGTTTTCCTTGTCTTGCACATGGTATAATGTCATGGAGGTAACAAGAACGTATAGAGTCATTGAGATCAGCACAAAAGGAAAATGAATTAGAAGTAATTATTATCTACACCCAATTTAAGATTCGAGTCATTTAACAGGTGAAGTTATTGTCATAAGGAAAACATTCTCAAGAGATGCATAAAAGACATTAGCTCTAAAGAAGACTTGGAAAATTAATCCACACAACCCCCACCCCCGGAGAAAAATTGAAATTGTTTCTCTCCACGCTTTTACCATATGGGGCATGTACTCTATTTCATGATTTCCGGCTGACCAAAACCATGGCTGATATGCAGCACTTCGTTCAATAAAACGACCCCATGAATCCCAGCGGATGCCAACATCGTGATATTCATATCTATCAGCATAAGAAAGATCTCCAACAAATAACACAGTCTGTGCACCAGTCTCCATATAATGCTGAATGGTCGACAGAGAATTAAATGTTTGGCCAAGATCACCTACAGCAAAAATTGATAAAATTCAAAAATACAGGCTCCATAATGAAGTGGAAAGATATTACCATGTATAATATTTGAAACAGTTGGAATTTTAAAAAATTCTGATTCAAAATAAGTAATATAGATGTTCTGCAGAGAGATTGTTCTATTTAGAATAACTGTAAATATTCCATTATGATAACCATGAGTTTTGAAAAAAGTAACTATTAATTCTGTGCGCCTACAAACATTTTCAGGTTTCAGTTTCGCAGATCATTAAATAATTACTAAACAATATCAAGTTTTCCAATTTTAAACATCTCTCTATCTTAGTCATCATATCATCTTTGCAAATAATATCATAACTAATATCCTACATCATCTTAAACAACAGCAAACTAAGCCTTCTTCTTAATAAATTTGGGGACAACTACGTGAATTATTTTGCTCCACTTGATCAAAAAGGAAACATATGAATGTAATACACATGAATATGTTCAAACTTCAGGATTTTAACTCAGTCAATCATATCCTGGCTTATCTGCAGTCCACTGAAAGTACTACATTATGAAAATTTAAATGGTTTTGGAGGAAACTCAATGGTCCACTCTCAACTGATGAAAAAACATTTTTTCTTTCTTTATTTCATTTTTTTTTTTTTTCAAAAAGAGATGCAGTAATTTGATTGAAGCTAGATAAGTTTAATTATATGAACAGTAAAAAGCCAGATAGGGAAACACTCAAATATACCTATGCCTTTCAACATTAAACTGAAAAAGCTCTAAGATTTTTATTTATTGTATTTTACATTTCAAATTTGAGATTTGAAACACTGTTCTCTTGGATCTCATAAAACACACACATCTAATATCAAGAAACAATGCTGCTTACTTATCATGATATAAAGCTGTTTTTCTTCAAAATAGAGAATGAAACAAATGTTTCTCACCTATTATTCCAAACTTGTAAGGAACGTCTGGACCAATTTTTGGAGGTGTTTGAAACCAAAACTTCCTGGCTGAATTGACATCCCCAATCTCATAGTAATACTTAGTGTCATACTGAGAAGAATGAAGACACAACTCAGGCACGGAACAGATGAAGAAAAGTACGGGTATGAAAACAAAAAAAAAAAGTTATGTGACAGACGATAAGAAGAGTGTTATGTGCATTTGAATTTCCATCAACCACTGAAATCCGGGAATTATGTAATTATCTGACTGCAACCATTTAATTCTGCACTATTTTTTTTTTCTTTTATTAATTTAAAGAGTAAAATGTGGTACCACTTTCAATTTGACAAGAATGGAGAAAATGATGTAGGGAATTCCACAACTCGTTTCTTATACCTCAAGACCACCTATAAGACACTGATGTATATATCCAGATTTGTAGTTGTAAAAGGTGTAATTTTGCACCGTCGCCTCTGCGGTAAAATCGTACTTTCCGTCTGAAATTCCATATCGGACTTGGTTTGACCCTGGTTTGTCAGTTGTAACCCATGAGATTATAATAGCCTTCCCATCATAGTCACCCTGTGTAATGTGCACCTACACAGGAAGATTAATGTCATCAAAACATCATAGAAACGTGTAAAACATCTCGTCGTTGTGCAGTAAAAGCTATTTGATTGACAACTAATCACCAATTTTGCGAGGAATTATCTAATAGACATCAGTCTTCGTATCTGGAGTTACAGAGGATTTTACTAGTTGATCAAGGAATCCAAAGCACTGAATGTCGTATCTTATGTATGCTTATCATAATACTTCACCTTGCACCAAGTAAATAATATATTTAACAAAGATGAACTTTACATTCATTTCTAACAAAATTTTCAGAACCAGTTGTACCAATGAGATAGAAAAGTGAAACTAGAATAAAATCATCTGAGTTAAATGACAAACAGCAAACAGATCACACATTCCTAGATATAAAAATACATTCACAGTGTCAGAGAAACACGAAAGGAATAAAATTGCAAAACCGGAAAGGCCGAACACTTTCTTTCCTTTGTAGCTCTTTTTCCATATGGAATAACTTGAAAACGAATAAGGAAATGTTAAAACTTACTTGTTGTGGTGCATTGTAACCTTTAGGAACTGCAAAAGCTTCATTGTCAAGTGGAATATCGACTGATGGCCACTCGTGACGCACAAATGCACTTGTCACACCAGCATGGGAATGGTTTATGCAGCTCAATAAAACAAACGACAAAAGCCACCACTGAGCAAACAACAATTCCTTCCCCTTATTCTTCAACATGATCAATCAACATAAATCACACGATCCACTGCATCCAATGACAAAGACAAGATAATCAATCATAAATGGGTAGGGGATGCAATTTGTAAATTTAACAAATATATTCTTTGATCCAAAAAATCTAAAATTCATCAAAAGTATCTAAGAATCACCAAGCAATTGAAAGCGTGTTACATTAGCTTGTAAAACACTGTATTTTCGAATATATAAGCAGGCGTCCATAGACTGTACATTAACACGCTCACATCCGATCCAAATAATCTAGTTATTTCCGTTACTGCGGTTCAAACACAACAACCTATATCGATTCCTAACCAAGCACGCCACGACTTAGAATCCGAACAGAAAAGTCAAAAACACATTCCACACAAATATGTAGTACAGCTCGCTATAAAAATCATCTCGAAGTCACTGTTCATGTCACTATCCAACAAATCATCGGTCTCCCAGGCAGATGAACGACTCGTTAACCCAATCATGAACGCTTCATTTTCCAATCATTTTATCAAATAAATAACTCAATTAAACAGCTATTTGCACTAATACACGCGCGTAAGTATTCATTGTATGGTTAATGAGACAGCAATAGGCACCTGAAATCTCACGGGTCGCTTCCCAATCCAGAGGGGAGAAGAGAGCCGTAATGACCTTGCGGTAACTATAGAGCGCAGTTTAGTTTAGAGCGTGGGCCGAGGCGTACGTTAGAATTGATCAGTTGCAGTTAGTCTGTCTGTGTCTCTGGTGGTTAGGATAGGAGGCGTGGAAGCGTCGTCAAAAGCTGCCATATGAGGCCGAGGTTTCGTCAACGTGGCGAAATATCATTTGCTGATCTCAGGCAGATCCAGTCAACTGCTATGGGCGCCCATATTTGAGTCATTGAATTTTGGGACTAAGCGAAAAAAGAAAGAGGAAAATGATTTAATTAGCTTGAATCTATGAATATAGAAAAAGAATAATGTATATATATTTAAACAGAAGGGGTGTAAGTGAACCAACATGAAATTTAACTAATTTGAATTAATAGATATAGAAAAATAATAATTTATATACATTTAGACAAATGGCGTTATATCATAAATTAAATGAATAATATTGAAATTAAATAAGTGTACGTGAACTTGAATAATTTATCTACTCCCATAATAATTGAATAGCTCCCAAATTATGTGATCTTTAATAATTTATATACTCCTGGAATAATTTATAATAAAATGAATAATTTTAAAGTAAATACGTGTTCATGAACTTGAATAATTTATTTACTCCTAGAATAGTTGAATAGCTCCTAAAACATGTATACAAGAACTTGATGACTTAATGTTATATTTAACATATCAATAAATAAATGTTAATTAGTATACATGCACATACATAAATAATTGAATTGTAATATTTCTAGAGTAATTGAACAACCCCCAAAATATATAAAGTGTACATGCATAAACTTGAATAATTAATTGATTGAATTATAATAGGATATATATAAATTAATGTTAAATCTTCTATATATATAATGTGCCTATGAAACGAAAATTATTGTTTTAACAGAAAATTTAACGGAATTTGTTGTTTTAACGGAAAATCTATTTTCACCGTTAGTTTTATTGTTTCCATTAAATAGCAATTAAGTCATGGTCATTGATGTTGTGTCTGTTGGAATTCCATTATTTAATAATAAATGAATGGAAAATGCAAAAGGCTTTGTACTACTCAATATTGTCAAACCCGGCCCGACCGATTCGATCGGTGAAACAGGAAACCGGGTCCAAAACCGGGTCAAAACATTTAAGTTTACAAAATCGGTTAAAACCCGTCGAACCGACCGATTCAACTATGACTTGGAGAACCGGTCACGATTTTGACGGGTTTTCAAGATTTTTTTTTTTAGTTTAAAAATTTTTAACTCCATTATTGGGCTTCAAAATTTACAATTCTAATGCTCATGGAGAAGAATTTGATTTCATGCTCATTTTATAGATACAATTTTCTCCAAAGGTTTCATAAACTTCCAACGTGGGATTGTGCATTTTATATATGCTCTTAACTCCAATAGTTTTATAAACTTTCAACGTGTGATAGTGACAAAAAAAAATGTTCAAATGCTCATCAAAATCATTTTCAAATGTATGTCTAATTGACTAATTTGATTTTGAATTACAACTAATTAAATTGTAATATTCACTTTCATTTATTTAATTTTCAAATTTAACTTAAATTGCACTTGATTATTAATATATTAATGTTAGATATTATTTTCTACAAGTTTAAAATATTTTAATTTAACAAAGTAAACCATTTTAACATATTTATTTTTAATTTTTAGC
Organism: Fraxinus excelsior; assembly: GCA_019097785.1. Classification (NCBI taxonomy): domain Eukaryota; kingdom Viridiplantae; phylum Streptophyta; class Magnoliopsida; order Lamiales; family Oleaceae; genus Fraxinus; species Fraxinus excelsior. The sequence goes on along the minus strand of CM032637.1, from coordinate 8,013,505 downwards.
GTTGGGACTAATTGTAGGATAATGAATCTAATTAGTAAAGATAGATTTACGTTGAATTATTTTTATGTATTTATTGCACTCGGTTCTATCCCAATTGAATTCCCACGGACTTCACGTCGGAATCATTCTCGATTGTGAACCAAAACCCTTCATCTCTATTTCCAGATATCGGAATTATCAAATTCGCAGACTTTTCATATAAATCATATGATTAATGCTCATGTTTAGTTTCTTAATTAATAAAAAAATTTAAAATTCTTCTAACACTAATTAGCAATATTATAGTATTATATTAAATGTCTAGTAAGTATTAAATATTAAATGATTTTATAATATAGTAAAAAATCTATTTTTTTATAATATAGAAAAAACTATTTTTAAAATAAAAATATATTTAATGTCTTAAAAATAATTAAAATAATATTAAAAATACGAAACACATTATGACGCTTATTCTTCGCATTGACACGCCTAAACTTGTGATTCTTGATTCTCAACATCGACGTCTCGCAACGCATTACGCATTTTAGAACATTATTAATAAATGAATGGGAAATGCAAAAAGCTTTGTACTACTCCATTTTAGTCACTAGGAAAAAATGAAACTAAAAAAACAAAATGGATGTGGAGATTATCAATTTAAAAATGCTAATAATTTATTTGGTAAGGCACATTGAACTCAATTAAGAAAAAATATTTATTTATTTAGTTTTGTATTATAATGTTATCTATTATTTTATTATGTACAAAAGGTTCATGATTAAGTGCAAAATTTAATATAATATAATAGTACGAAACACAAACTTATGCATTTTAATTTAGAATTTAACACTATTTAAATTAAAATTAATATATCACAATGTGTAATTATTTATCAATTACATAAACATTACATCATTAATTATTTAATGAACCAAAAAAATTATATATAAACTAAGCAAACGTGCATTGCACGTTGCTTATACATAGTATTATTATACACGTAAATAAATAATTGAATTGTATAAAAAGTTCATTTCACATAAACATTTTTTTAACTATTTTTTATATTCACCAATTTTCAAATATCATTTTTACAGTATTTATAAATCATTTCAAAATAACGTATAACGCAAGTTTAGCTGTGACTAGTGTGTGTGTGTGTGTGTGTGTGTGTGTGTGTATAATTAACTCACCACATATTCACCACCCCTACCGTTCCAACGACTGCTCTGATTCCAGCAATTATTACGATGACTGTTCCGATGGTCGTTCCGACAATTGTTCCGATTCCGATGACTATTTTAGTAAAGGTGACCTGTAAATTTGAACTGTGACTCTACAAACACGTGTGACGTGTTAATATTGATTTGAACTCGTTTATATTGATTTGTGACCTATAAAAAGATGACCGTGACTTGTGAACTCAAACTTGTAACAATGATCTATGACCTTAATGACGAATTAATTAGTCATAGTTAACTATCAAATTAATTGATAATATTGATCCGTGGCCCGTCTATATTCATTTGTGATCTATACAAAAATGACCGTGACTTGTGAACTCAAACACCTGACCAGTAAACCGTGATCTTAGCAACTCATTTATTCATTGCAAGTCGATCACAATTTATCAAATTATTGGTCACAACTTATTTTATGGTTACAAATCAAGAATTTTATAGGTATTTATCGGTCACAAATAGAAAATTTTATAAGTCACGATTTATTCATCGATCACAAAATCAATATTTTTATTGGTCATAACTCGATTACAATTTCATAAATTGGGAGTCACGGTAACAATTTTTAGACCGCATATTATGCATTGATGACAAATCCAAAATTTTATTGGTCGCAACTCATTTATTTTATTGGTGACATTTTCAAATTAATTGGTCATGCATTATTTTTAGTCACAACTCGATTACAGTGAAGCACAATCACAATTTTAATTGGTCACAGTCAATTACACATAGGGCTGGACAAAACTCCCGAACCAAATCGAGCGGTTCTTCTTAAGTTAAATACCCGAACGAGTATCTGAATCGAGAATCGATGGGGTTGGATCGGTTCTAGGTTCTAGACCAAGAACCGAATCTATATTTTTTAAATTTTTATACAGAGTTAATTAAATTATTTTAGTTTTTTCTAGCAAATTAATTAAACAAACCGCCAAGTATGCTTGTAGAGTTTCTTAGTATGACAAGTCAAGCAATTAATGATTAAATCAAATAGTTGGTAAGTATTACAAATACTTAAAAATATTTTATTTTTATAACTTTTAATTTATATTTCATTTTCTTTATGTAAGCTGCTTGAAGCAAATAAATTATTGATATAGATAATCGATATTTTAATATTAGTATCTACTTTTTGATATTTGTATACATTGAATTAATCTTATTGGAATGCTTGTTATCTATATGTTTTTTAAATTGGGCTACGTTAATTTGTAAAAGTTACGAATTAACATGTCATTACTTGTATTTATGTAGTGTTGCTGTAAATATTAAAAAAATTTAATTATGATACGGAACCGAATCGAACCCGAACGATTCCATAATTATATTTGGAACCGACGGTTCCATTTATTAAATATCCGAAAATTTTGGATCGGTTCGATTGTGACCCATGTCTAGCCCTAATTACACACACAAAATACATCAGTCGCCTCCAAACACATATCACTGGTACACCCGACATCCACCGTCACATGCACGCACAAAATAATCACGACCACCAACAATCACTGTCACCAATAACCATTCACAAAATAATGAGTGTCACGTCCAACCCCATCTTCGCTTGATCGACACCGCACCCAACACCGTGCTGCCATCAATAATGCCAAATCCACCACCTCACCAACCCCGGATCCACCACCAACAGGGCCAGATCTACATGTACCACAGCCAAAAAAACTTACCCAAAAAACTCAAAATTAAAACAAAATTATTTGTCATAATTTATTATTTTGAAAAAAAAGAACAACCCCACACCACCACCATTCCCGTCGACCACCGCCAATTATAGGTCACCAAACAGAAAAATCGGGAAAAAGAAAATAATAGCTGCACACCACCACCACCACCGCACAACACCACCACAACAACCAAGAAGTCACCCACAGTAAATCGAGTCAGAAATCACCAACCAAAAAACCATCGGTAGATCAAATTAAAAAAAAAAAATCCAAACAAAGAGTATCGAGGTGGCTTTGCCGATTCGAACAGTAGCAACGCCGCCTTGTTGCTCATAGCCAGGACTCCGAGGCGCTGTGCCGCTTCGAGCAACAGCAGCACGGCCTCGCCTGCACACAACTCAACGAGGTACCGCTTGTAGTTGTCAAATGAGGGGTGTCCCGATGTCGGATAAGGGATGGCTGCGATGCCGAAATAGTCAAGGGTGGGGTAGGTAGAAAGAGTGAGAAAAGAGATAGTGGGACAGGGAGAGAAGAGAGGTGGAAGTGATTTTTAGGGGCTTTTTGGATCATGCTACACTTACAGACTACTGGTTCACATATATCTTACAGACACTCACAAAGATTTTTAATAATATAAAATTGATTCTATAAAAATATTATTTTACCCTTCTTCTTTATATTTGCAAGATATATCATTTATCTTTTAGTTGTTGGATTTCTTTCTCCTTGGTCAGTAGATTTAATCAGGATTATGTAACATTTTCTTAAATTTCTCAATTTGTCCTAAATATTCTCTGTATCTTGTTAATTTTTCAAAGGCTTTTGGTTGATCCTCTTTAGTTATATATCCTAAAACAATTCCTTCTGAAACTTCTTCCTCGATATCTTTATATTCAATTATTATATCATTTATATTTTTTATTCTTCTACTAGTTTCTACAGGATCAAATCTTATATTATGTTTGCAAGCATAATCTATATCAAGATATATATTCTTAAGATTTTCTTGGCCAGCAGGAGATACATTTTCAGATTTTTTAACTAATCTTAATAAAAACGAAATATCTACATTATTTAAGTAAAGTTTAAGGCTATCATTATTAGATGTGGATGCTTGTGAAGTGTTCATAACAATCAGAGAATAATTATGTAAAGATAAGCATATAAAAGCATGTAAATGACTTACAGTAATCATTGGAAATAATCAGGCTTTCCCTCCAGTATGTCTTTATAATTGTTTTGCATGTTCTTAACCAATCTTCTGAATCATATGAATGTTTAAAATGTTTTGAAATTGTTTGGGTCCACAACTGCTTCCGCAAAAGGCTTTTCAATTAAGGTTGCATTTCTCATTCCAAAGAACTAGCCGTGTTTCCACAGACGCTATCTCACAGTATCCAGAGTCTTTGTTTTCACCTCTATCCAAACTCTTTTCAGAAACGAGTTCTTACTTGGAACGAAATTTTAAAAGATAAACTCACACACAAGGTGCTACAATTTTGTTAGAAATCTGCCTTTTTTCCCCAAAACATTAATCCAAGACGGGTACTTTGGCATGGCTAACATCCATTCAAAAACAATGTTTTAAAAATATTTTAAAATCTCTATCTGTACTGTCGAGGAATCATGAGAAACTTAACGAAATCCTTTTATGAAAGCTTTGTTGAACATAACAAACTTCATCTTTATATTCATAAACTGAAACAGTACATGCTTACACACTATATTTACATACCTTTGGTACTCACCTTATGAAGTTTAGAACTCCATAAGTGATTACCTTATTACAAGCTTTGCTATCTTCAAGTTATCTAACAATATTTCTGAATACAAGTGGTGTATACAGAAGAGAATTTGAGATGTGTTTTTCTTCAAGATATTTCGAGATGCCTTCTTTGGATCTTGATTCCTCCTTTTATAGAGGTCTTTGAGTCATTCCTTAAGTGATAAGGAATCTTATATTTACAGCTATCATCCCACTATCCTTTGTTAGGTAGTGAAATTATCCTTTGTCTGCCACTATCTTCTGGCCTTTTGTGTCTTTAGTCTCTGGGAAATCTTATCTTCACGGATATCTTATTATTTCTTGCTAGCTGGCTTCATCTTTTTGAAATGGATTGTGATATATGACCTACAAGTGGGTGGATGATTATTTATCACAAAGACTTCTTAGTATTATCTTCTGTCTTCTAGTGACCACAGTTTTTCTTTAATAATTTGCTTTATTAAAGTAGTGATAAAGGGTCACTATCTTGTCTCCATTATTTTTCCATTCTTGATTCAAAGAATTCAGCAGGGAATTCTTCACTGTTGAGAGATGCTCCTTGGCTCATATCTTCTACAACACAGTGCTCGCAATGATGATCACTGTATCCCAGAGTATTTTGCACAGTTCTTTGGACATATCTTCTGATCCATTAACTTGATTTGAAATTATGGTGGAGAGTAAATTGTCAAGGAGATACAAGTCTTCGTCTTTTGTAGGGACCCTTGCATTGGAATAAATTATATATTCTTCAGATGGATAGATCCATATCTTCTCTTTCTCAGTAATTAACTGAGTTACATGTTCGAATATTTCTTTATACCCTTTTGCTCTTCTGTAGGGCATCATATTAATGATATCTTAATATCCATTTTTAACAACCTTTTGACTGGTTGGTAAGAAATGTTGGTTTGTGAGTCCCAATTTTATAACATGGAACGATGGCTGCATATATTCAAGAATAGGATCCCATTCCATTGGCGCTGAGTAGAACCTGATATATATATTTGTACTTTTGACAACTTCTGTATATCTCTTAATTGCTTTCCGACGTCTGCCGGGAGTTGAGCTATTTCTCTTATGTCCTTACTAGGATATATACAGAGTATATTTTCTATTTCAAAGTAATTTCTTACCCAGTTGACTGGTGTTTCTGGATAAAAGTTTATCTTGTTGTATTTTCCATAGTGGAGAGTTCTCATCCACTTTCCTATTTCAAGATACCAATCAGATAAAATATTAAAAATAACAAGAAAGAATATCACTTCTTCATAGTTATCCTTCTTGGGTATCTTCATTCCATGGCATCTCTTGACAACATCTTTTGGATCAATAGTTTCAATAGTTAGCTTTGGTACCTTCTGGCTTGATGAAGAGCTACCATCGCTAATTTTGATATCTTATAAATCCTTGATAGGGATTTTTATATCTTCTTTACCAACAATAGGTTTGAGTATTCCCTGTGAAGGGGTTCCTATTGTTTTCTTGTCTTTCCCTTTATCCTCGGGAAGAGCGCTAGTATTCACAAGTCCCGGTGAAGGAATACTAGACTTGGTACAAGTTACTTCTGCCTCAAGGGCTATATTTTTGCCTCGAAGGCTATCTTGGATATTTTGCATTTATGCTTCCAAGTAGGAGACTTTTATTTCAAGAATTTGGATTTTCGTCCTTAGTTGTTCTAGCTCCATCCCTGTTAAGATAATCAGGAAGAAAGTTAGCTTTTCCTTTTATATATTCAATATCAAATTTGAAATAAGAAAACCAAATTTGAATTCTAATAACATATCTGTTAGCAATAGATGGATCAACATTATTTTTCAAGAATGCTTTAACTTGAGTATTATCAGTTCTAATTAAGAACTTCTTTGGCAATAAATAATTTTCATATTTTTGTACTCCTCGCTTGACAGCAATGAGTTCTTTTCTATTTGTTTCATACCTTGTTTCGACTTCTTTGAATGTTCCTGATGTATATCCTGCAAGTATCTCGAGACAAGAACAATTCTTTTCACAGTTATATTCTTTATGATTCTTTTTAACCTTTAATACTGCATCCCAATAATTATCTGAAGCGTCAGTTTCAAGGATAAAGAAATCTTCTTCTTGTGGAATTACAAGTTTAGGCAAAACTTTCAATTCTTCTTTTACTTTCCTTATATTTTTGCAATCTTGTTCTTCCCAAGACCACATTACATTTTTCCTTAATTTTGGAAGAAAATAATTTTTTAATTTGGCACAATTTTCAATGAATCCTTCAGCATAATTTAATATACCAAGGAAACTTTGTAACTGTTTTTTATCTTTGATTTCTTCAGGAAATTCTTGAAGTTTTTCACCAATATGAGATTGCCAAAATGGCATTACATTCCATTCATATTGTCCTAAAGGATTAGAGGTACTAAATGCAGTTAGTAGTTTACTTTCTCCTGTAAGTACGATTTGCCAAAACCCCGACTTATAATCAAATTTTGAAAATATCTTTTTATTCTGTACTTGTTTAATAAGGGTATCCTTATTAGGCAAGTAGTATCCATCAAATTTAGTAACTTCATTTAGCTTTTTATAATTAATTACCATTCTGGCTTTTCCTCTTTTTATTTCGCTATGTTTTCTAACCATAAAGGTTGGGCTGCTATGTGGGCTTTTACTAGGCCTGATTAGTTTGACTTCTAGCAATTCTTTTATCTGGACCTTAAATTCATTTTGGTCTTCTACACTATATCTCATTGGTTTAACTCTTACTATAGTGTCTGGATTAATTAATTCTATCTTTGCTTTTACCTTATCTGTGTTCCATTTTTCTAATGGATTTTCAGAATATGTTTCAGAGATTTCTTTTTTCAATTTTTCTAACTTATTTTCTGTTGTCATTTTCAAAATTGTAATTGGTTTGAATTTTTCTGTACTCCAACATCCACCACGTTGGGTTGAGGAGCTCTGATGTTTAATTGCTTTATATGCTATGCTAATAGCTTTAGTGATTTTTGGTGTAAATATCTTATGTGCACAAGGGGTTGTGAACATATATTTATCAATATATTGTATAAATGGTGCATATTTTAGTAGGAAATTTTGTCCTAATAAAATATCACATCCAATTGTGGTTGACATATATATTGTATCAACAAATACTTCTCTAAAGGATATAAGAAAATGTACTTGTGTAGCATATTTGCTGTATATTATCTTATTTCCACCTGCTGTTGTAGCGGTGACAACCTTTTTTGAATCATATTTCCAATACTCAGATGGTAGTACATTTGGTAAGCACAAACTTATTGTATTTCCTGTATCTAAGTATGCATGAAATTTAACTCTGCAGTAACTTCTTATATTGAGTGTTATTTCAATATATGTGCTCATGGGATTAGTACTTATTATTCTTTCCATGACAACAATGATTTCATATTTTCATCTATTCTTGATATGATGATCAGATTATCATCAACTGTTATTTTTAAGTATCCTTGGCAAATTTTGTAAGGACTGAATTTTTCAAGGAAGTTCATTCCTAGTATTATAGGTGAACGATTGACTCCATATAATTCATCTTTATATAAAATTATTTCTTTAGTAAATTCTTTTTGATCCTCCCCTACAAATATAAGAGGGAATTTCACATATTTTCTTATTTCAAGATTATTTCCCAAATAATCCTTAAACATATATGGTTCGGGTAGTTCAAAGTCTATTAAATGGCTAACAAATTTAGCATTTACATGACTTTTATCTGCTCCAGTATCTATAAGAACAAGAAGATTCTTCTTGTATCCTTCTTGGTTGATATATCTAGTTTTGATATAGTATTGTGAGCTTGTTGGTTCAGAAATACTTAATTTTCTAAGTTGATTTATCTTAGAGTTTTGTCTGGAGGGGAATCTTGCAATAAGATTATCTCCTTCTAGACTAATACTATTTCTTCTTATCAATTTTCCTTCAGAATTGATTTCTCTTGCTTGTTTATGAAAATCAAGCATTATTTGTTCTGGTATGGTTACTTCATGTTCTTGGTATTTCCTATGAGGTATATATTCAGCTAATTCTTTAAAGTCTTTATGTATGATAATATTATCAGTTATTTTTCTTAAATTATTATGATGGCTAGTACTAAAAGCAAAAATTGATTTTATGCTTATACTAATAGCTTTACTTTTTTGTTGCATTTTTAAATTTCCAATTCTATAGTATAGATTGAAACTTTGATCTATATTTTCATCAATTAATGACACTGCATAATTTGGTCTTACTGTGAACATTATCTTTTGGTAAACTAAATTTCCTACAATAGTTCCTAATAGAGCATCTACAGGATCTTGTAAGATTCTATTGTCCATACAATATATTTCTATTGGTATATTCACACCTTCTCTAAAATATCCTTTTACCATAACTTGTATTCCTCCTATTTCAATACATTTCAATTTGCTTCTTACATTCTCTGGTATTTTAGATAACTTTTGTTTTACCCATTCTTTTGTGATTATAGGAATTCTTGTTTTTCCCATTATATCTTCTATATAAATAGGTATTTCTCTATAATTCATACTTACAATTGTTTTATTTACCCTTGGTAGTATACCTAAGAATCCTTGATGAAATACATCTTTTTCCTGTAAATCTAGTATCTGCTTAGTTATTTCTTTGTATTTTTTAATATCAAAGGTAATTTCTTGCTTTATACCTTCTACTGAATCTTCAATTTCCTCAGTTGTTTCCATTTCTATTTCTTGGTCTATTTCCTGTATTTCTTGATTCATATACACAATTTCTTCATAATCTTCTTCTGATGAGGATGTATCTAATTCATAAATACTACTACATTCACTACTCAAATCTTCAAAATATTCAATTGGTTCTATATCACTATCATCTTTGAATTCTTCATAAATTCTAAGAGTTTTTATATTATGTTTATCTTTCTTTTTAGGACATTGAGGGGCAATATGTCCTTCATTATATATGAAACATCTACATTTTTTTATATATTTTGGCTTGGGCTTTACAGTCCAATTCTTTTTCTTAAAATATTTTTTATTTGGTTTAAAACTTCTTTTCTTAAACCTTTTATAATTTTTGAATTTTCTTTTATATTTCTTATAAGGTTTATATTTCTTTTTGTAACATTCAAATTATTCAACTTGACCTAAATCTTTGTAACAACACAAAGAATTTTTCCTTATCTTATATGCTTTCTTATTTTCTAGAGCTTCTCTACACCAAGTGCTTATCATTCGTTTTGTAAATTCAATCCTAGTTCAAGACTATATAATTTTATACCTTCTTCTTCTCCAGCTGGTAATATTTTTTCATATTCTTTTAATAACTTCATTCCCCAGGGGTATGGTAACTTTGTAAAATAGGATCTTAACATTGGTTTATTTCCTTGGTAATCTCCTTGGTTCAATACATAATATATTTCTTCAAACTTACACGTGTACCTATCTAATTCACACATATCACATATTTTTAGATTTTTCATTGCTATTGTTCCTGAGTTAAATTCTTCTTGTTTTCTAAATTCTTCATCAGAACTGAATCTATGTCATAAGAATTCTGTTCTTAAGGCTCTTTCAAGTCTTTTCAATATTTCTTGTATATTTTGATCATTTAAGGCATTTCTATTATCTAATGCTTCAGTTGTATCTTCTTCATACTTTATTCTTCTTTTAATATTTTCTGGTAATTTTCTCTACCATTCAGATGCAATTCCTCTGAATGTATGTTCTATAAATCCAAATGATGTATATGTTTCCCATTTATTAAATTGTATCGCTAAATATGTACTCTTTATCCATATATCTATAGCTTTATCTTTATCTACACAATCAAGATCTTACCATATTCCTGTTGTGTGAATTGGTTCATTATAAGATTTCATATGACTTATTTCTTTTACAGATTGTTTTCTTACATTTCCAGTATATCTTTTTTGTGTCTTCCTATATTGATTAAGACCATTTTTATTAGGTATTGGGTGATGAGGAAGCCATTTCTCATATTCTTCATCACTACTAAAGTTTTCTGGTTTTATATTATAACTAGATGTTGGATTAGTATTCATTTTTATATTTTCCATTTTTTCAGTTAATTCTTCTAACTGTCTTTTATATTCATTATATTCTTCGCCAGTAGATTCTAAGAATTTTTGTTCTATTTCTTCAACTTCTGTAATCATATATTGATTTATCTCTTATTTTTTCCTTTATTTTCATCTTTTTGTGTTATCCTAAAATCTAAAGGTGGATTAATTATAATCTTATCTTTTCCTTTAAGATTATTATTTAAAAGAGCATTTCCTACCTGTAGATTATATTCTAGATTTTCTAATTTTTTGTGTATATCTTCAAAACTTTCGTTTGTACTGTTTTTAGGTAAATAAAGATAACTTGGTTTTTTATGTTTTCCTATTTTATTCAAAAATTCTTCAATTATACTTTCTTCGTCTATTATATTCATCATTATGTTAGGTTCGTAACATGGCTCTGATACCATTTTCACCAGAGTGCGCAGAGGCAGCAGAATTTTAATTTTAATTTTAGATTTTTGTATATTCTATGTAATTTCTTAACTCAGAATATTTTAATCTGTTGTTTATTATGAATATATAAAATCTCAAAGTTAATTTATATCTTAATTCTTTATTAATTTTACTAATTTTATGAGTTTTAGGACTTCTCATAAGATATTGTATTTTTTTGGGTTTAAATCATATGTTTATAAATTCTAAGGACTAAATTGAAGCTTTTCTGTTCTTGTAATGACTTTTAGTTGTAAATTATATGCATGAGGGTATTTTGGGAAATTAATTTTTCTGTAAAGTTTCTGTAGATGAATAGTTCTGTAGGTTTAGTCTTTTTCTTTTTAGGGTGTGATGAAATTGAGTTGGGTTTGGGTAATTATATTATGTAGTTATTGTTGGTTATAAAAATATTTTATCGCAGTAAATAATATTTCCAGAATCTACTTGCTTATCAGTAAGAACAGAATGTATCAAACGAGTAAAAGCAGAATACAAAGCATTAAACAAACAAAACAGAAAGATTAAAATAATAGTAGAATCCGGTATGAGGATGATCGAGGCGAGAACTAGGTTCTCTGTCCTTAAGACGTTTTTACCCCGCCACACGGTGCTTACGGTTTAGTATGTGGTAAATCGTCTCCCAAGATACAACGATCAAAACTTGCAGAAGCAGCACTTCAACTGCAAGACAGCGAACTAGAAATGGAGTACTCTCTCAGACAGAATGCAGAAAAGAAAGATGCGACAAGGACTTTGTATGCAGTGTGAATTCGAGTGTTTTTGGTGTGTCGAAAATGAAAGCCTAAGGACCCTTTAAATAGAGGAGGGAGTTTGACGGTTGAGCCTCGTACAACTCCCCACTTTGAGCAGTTTCACCACTCACGCCCACTTAACTCACAATTAAGACATCCACTAAATCAATTGACGGTTCAAAGAAAAACCGTGAAAGGGAGGGAATTAATTAATTGAATTCAGATAAAAATTTAAATAAATTTTATCCAAAAAATTAATATTAACCCGGCCCAAGGCCAAGCCCAGGACCACGACCACGACCCGACCCGAGCTCGTGCTCGTGCCGTGCCGAGCCGAGCCGGTCGGACGGACGGACGGCGGCGCACGCGCGCGTGTGGCCTTCGGTTAGTCTAGACATTGTCTAAGACTCCTCCCTTTCAAATACTATTGGTATCCCTTGGGGCCCAAACCCATTTCCAAACTTGATGTTTATTAAGTGGTTCAAGGTTGTATTTACAACCTATGTGGGATTGGAGCAGTTTTCCAATTATTCCACATTTATTCATCTTATTTATTGTCCAACTTTCAACCATAATTTCTCATTCATATTGAAATGGTTTTTCACAATTAAATATTCTACACTCATCTACTCGGAACGTAGAATTTAATTGAACATTTATTTCGACAATTCGAACATTGGGTCCCACTTAAAATTGTGGTCAAAGTTGACCCATTTGGGCACCATTTCCAACCGTTATAATATATATAATTATAATGTATCTAATTAAAAAAATATCTTATTTTTGAAAATTAAAACTTTAGATCTTATTTTAGAATATAAATCTTGAAAAGTAGGGAATTGTGTAATTTTCACAAAAAACAAATATGTGAAGTACACCCTATCGTGTGAACGTATGAGTGCCACCAATAATTTGCAGAGATATCCCTGAATATTTTTCATTTTGTCATATATACCCCAAAACCTTTGTTTTTTTTAACTAAATTCCCTGAATGTTTTTAGGGTCCTTCCGCTTCCAGTCTAATTTGTTAGTTTTTATTATTATTATTATTTATTTATTTTACCCCTACCTCCAAGGAAACTCGAACCCAAGTCAAGAAAGGGCAAAAATAAAATTTCAATTTATTTGAAGAACGAGCCTACTCTTGAGATTTGTCAACTAACACGCTTCATATTCATACCACAAAAGCAAGGTAACTAAGCGGTTACAACTCAATATTACAAAACAATGACTAAGTTAGTGGGTTCAACTTGTTTTGTATCATACTTGTTTTAACGAAGTTCGTTGAGAATAGTGTATCAACTAAATAATTTTCTAGAATACGAGAGGTTGACCAAGGCACGAACTTCTTTTATATCTCTCTTTTTTATTCCTATCTAGTATTTCCAAATTTATGAGATCAAACATGCCACAAGATATTAACACTCGAAGTAGCATCATTAATATGTATATTTCAAGGTACAATAGTGTTCATAAACTTCCTCTTTGCAAATGCCAACCACCATTTGTTGGGTGTCCCATTGGGTCGATACGCCACGCTCAATAACCTTCCACTTATTTCTTCCCGAATTTGCTGCAAATAGTTTCTGAAGAGCTCTGTATATCAAGAAACTTACGCAATTAAGGAAGAAGGCAACATTGCAGTCACCGTATAATTATTAAAAAGAAATAGAAATTGACAACATTACCCCCAATCCTTATCTCCACACCAAGCAAAATAAGTGAGCAGAAAAATAGTTTACAATACAATTATAATCTCCAAAATCTAACATCCTTATTTTGCAAATTTCCAGTTGCTGAAAAAAAAATGGAGCACATCTGAACATGCACCTTGGCTATAAGACAATGTAATAAACAAGTCGAGGAAATGAAACCAGAAGTCAAATAAAAAAAGAATTAGTATTTTTTGAACTTCGGTTCAACGTGCTGAATCAATAGAGTGGTTTAAGCGAAGTCAAGCTGAACACACAGCAAAGCTCCACCCCAATTTACAACAATAATCTATTCTAGGAAAATCTCTAATATGGTCACTCGAGGAAGATTGCATAAGATTCACAAAGCAAATCACCGACTTGGGAAGAATGGGGGAACTTGCCACCATCTCATAGTAAGCATATATCTCATATTTTCTTTCAATTTTTGACCTTCAGTAATGTCAAACTGTCAACTTGCTTCTAAGTTTCTAAAATCTCTAAACATCTAGGTAATTTTTCAATTTTAACGTACATATATTTACCTACACACACACAGAGAGAGAGAGAGAGAGAGAGCATAGTCATATTTAGCGAGCAAACCAACCGAAAGAATAGGTTGATAATCAGATTACCAAATTTGAGTTTTGGCAGTTCATGTATGCACTCTCACTTTATCTAACACTTGGAAAACATAACCTAAAACATTATGATCTTTCTCTATTTTTTGCCTTTCCTGTTTTGGTGGTTCATACAACCTCATTGGTATATCAATCCTATGCTGGCAACCACAACTGCAGTAAATACCAAATAGCTTTGGGCTGATTATTGCTTTTAGCTGGATAAAGATTCCACTTATTCAAATTATGAACAAGGTCAATCTCTCAACAAGACTGAGGAAGATTATAAAGCAGATAGTAATTGCATTGCAAAACCAATAAGAAGTTTTGAAGCTTTACCTGCTTCTTTTTGTGATTGTGGAAGAGTAAATAGCCCTGGAAACGGGAATCCAGACTCTCCAGGTACAGGAACATCTTCCAGACCAAGATTAATAATTGCCTTGGTTCCCTCCGCCAAAGTTCTACAGCCTTCTAGCCTCTTTAATGCAATATTTATATAGAATGTTAAATAGATAAGAAGCTTATCAGCTGAGCTCTTGGTGTCAAAGTTTCTAAAGAAAACATTTGCACGAAAAAATGTGATTTGCTTCATCAACAATATCAGTGCTATCTGCATTAAATTTATATCAAATTTAGTACAAAATATGATGTCTTTCTTAGAATTAGACAATTTGGTGCAAATCGACCTTGTTCTGAAACTGGAGCAGGTCCTTTTATGTGGCCTTTTAAGGGGAAGTAGAGGGCACCCACGTGCTTTATTATTTCCTTGCTCATCAACAAAACTGGAGTGATAGACCTGAAACAATGGGGCCTCAGTTGCAATACAAAAACATTAATTTCTTCCCGAGCTTGGCCGCTCTATAACATCAAATCATCAGAAAAACAAAATTTAATTCTCAAACACAGAAATGGAGAAGGAATACTGAATTTTACTTAAATGCCTTTGCTCTTTCCACTATGATTAATAAGGTAAAAATAATAGGGGACTAACTATACTTACATCCTTATCTACGTGACAACCATATGGATCTTTGAAAACTATATTTTAAAATACAACTCATTTCAATTCGGTTTTCCTATTTTTCCTTTTTCGGAAATAAATTGGAGAACCCGAAAGACTTAAACTCAATCCTGGTATCTAAACTTCTGCTTTGGAAGGGCATATGCCCTCTTACCCTGACGTTGTAGAATGTTAGAAAGATGAACAAACTCACAAATATGAGAAGAACTCACGAAATTTTTTATTCAATTCAATAAACTGCGGCCTTAAAGGGCTTACAATGTTTTAAATAGTAAAACCCTAGAAAAATCCGGAAAATAAATAATAAAAATAAAAAAAACGATATTTTAAATAGAAAAATTCGAGATAACAACTTAAATTGAAACTCCTAAGATTCAGGATCGTCCTTCAACAAACGGAATACGAATCTGAATTTCATTGAATGAGATATTGCCAAAATAAAAATTACCATAAACGGCAAAAACGCTTAATCGAGAGCCTAAACGATAAAATCTGCTCAAAATTCGACGTATGTCAGGGCCGAAGCTCTGAGTTGTAATCATTGGCCCATTTCCAATCGAATTAGACTAGCAATTCGCCAAAACGGACAAACCCGAAGTTATCATGAATTCATTATTTTGCCTTGCGATCCCATTTCATCATAAACTCTAACTTCTTATGCACTTCATAATTCTCACTAGGATGAGAAATATTCGCCCTCGAAATTGGCGGGGAAGAAGCATCATCATTATTAGAATCATGACCATGAAATGGCACCAGATGCTTGACCCAAGTCGGATGTACGAATATGACTTGGCAGCTTCAAATGATAAGCATTTGGATTAATCTTCTCAATGACCTCCAATGGACCAACTTTTTTTGCAGTAATGAACGAAACGAGAGAAGAATGTTTTTATTTCGTTAATTTATCATTACAACTTACAATCCCTTTTATAATACATTAATGGAACTAAAAAAGGAAAAAAATAAAGTGAATAAGGGAAATATAAATTACAGCCTATAAACTATCAAGAATGGAAAGATTTTGATATCTTTCCATTACATCTGATTTCCTACACTCCCCCTCAAGTTGGACCGTAGATATTGATCATGTCCAACTTGCTAATGAATGCTAAAATGTTGTGGAGATAATCCTTTGGTAAGAATATCTGCCTTTTGCTCCTTTGTCGGGACATACACCATACAAATGACTCCACCTTCTACCTTTTCTTTGATGAAATGTCTATCGATCTCCACGTGTTTTGTTCTATCATGTTGGACTGGATTGAGTGAAATGTTGATGGCTGTTTTATTATCACAATAGAGTTTCATAGGTAATTTTATTGCAACATTCAATTCCTCCAAGAGTTTCTGTAGCCATAGTCCTTCACATATCCCCTGTGCAGCTGCTCTGAATTCTGCTTCGGCACTGCTTCTTGCCACTACACACTGTTTTTTACTTCTCCAAGTAACTAAATTGCCCCATACAAAGGTACAGTATCCCAATGTTGATCTCCTGTCCTGTATCGACCCGGCCCAATCAGCATCTGTAAATATTTCTACTTCTTTCTTTTCACTTTTCTTGAAAAATAAGCCCTTCCCGGAGGTTCCCTTTAGATACCTAAGAATCTTGTACACTGCTTCTAGGTCAGTTTCCTTTGGTGAGTGCATGTGTTGACTTGCAACACTGACTGCAAAAGCAATGTCTGGTCTCGTGTGTGATAGGTAGATTAACTTACCAACCAGTCGTTGGTATCTGTCTCTATCAACCAAGTTACTTGTCGCCTCTGTTCTTTTCCCACAATCTATAGGCGTGTTGCTTGGTTTACACCCAAGCATGCCAGTTTCAGTCAGCAGGTCAAGAATGTATTTTCTCTGTGAAATACTGATACCTCTTTTTGATCTCGCGACCTCCATACCTAAGAAGTATCGCATCTGACCTAGATCTTTTACTTCAAATTCGGAGGCAAGGCCTTTCTTTAATCTATCAATCTCGGTTAAGTTGTTTCCAGTGAGGATTATATCGTCGACATAGACAATCAGAATCGTTATATTTCCTCCCTCAGATTGCCTGAAAAACATGGTATGATCTGACTGCCCTTGTTGGTAACCTTGATTCTTCAATACCTTTGCAAATCTGTCAAACCAGGCCCTTGGTGACTGTTTAAGACCATATAATGACTTCTTGAGCTTACATACCAAGTCTTTTCCACCTTCATTATTGAACCCAGGTGGTACTTTCATATAGACTTCCTCTTCTAGTTCTCCATTCAAAAAAGCATTCTTAATATCAAGTTGCTGGAGGGGCCAATCCAAATTGGCTGCTAAAGATAAGAGAACTCGAACTGTATTCAATTTTGCCACTGGTGCAAATGTCTCCAAGTAGTCAATACCATATGTCTGTGTGTATCCTTTGGCTACCAGTCGAGCTTTATACCGTTCTATTGTCCCATCTGCTTTATACTTCACATTAAACACCCATTTACATCCAACTGGATTTTTACCTCTTGGTAACTTCACTAACTCCCAGGTTTCATTGTTTTTCAGTGCCCTCATTTCTTCCATAACAGCTTCTCTCCATTTTGGAACTTCCAAGGCCTCCTGAATATTTCTTGGGATTTCTGTATTGTCAAGAGTAGTGATGAAAGTACGAAATTTTGTAGCTAGAGTATTATAAGACACAAATTTAGAAATAGGGTGGAGAGTACACGACCGTGTTTGTTTCCGAAGGGCAATCGGTAAATCATCACTTGGAGATCCAGTGTTATCGGATAGAGTTTGATCAGGCCCTATCACCGGTTCTGACTCTTTTGGTGCTTCAGGTGCGAGAGTTCCCGTATGCTTTGAGTTTGGCCTTCTTGAGTAAACTATCACCTCCTTGTTTCTTTAGTTTCCTGCATCTCCCCCTGTATTCAAGTTTCCTTCTGTAGATGGCATATTAGATGTGATTTGTGCAGGATAAGTTGGGTCAGAGGGGGAGAGATCAAAGTTGAAAAATTCTTCAAGTAACCGCTTTTTACTCAGATTCTCCCCCTGAAGAGAGGGTTGTTTGAAGTAGGGTGTGGTTTCAAAGAAGGTGACATCGAGACTGACAAAAATTCTTTTTATGGATGGATCATAACATTTATACCCCTTCTGAGTAGGTGAGTATCCAATGAACACACATCTAGATGCCCGAGGGTCTAATTTACTTCGCTGATGGGAGTGAATATGGGTAAAGGCCACACATCCAAACACTCGCAGAGGCAAATTGGAGTGAAGTCGAGTGTTGGGAAAGTGTGTTTGGAGTTTCTGAAGAGGTGAGCCAAATGATAGGGTACGACTGGGCATTCTATTGATTAGATATGTGGCTGTTAGAATAGCATCCCCCCAAAAATGTTTAGGCATATTTGTAGTAAACATCAAGGCACGGGTCACTTCTAGAAGGTGCCTATTTTTTCGCTCTGCGATCCCGTTTTGTTGAGGGGTATTGACACATGAGGTTTGATGGATTATCCCATGATTTTGTAGATAGTTTCGTAATGTGTCATTGATATATTCTGTGTCGTTATCTGTGCGGAGTATTTGGATTTGTGTTTGAAATTGGGTTTGGATCATTGTATGAAAATTGATGAACACGGAGTGGACTTCAGATTTTTCTTTTAGTAGGTAGACCCAACAGACTTGAGTATGATCATCTATAAAAGTAATAAACCATCTGGTATGTGTTCGACTGGGGGTCCGAGAGGGTCCCCACAAGTCACTGTGAATCATAGTAAAGGGTTTAGATGGTTTGTATATAGAATTTGGGTACGAAGTACGTTGGTGTTTCGCAAGTTCACAATTTTCACATTGGAAGTCAATAGAAATTTTATTTGAAAATATTGAGGGGATTACACGTTTCAAATATTGAAAATTTGGGTGGCCTAGTCTATAATGCCATAACAGAATTTCACTATCCCTAGAAACAGATGCAGACTCACAAATTGCAATTTGGTGTCGTTTACTCAGATCAGCTTCCTCAAAGTAATACAGTCCCTCACATTCTTTAGCACTGCCAATCGTCTTCCCCGATGAAAGGTCCTGAAAGACAGTGAGACGGAAGAAATTTAGCAAAGCAATTAGAATCTCTAGTCAGTTTGCTAATTGATAACAGATTGCATGATAAATTTGGAACATGTAAGACAGATTCAAGGGTTAAAGAGTCAGAAATTTTGATACTCCCTTTCCCCGCGACAGATGAGAGGGAGCCATCTGCAATTTTGACTTTAACATTGCCAGCACAAGTTGAATAGGAAGAGAAAAGATGATATGCATCTGTCATATGGTCGGACGCTCCGGAGTCTATGATCCAAGAGATTTTAGATTTTGAAGTGGTAAATAAGGCTTTTAAGATATTACCTTTATGAGCTAGGGAGCTTGAAGGGCCATTAGGAAGAGACTGACCAGAAGTCTGAAGATTGGTGAAAATTTGGTAGAATTGTTCCAATTGTTCGGGGTTGAATGCAACATTTTGAGCATGACTGATTTTTGCCTCAGCTTGATATCCCCGACTCCTGGTGTTTTGCCGTGGCTTCCAATCAGCGGGTTTTCCATGTAAGTCCCAACACGTGTCTTCTTTGTGTCCGGGCTTACGACAATGTTCACACCACGGTCGGCCACGTTGCTTTTGATTTGACCCATTTATTTTTTATGACAAGCCCAGAGATTATGGCCCATTAATTTCAGGCCCAAAGCCCCTTCCATTTAAAAAACCCTTGGGCAGATTTTTCTCTTCACTTGGGCCTTTAATTGTTGGCCCAATCCTTCCACCACAGTAATTAGGCCCGTTTCCCTTCATCAAGAGGGCCGATGCCTCATTTGGCCCTTTTCCATCCTCCAGCATCACTGAACGGCGTGTCTCCTCCCGGCGAACCTCCGAGAAGACTTCACGAAGGGACGGCAGAGGTCGCCGGCCAAGGACGCGACCTCTGACGTCGTCGAGGTCTCGATTTAAGCCAGCCAAAAACTCATAAACCCGTTCATTCTCCAATTTCTTCTTATACCGTACACTGTCGTCTCCACACTTCCATTCCTCGTCGCAGCTGAGATCGAGCTCCTGCCAAAGCGAAGTCATCTCCATGAAGTAGTCAGTGACTTCCCTGGTTCCCTGCTTCGTTTGCCATAGACGGGTTTTGATGTCAAAGATTTGGGATGAGTTCTCCGTGTCAGAGTATGTGTCTCATACAGCCTCCCATACTTCTTTTGCAGTTGGAAGGAATAGAAAAGTTTTCCCTATTGCTGGTTTCATGGAATTAACCAGCCAGGCAATGACCATGGAGTTCTCGGAATTCCATCGTTGGAGGGTTGCAGTTTCTGTTGGCTTCTTTGAATCACCGATAAGATACCCCAGCTTTCCTTTTCCATCGATCACCAATTTTATTGATTGGGTCCATTCACGGTAATTTTTCCCATTCAATTTTTCGACGGTGAGCTGGAATGAGGAGTTCTCAAAACTGTGAGAGCCCATTGTGGAGTTAACCTCCGTTTCGATTTGAGGATTGTCTGAGATGATTGACCCGGAACTGTTGATTGGAAAACCGGCCATAGATTTCTAGGTTTAGACACCTAAGGCTCTGATACCATGAACGAAACGAGAGAAGAATGTTTTTATTTCGTTAATTTATCATTATAACTTACAATCCCTTTTATAATACATTAATGGAACTAAAAAAGGAAAAAAATAAAGTGAATAAGGGAAATATAAATTACAGCCTATAAACTATCAAGAATGAAAAGATTTTGATATCTTTCCATTACATCTGATTTCCTACAAGTAAGCTTATTGTATTCATAAGCATGAATACGATCTTTTGTTAACACCGCCCAAACAAAGTCACCTACCTCAAGATTCAAACCCAAGATATTTGCCTTATGAGAAACGGTATACAGGATTCTCATAAGACGGAGATCTTGGGTTTGAATCTTTGGAAATGCGATAGAAATTCATGATGGATTAAGAGGGCATATGCTCTTCAAAAACAAACAATTCGATTGTTGAGAACAAGTAATCTTCAATGATTCAGTATATATCACACATTTTTTTAGCAAACAAACCAATCATGCAACTTCCCAACAAGAACTATAAACATTCCCTATTCTCGGTTATGTCTCATTCTGGTTCACTCTATGATGGAAGTCTCACAAGCATGTCTATGGACACGTTTTACTTCTTTTCTCCAGATTCCCAGACCTTAACTTCATATCCCTCCAAATTTCTCCAGAAAAAAGGATATCATTCTATCAATTCCATGATAAAGAGGTTTTACAAGATAACTCGTAATTTTAAAGGCCCAAAAATACTTCTCTACTCGAAATTCTGCTACATAGTGTATAGCAATAGTTTCAACAGCAACTATATGTGCATTGCAACAACAAAAGTCAAGACAAATACAAGAGACTTGAGAGCTAAAAAACACTAGAAAACAAACACACTTTAGTCCTTCAATTTACAACTGATGTCTGTTTTGCCATTCTTCATGTCAATCACATTTTAAGTATCATGGTAGTAAATTGGAGAATTAAATTTCTATATAATGATTGAGGCACAACATTGAGGAAAATATTAAACCAATTATCCATTCCTAAACACTCAATAGTCATGCAGTTTACATGCTAGCTCTTAGTTTCCGTACTAAGAGCATGCTTCTTTTGTCTGAGAAAGAAGGTCCAAATAATAGCAATCTCTTCTCCCTGTAGGGAAGGCAGACTCAAAAGATAAAATTGGTCGGAGATGCTGAGCTCCAAAATGCCCTAAACTTCTATAATTGATCGGTGCAAAAAAACAAAAGGGGAAAAATGAAATTTAGAAGATCACATAAAAACATAAAGAAACAAAATCAACTGTCAATAAGCAGAGGTAGAAATAGCTGCAAAATTATAAATAATGGAGCTTACCATATTAATTATATACAGATGGGATCTTTTATCACAGAATCACAATGCTATCATTGGATAAAGCAAAATATCTGCAAAGATCATTATCCACGTATTAATTATAAACGACAAATTTATGTAGAAGATCTAATTTGCAATAACATTGGTTCAAAATGAATATAAGGGTCCGTTTGATTGCTCCTTGAAAAATTGGGTAGAAAGAAAACGAATTTCAGGGAAAATAATTGTCTAAAACTTGTTTTTCGAGAAAATGTCAATTAGTTGCGTTTGATTGGTATAATTTCCCACCTAGAAAATGTTGAGATTTTCCATCTTTTGGTGTTTGATTGCCTTTGTTTTCTATGGAAAATTACGATTTTTCCATCTTTAACTGTTTGATAGACTTTGTTTTCCATGGATAATTTTTTTTTCCAACTATTGGTGTTTGATAGCCGTTTATAATTTCCAAGAAACCATGAACAAAAGATTATACAAAACAATGGTTTAAAATTGAATAGTGTAAAGAAAAATAACGTTTCACTCGACGGATGTATGTGCAATAGTAAAAAAAACAAAAGCATATTAATAATTACAAAATCATAAACATAAGTTGGCAGAGAATATGCATCGTTGAATAGACTGTTGGAGCTCATTAATTAACGGGGCAAACACCAAGACAATGTTAAATCCTTCAATCCAAAGCGTTACACATACATCAGCTAGACTGCAAAATCCATCAACAAAAGCTAACCCTTTTCTAAAAATACCTCCAGCTCTAGGGAGACTATACCAAAAACTATGAATCCAATATTTACAAAACACTGCACCCTAGTTTGTATGTGTGTGCATTACAAAAACACATTCAAAAGACCACGTACGTGGATTAAGTTTTACAAATACATACAACTTCATACATACTCGCACTGTAAAATTCGTGCAATCTACGGCAGTGGAGGTGGATCACGACCAAGCTTGTCAAAAACCAAAGCACGCATGTATTTCTCGCTCGTCGGGTTCATAAATACCTTAGCCAAACCATCGTCGGATCGAAAGGCTTTCATGACTTCCATTACGTCCTTCATGTCTAGGTTCATTGCCTCCAGCTTCTCTAGAATCAATTGCCAGTTCACATGATTCTGTGTATCTAGTGTAACTTGCATTTCCATAGCTTGAACAATTTTTGTAGATGACTCAGCAATCCTTGATAGGGTGATAGTACTCTCATCCACCGATTGGGCACAACGACGCTTGGCTTTGTTGTTCCCTTCTTCGGCGATACGCTTACGACCATGAACTGGGCTAGGATCCATCTCCACATTTTCCATATCTACCTCGTTCACACTTTCATCATTGACTACATTAAAGAGATAACAACTTATTTGAAGTTTATACATGAATACAATCAAAGTATCGTACTATAAAATATATTGCATACCATTCATTGGGGAGAAATGGTCGAAGCCAAACACTACTCGATCTCCGGTGGCAGCATCATTGCCAAAGATAGTCTCCATCTCATCATATCTTGGACAAAGTTTGGTCCTCCACTTCCTAAATTCTGGCTTTCCCTGCAAAATAACCTTGTGAGTGTATTGTAACTGCCCCAAAACATCTATTTTCCCAATAGCTATTAGTAGCAATGTCCAAAAATGCGTCCTAATTCGTACCTTAATAAAATCGTCCCAAGCAACGGCATCAGCTACAATGCGTCCAGTTTCAGGATCCAACCCAAAACCGCTCATATTTAGCAACTGGCGAACTTCAGCATGCTCTTTTTTAAGAGTCTTTAACCTCGCCCTTACATTCCTATCTGAGACCATGACCCCGCATCCATTGTTAACCCTGTCAATTGCCTTAGATACTCGAAATGTGGTAAAGTCATTGTCACTTCGTTTGTGCCCAGCCAACACTTGTTCAACAAGTGAAGTGATCATAAAACCATCCATCTCATCACTCCAACGTACGTGACGAGTCCTAGCATTAGGATCCACTTGTCGATTACGACGTCTGATGGTATTATATATTACAATTGCTTGCATGACCATCGTCCAAAATAGACCCAATTGTTGTCGTTGGCGACAACGTTGGTTCCTTGTGGTATCCATGGTACTTAGAACGTCTAAAAAGTTTCAAGCAAGAGAAAAGAAGAGATTTGTTCATGTTTCAAGATGATAAATTAATTGTGAATCTGAGTTTCTTTATTTCTATGCAACATATACTCAAGTGAGATGTCTTGACTAAACATTTGCAATTGCTCAACTTAAATGCATGCACTCAATTAGGTAAAGGGAAACATAAATGAAGAGGGGAAAACATGCAAACGAAGTGGTGCAAACCCACTTATTCATATATGCCACATTACTGGCTTAAAAAATTCCATATCTATGAGCCAAAATACGAGGTCAATGTTTGTTGTGCTTAAAATTAAGTCTAACCTACTGTTGAGTTACTTGCTTTGGCAAACATACTTTTAAGTTACTTTTTTATGCTCACAAAATCAATGATTGTCTAATAGCTACCAAAATGAAAAAAATGGTCTTGTATCACTATCCCAGGCAAAAAGGATAATTTCTAAGTACAAGCTATCAAAATCCTTGTAAACCGGTCAACAGACTCCAACATTTTTATGCTGAATGGAACCAACAGAATGGGCATATAAGATATTCAAATATTGGACTTATAGATGGCTAAAGAAGAGGAAAGCTTTTCGAGAAAATAATGTGACTTCAACATAGTGGAGTCTAACTTCTTTCCAAGGAAACTTAAACGCACCCAAATTGATATATAATAGCATTTTTCCTACTTAAATCTAAAACTAATGGCTTCTTTTTTATTGTGAATGAATAAGGAAAGACCAGCCAAACCATCCTTTTTATTGAGAATACGAAAAACTCTTGTTTGTTATTAAACCCACTATAAATCACGCATAAGAAAACATGTTAATTGTTTGACCAATAGAAGCACGTCACATCCCCAGCACTCAATAACACGAAAAGAGACTAGGGAACAACATTCGAAAAGGGAAATAATCTGTACACCTACTTATCAAACATTTCTTCCTATCAAACTATTAGCACATAGCAAACATCCAGCCAACAGGATAATCAACAAAATTGTATCAGCTCTAATTTTCTTAGTAGCCAACTAAAATTGCCCCAGGTTACTTTTCTTTTGGAAAATTGACACTCATCACCCTTTTTTGGGCAACATACATCTAAAAACCTAACGCATATTGAAATCATAAACCAATCTTCCTCCTCTTCAGTAAGTCATCCACTTGTTCATGGTGTTCTAACTTAAACCAAACAACAGAAAAAGAAAAAACTTAGCTGCACTTCATAATCTACCTTGCAACTTTAGGTTCATTCCCTTTTCAAATAATGGAGTTTAAATACTACACCTAAGTTGAGCAATCGCAAAGGTTTCGATTTCAAAGCCATTCATTTCAAATAGGTGCTAGGCAAATTATCATAGTTATTTAAAGACCGTGAGATGATACGACTATAAAGGGAAAAACAGAGAATTGTTACTAGGTGAAAAGCAATACTTGAATTTGCTGCACATGATGTTAAACCAAAGCTGTTCCTTCAAGTACTCTCCCACTATTTTGCACGGAGTGGGATGGGAATTGAAGGGAGGCAGGTAAATTTTTTTGTTTTGGGTCACAAGCAAAGAAAGGGGCGTAGAGCAAACATGTATCGGCAACCCGATTGTCTGAAATTGGGGATTCTTGAGGATTTTCGAGTTCCGACAACTTCTGTGTTATCCTGGGTGTAATCCATGCACTCCTCCCCTTCGATGATAGGATTTTACGGTGATTTTTTTGGTTGATTTTCAGGGTATTTCAGAAATGGGGCGGAGAAGGTCAACGGGAATGGGAAAGGCGTGAGAAGAAAAGGAAAGCCCAACTTGTTTCAATTGCCAATTGCCAAGAAAATATAAAACCATCACAGCCCAAGGAATTTCAATTCCACAACGTGGAATTGGAGGTCACATGAGCCAAAATAAGAAAAGTATTTCCCTGAAAATTTTTGTCTATCAAACGGACCAAAATATGAAAAATGGTATGGTATTTTCCATCTTCCCTAGAAAACATGGGCTATCAAACAGGCCCTAAAATCCATTTAACTTAAACTTTCATTTATGGAAAACCAAGCTCTTGCAGAAGACAACAGTGCAGATGTCAATTTCATAAAGTTCGCCAAGAGTAAAATATGTACAAAACACAATTTAAACCGAGCACAGAAACAAATGCAGCAGAGATGAGTTGTTGAGCATCTGCAGAAGAATCAGCATGTGATATCTCAACAAGCAACCCCGAGATTCAACCTAAGATATTTCGGTGGGAACAACAGGATTAGGACGTCTGAATTCTACTTTTTCAATAATTAGACTTGAGGGATTCAATTTTTAATCCTATCGAGTTGTCGCAAGGACAGCACATTACATTTAAACGGAAAATTTTCAGTTTTGCAGCTATAGCATTACAATTATCGCATGATATTCTTCCAGCTTTCACCGAATTGTTTTTCTTGTGCGTTTGATTCAGAAAACTAGTAAAGTGATGTTACACGTATTGATCCAGAAAAGTCTGTAGAAATTAAAAAATCGCAGAATAACATTATACCATTAAAAAAAAAAAAAGCATTAAAGCTTTAGGCTCTAACCTAATCCAACAAGGAATGATTCCAAAATCAACATTGTATAGAACAACAGTCATCGTTAACACACAATGCACAGAATCACAGCTACGAATACGTTTTTTTCTCATTTCAATTCTCACGTCACATAAATAAGTCAATAGTTTAAAATATGTAAACAAAAAAAAAAACCTTGTATAATCATGACATTATTAGAAAAATCCAGTCATTAAAATACGCTATTCACCGAATTAATATACCTATTTCGCGAATTGAACGTCCTCGTAAACAAAAAATTATATATATGTCTATTATTTGACATGATGAAAACATCTTTAAATACTAGTAGTTTTAAAAAAATGCATAAAAAAGAGAGATTAATTACCAGGAGAGAATCTTCTCCTCCACCGTATATTAGATCTCGTGGGGTTGCTGGGAATTGGAATAGTTGTTAGACTGGGAAGTGGGAACTATTTGGAACGAAATTGGTAAGATCTAGTTTGGCACTTTGGCTTGGGTTCAATTACCTATTTGCAAGCCACAGGTTTTTAAAATTGTAATACAATAATGCTACGAGTACAGGAAGCATTTGCTAGAAAAAATACAGGAATTCAAAAAAAAGCTGATTTGGCACTATTTTAATTGACATTTCTGAGTCCCGACACTGTGCGAACACTAAACCTATCTTTATAAAGAATTATTAAAAGGCCTGGCACAGCAGCCCTCACAATGAGGTGGGCCTGATGCAGACCCACCTCATTAAAAAAACCCACCAAAAATACCCACTCCCATGTATGTGAGATGGCTTGTAAAAGGCCCGGTAAAATGGCCCTTCCTTCACAAAATCCAATGTATATATTCTTGTTTGGGATAGATTAATTATTGATAAAAAATTTAAGTTAATTATTAAATTTTCGGGATTATTAGGAAATATCAAACGAAATTGAAATATTGCATTTTTAATACCATTTCGAAGTGCTCGCGATCTAGTTTCCCTCATCCCTAACGACGTGCGAAACGGCCAACCGTAGCGAAAGTTACTGCTTGTCGAAATAGATCGTTCCAAAATATATAAACCATTTTTGTTTTATTTTTTGTCTCAATGGTATTAAGAATGCAATATTTTGGTTTCGTTTGACATCTCGTAATAATCCCAAAAATTGAGACAAAAAATTAAAAAAAAAATCGTTTATATATTTTGGAACGGTCTACTTCGACAAGTGGTAACTTTCGCTACGGTTGACCGTTTCGCACGTCGTTAGGGATGTGGGAAACTAGATCGTGAGCACTTCGAAATGGTATTAAGAATGCAATATTTTGACTTCGTTTGGCATTTCGTAATAATTCCGAAAATTTAATAATTAACTTAAATTTTTTATCAATAATTAATCTATCCCAAACAAGAATATATACATTAGATTTTGTCTCTCCATCAAAGATAGGTTTAGTGTTCGCACAGTGTCATGACTCAGAAATGTCAATTAAAATAGTGCCAAATCAGCTTCTTCTTTTTTTTTTTTTTTTTTTTTTTTTTGAATTCCTGTATTTTTTTTCTAGCAAACAAATGCTTCCTGTACTCGTAGCATTATTGATTGTCATATATAGGTCCCACCACACATTTTAATTACATTCAAATCATTAATCATTATTTATTATCACATATGTTTTAACTTTTTCTTCTTTGTCATATCCTTATTTTAGCATTTTATTGCTCAAAAAATCTTGTCCCTAATCATATTTTCGTCTAAAAATATTGTTAATGTGATTTAAAATGCGGGTCAAATATTTAATCGAATTTTTGCATAATTATTTATGTCGCTTACTTAAAAATACAGTGAGTAAACGAGTTTTATTTTTTTTTACCGTAATTTAAAGAAAATTTTGGAGAACAATCATAATCAAGAACATTTTATGTTAAGCCCCTGCTTGATGCACATTCTTAAAGAAAAAAATGCATTTTAAATAGTGATGTGGTGGAAAATATATTGTTCAAGAAGAAAGAAAAGTTTTGAATTTGCGTGTAATATTATTTTATTGAAGATTGTGTGGTTAAAAATGAGTATTGAAAAAATACATTTTTTTAAGAATTTGGATCAAACATGGTGTAATTTGAGAATAAGAAAGCAATGATAAAATTTAAAAAAAAAAAAAAAGTTTTAAGACATAAATGTGATGATGTAAAGATTATGAACATTTCATGCAGGCAAATATTGTCTAGTTATTAAAAATAGTGCTGTGAATATTTAACCATATAATCTATGAAATTGTTACTTGTAAAGGCATTGGCTTGTTTGAAATTATTGTGATCTACTTGTAATTTAAACATCGATTTTAATCTTAATCACACCTTCAAAATTATTACCCACTTATCAAAAGACTTTCTATTTATATATAGCATCTTTAAATTTAATTTAGAGAGAAATCTTAGCTTTTTAATTTATTTTTTAAAGAAATATTTATTGATTCTCCTCGTATTTTATTTAATATTTTTTATATATATTTTAAATGATCAATCAATTCAAATGTAGTGATATAATTAGAATTTTGAAGTTGATTTCAAAACCCCTTGATATTTACATATTAAGCTCCTATTTAACAAAAAAAAAAATTATAAGTTTGTGGACCCCATGAAATATACGTATAAAAATGAATAAAAATTTTGATTTTAATAAAACATATAATTACAAATAAAATTTAACCAACTTACAATCTTAAAAAAGTTGGTCAAAGAAGGACATGTTCGATGCAACATTCCATCCCCTTGCTTTCATGCCAATGGGTATATACAGAGCTAATATCCTTTATTGGGCCATAACTACCCTCGGAGGCCCAAGGAAGACCTACAATAGTTGTAATTACACGAAACAAGACGTTTTCTTTCACATTTTAAAAAATCGGGTTTTAACGTTTTTTTTTTCATAACTCAGATTTTAATTTCACAATTAATATTAATCATGATATTATAAAATTAAATTAACTTATATACCCCCACCAAATTCATTTTAAATATAGAACCCTAAATCAACTCTCTCCCCATTTATCTCCACTCTCTCACCGCCCGCCTCCCGTATCTTCCCTTCCCTCCCCCTCTCTCCCTCCCTTCGCTACGATTCAAAGCAACGTCTCGCGCTGCTGCGAATCGTGGCAGCGTATTATCGAGTAAAGGAACACGACCTCTTCACTTCAGGCAAAGGCTCGACATTGGTAGAAGCGACTTTCGAGCGATAGCGAAGTTGGGTGCTCTGAGGGCTGCGAGTTGTCCAAAATCGAAGAAGGCGATGAGTAGTTTCTGGGTGTTTTTGGAGTGGCAACATTTTGATGTTTTGCAGTTAGGGCAGTGGTCTGCTGTTTATGGTTGTGGATACTGTCAAATGAGGAAGCCCGATTATGGTTGCGATAATTGTTGTTGCTGACTTGGTGGGTTGCTGAAGTTTTTGTGCGTAGACAGGTGGTGGTTAATTGTTGAGTGTGCCTATGGTGGACTGAAGATGTTGATGTATATTGACTCTGTCGATTTTTTTTTATTGTGGGTGTCGAATGTGTTGATGCGAGCAGTTTGTGGGTGGTTGTGGGTTCGGCCGATTAGATGCAATGCAACCAGTAAGATCCGGGTGTCCGCAGCTGAGTTGTAGCTTGGTGTTGCAGTTCGAGTTCGAATGGGTGTCTGTGACCTAGAAAAAAATATGATTTGTATGTGATTTCGGAAATACTTTTAAAATTAATCAACTCATGCTCTTCATTACTAGTTTGCAGAGAATTCATCAGAACAATAAATATACCACTGATCTGAAAATAAAATAGAAAATATTTTATTAGTCGAATAGCTAACAAATAATAATAATACCAACTGTAGCACAGTGTGAAATAAAATTGATAATATAACATTTATAAAATTGTAAAATTCAATGCAATAGTAACAAATATTTAAGTCGCTGACTCAAATATTGATGAAATGAAATCTAAAGAAAATTATAAACATTTTTTATATGTTACTATCAACAAGTAAAGATCAATTAAACATTATCGAATAAAGATAAATTTCTAGAAGAGATGAAGTTCTTACATTTTCACCCGAGCAAAACGAAGAGAAGAAAATTCGAGATATGGATAGCAGCTTGACCTTGCACAATGCTAACGAATGAAAATCAGATTGAAGTAAAAATATATACAAAGAGTTTGAAACAATTTATTGTTTACTAATGAGAATAGTAAAGTCCATTTCACTACTTCAAGAACAATATGAAATTAAGTGTGACAGTTCAATTAAAGTTAAAAATCTTAATATTTTTAATATGAGAATGATATCTTACAACTTAAAAAAAATTGGAAACAAATTCAATATTGATAAAACGGTAAATACAAATTATAGAGTCCACAATTTGTTGATAATAATTAAATAATAAATACTATAATAAAAATTTTAGGGAAAAAATATAAAGGATAACTACAAATTGAACTCAACAAAATCTATAAAAAAAATTAAAAAATATTTTACCTAAAGAAATAATATTTTTCATGACCGTGTGAAAAATAAAAATAAAAACTCCACTCCCCGTGCATGCACAGGGAGTTGATATCTCTCCATGCGCAAATTAAAGTTTAGTTTTTTCAATAGGACAAATTAAAATTAAAATTTTGTTGAAAATATAAGAAATTTAATATATTGTAGTTGTAACTTTGGTAGGTGAATTATGAATATTATTTAATGTTTTTTATAATTTTGTTAAAAGAAGAAGAGAAAAAAAAAAAAAATTGTGCACACACGGAGACAAATAATTTTTTTTTTTAATTACAACTTAAAAATGAAGTATTTTTTTTCACCTTAATAAAATATCAAAATCATCCAAAAACCCATATTGAAATAATTTTTTTCACTTAAAAATCTTTTTAAATATTTTCTTTTTAAAATTATACAGAAAAGTAATTTTATTTTTTTTAAGCAACAAATAAATCTATTGCATGTCTCTGTGCGGGCGCACGGGGAGTCCAATCTCTCCAAAGATTGTTTTTTTTTCTCCCAACTTCCCGGTGCACGCACGGGGAGACACCAACTCCCCGTGTGCGCATGGGGATTATGTTCTTTTTTTTTCATACTCCTCGTGCATAGTATCTATGTCCGGGCTATATACAGCAGTTATCCAGGCTACACATAATATTAATTTTTTATTCAATAACATTTTAATTGCTTTTTATAACAACGATAGATGTAATCTATACGAAATGAATTTACAAATTGAGAGCAAGAAGAAACAATTATATTCCGTCAGCATAATTTGACATATATCTCAAACAGCGTATACACGCAGACTGCACATAATATTATAGTTTCATTTCATTTTTTTACTCAATAACATTTTCATTGACTTCTTATTAAATCAATATTATTTACAAATGGAGAAGTAAGAATAAATAATCATACACTTGCACAATGTTGAATTTGCACGGAAATAACAAACAAATCTAAATCGTCTAATAATTGGAGATACGATGACAGTAGAAAACTTTGGAAGTACAGATATGATTATGGCATAAAAAATACAAAGATTCAGAAGTAACTAACACTGGAACAATGTTGGATTTGCATGGAGACTATGATAGTAGAAAATTTGGGAAGCACAAAAATGATTATGTCGATCTGTGAAGGTAAATAAATTTTTGTGTTGCTTCTCTACATATATATATGTAATATGTACATAAGATATTTTATAAAATATCAACAGAAAATAGTTCGGCAAATTTTTTTTTTACAGCTTAAGTCGGCCAATATTTTTGAACAATACGAAACCAGTTTCAAACCAGACCAATGCGACAAGAATGAAGATATTTATAAAATATCAACAGAAAATAGGTCGACAATTTTATTTTTTTTTACAGGTGAAGTCGGCCAATTCTTTTGAACAGTACGAAACCGATTTCAAACCAGATTAATGTGAAAAGTAATGTGACAATAATGAACAATGAATCTCACGTTCTCTTTAAGAGAAGTAGGATATATATATATATATATAAAGACTTAGATCAACAAGTTATTCTTGGAACTCCATTTATTGTTCAAATATATCCTTTTCGTGCCTCTTCAAAGGGACTCGAAACTCAAGTATTTGGACAAAATATGTTTTTCAAATTCACTGATCCACCTTCTTCCAGAGATGTTCTTTCTCTCAAAGAAGCTTCAGTTTCTCAAATTATTAACAATATAAATTACAAAAAACAACACATTTTATTTCTTAAAGAAGAAATCAAATTTCAAAGAATTGAACACCAGTTACATGAAATTCTAAATAAAGAAAAAATTTCTAATTTTCTCAAAAAATTTGAAAAAGAAATATGTTCAACTATTCCTAATGCTTTTTGGAATAGAAAGAAACATATTATTTCTCTTCCTTATACTCCTGATTTCTGTGAAATCAATATTCCTACCAAATCAAGGCTTATTCAAATGAATAAGGAAATACTTGAATTCTGCACTAACGAAATCAAAGATTTACTAAAAAAGGGTCTTATTAGACCAAGTAAATCTCCTTGGAGTTGTTCTGCTTTCTATGTTCTCAATCAAGCTGAGATTGAAAGAGGAGCTCCAAGACTCGTTATCAATTACAAACCGCTTAATTCTGCTCTTCAGTGGATTCGTTATCCTCTTCCCCAGAAGAAAGATCTACTCAATAGGTTATCTCAATCCATCATTTTTTCAAAACTTGATCTCAAATCTGGCTTTTGGCAAATTCAAATTAAAGAAGAAGATCGATATAAGACGGCATTCAATGTTCCCTTCGGACAATACGAATGGAATGTAATGCCTTTTGGGCTTAAAAATGCCCCTTCCGAATTTCAAAAAATCATGAATGACATTTTCAATCCATATCAAAATTTCATTATTGTTTACATCGATGATGTTTTAATTTACTCTACAAGTTTAGAGCAACATTTTAAACATTTGGGCATCTTCTTTAATGTTATTAAGAACAATGGTTTAGCCATTTCTGCTAAAAAAATTGTTCTTTGTCAAACAAAAATTAGATTTCTTGGACATAATATTTTTCAAAATACTATCATTCCTATTCAAAGAAGTTTAGATTTTACTGATAAATTTCCAGATCAAATTACTGATAAGACCTCACTTCAAAGATTTCTTGGATGTATTAATTATGTCTCCGACTTTATTAAAAATAGTAGACTTATTTGTGCACCACTTTTTCAAAGGCTATACAAAAATCCAAAACCTTGGGGGGATGAGTGTACGAGCGCGATTCAAAATATCAAAAGGGCAGTCAAAAGTATCCCATGCCTTTCAATTATTGATCCCACAACTAATCTCATTGTCGAGACTGATGCGTCTGACATAGGATTCGGTGGAGTCCTTAAGCAAGTTCCACAAAAGTCTCAAACTGAACAGTTAGTTAGATACTATTCTGGCGTCTGGACAGGACCTCAAATCAACTATTCTACTATCAAAAAAGAGATTCTCTCAATTGTTCTTTGTGTTTCTAAATTTCAAGACGATTTGATCAACAAAACTTTCATTTTAAAAACTGATTGCAAAGCCTCAAAAGACGTTCTTCAAAAAGATGTTAAAAATCTTGTTTCAAAGCAAATCTTTGCCAGATGGCAGGCTATTTTGTCCTGTTTTGACTTCAAAATTCTTTTTATACCAGGCAAAGAAAATGTTCTTGCAGACTTCCTCACAAGAGAGTTTCTTAACTCAAAGAGAGAAATTCCGAGTGAAAGTAAGGACACTCAAGAGAGAGAGCGAAAGAAAAATATACCATCATAGACTGGTATAATCAAGTTCTGGAAGAAATGGCTTCTTCCTCGACCTTTTCTTCCTCAAAGAAAAACAAAAATACCCTTCCAAAAACTTCAAATACACCCTCAATTTCATCAAAAACCCCTTTGTCAAATAAATTCTCAGTGTTTGAGAAAAAACCCCAAAACCCTCAAACACCTGAGAAGCCTTCAAACTACAAAAAAGCCGTTCAAAGTGATAAAGAAAAACTTTCAGAAAACAATCCCAGATCATTTCACTATACTACAAAAAATATTCAAGAAACTGTTCTTACAATGGAACTTTCATGGGTCGAAAAATATGCAGATTTATCTCAATGTATCTCTGACGTTTTTCCTCCATCTTTTTTCTTTCTTCCACATTCAATTCAAAAATCTCGTGAGTTTTATGAGAAGATCCTTTTGAAAACTGGATCTGCTGTCATTACTCATACCTTCAATAAACAAAATTCTCAATATATCGATTTCTCAAAAATTTCGATTGTTAAAGTGTTGTCACTAGAAGACTGGGGACAACCTTTTTGGAAGGAGAAGAAAATGAACCTCTCAAAAGATGATGATTTTGCTTCTCATTTTAATTTTCTTGATTATCAAGATGCATGGTTTAGGATCTTTTTCCTTCGACCAGTTGATCATTCTTGGTTCATTCTTTTCCACCAAGCGTGTCAAAATACTTTTCCAAAATGGTTTCAAAATTGGTTTGAACACTTTGGTCTTGAAGAAAATATTTTACCCAGTCTTCCTCTTCAAGGATTCAAACATTTCAAAGAAGAGGCCAAAACTCTTTTGACGCCTCAAGAAAACATTCTTTTTCAATTTACGTACAATTTTAGAGTCTCGTGGATTTTCTGCTGGGACTTCTTTATTGTTCAAAATTACGATACTATTCAAAAGAAAACTGATCAATTCTCTCCAAAAAGAATTGTTAGAAGATTCAAAATAAAATGGTGGTCAAAATTCCATGAAACGAATTGCTGTCCAAAAGCTGTGAATTCATGGATTCAGCTTCAAAAGAAAAACGAGTTCCCACAACTCTCCAAAAAACATGAAGAAGTACAAGCTGATTTTCTTATAGAGAAAAACAGACTTATTGCTCTTCTTGCTCAATGTACAAATCCGGCAGAAATGACCGTTCTGGCAGAAAAAATCTCTTCTCTTGCAGAAAATGCTTCAAAGGCCTCTGCTCAAGATAACTCTTCTGAAGAAAGTTCAGAAGCAGATTTTGATGATCAATTTCAAAATGAAGATGACTGCTATGGAATTAATTTTGACGCAGTTACTGATGAAGATGAAATCCTCAAAACTCAAAGACTCAAATGACTAAATGGACCCAATTACCTTGACGAATTTAGAAGTTACCGGATCCATTATTCAAGATTTATCCTCTCAAAGATTTTGTCATGACAAAAGGACAAATACCTTTAATTAAAGATATACTTTTGAAAAAGAATTCGGTTCTTTTTCTTAAAGTAGCTTTATTAAAGATACTTTTGTCATTTCAACTTTCGGCTGAAGATGAAGACAAAACACTATTCCTACTTTTGGAGAAGTAGTCGACATCTACTGTTCAATCAAAGAAATTCAAGATTCTCTTTACCTTTTTCAATCTATATAATTACTACTTCTCGCTCAATGTAAGGCAGAGCTAATTTAGCACAAGAGTTAGATTTTCTCTCTGCAAGTTCAAACAACTTTGTATCTCTTTCAAGAATCTATTATATATTTATCCTCTTCATTATCTTTTGCAATATTTATTTAAGTTATTTTCATCTTAAGAAGCCCTTATCCCTCTGGGTCATCTTTAAAACCTTGGGGGGATGAGTGTACGAGCGCGATTCAAAATATCAAAAAGGATATATTTGAACAATAAATGGAGTTCCAAGAATAACTTGTTGATCTAAGTCTTTAACCAGATAAAAAATATTTTTGAAACAAAAATTAGAATTACAAACATGGGCTTTTGAAAGTTTATACTGAATATTGAGCTTTTTTCCGCTGGCTCCAAAAAGACGCTCAGTGGTTTTTTCAAAGTATTTTGTAGGAATCAATCATTCCCTAATACAATTTTGATCAGCACCAGAATCAATAAGAACTCCAGTTGTTAATTTAAAACTTTTATCAACAACTATAGTCATATTGCAGTACCATTTCTGAAGTTGGATGCGGTTAATAACATTAACCTTTTCTTCCTCAGAAAGAGCTTGATTGAGAGGAGTAGAAGGATGATCGTATTGTTTGAGTATTTCTAGTTCCTTATCACTATCAGAATGATCAGATGAACTAGCCCTGTCAGATTCGTGTAAATTTGAAGTTTTTAGAAGAGCGACTTCAAATTTAACATCTTGAACTTGACGTTGAAGAGAAGAGATTTCAGATTTCATGATATTGATTTCTGATTTAAGATCAGAATCAGTAGTTTTAGATTTTGAAGAAGATGATTCATGATGAAATCTAGAATAAACATCTCTCATATTGAAAATTTGAGCTTGAGGTTTATTTGAGGGAAGAAGCTGAGAAAATTTCTTTTTCAGCTGAGGATCTTGAATCTGATCGACAATATCTTGAATAAATTCTTCTTCTTTAGTGAGAACATTTATGGTTTTACAACCACAAATTCCTTTGCTTTGAGAAGAATGATTTGAGGAAGATGATTCTGATTCGCAGTCAGAATCTTCTTGATGTTGATTAATCTCTTCTATTTCGAAATCAGAAGAATTTTCTGATTCAGAATTAAAAAGATTAAGGAGTTGAAGCTTAATATCTTCATCAATCTGAAGATTATTAATCTTTTTTTGTAAAGGGCATTTATTGGAATAATGTCCCTTTTGATGACATTTGTAACAAGTAACTTGGGATTTCTGGAATTTCGGATTTCTTTTCTGAAATTTCTTTTGAAACCTGGGTTTCTGAAATGATGAATCCTTTTCTTTTCTTTGAAATCTTTTTTTACTAAAAGGTGAAGGGTTTTTTGATTTGAATTTTGAAGGAGGAACAACTTTTTCAAAACCATATTGTTTACAGAAAGATCCAAGTTCTCTCTTAGAACCAAATCGGTCATTTTTAAGTTTAGATTTTAATTTGATATCATTACAAAGAGAAAGTCCTTCTTTATTGATAAAACAAATTATTTCTTCAAAAGTAAGATCTTTGAAAGGAATTGAGTTATTATTTTGAGATCGAATTGAACTTCTGACCTTTTCAGCAAATAATTTTGGAAGTCCTGAAATAAATTTTTCTTTCCAAAATTCATTGTTACAATCTTCTCGAATCATAACTCTAGATAGATAAATATCTTTATACCATCTAAAATCATGTAATTTTGGACATGAAAGATTCATGAGAATCTCGGAAGACCGATCTTGAATGATTTGAGGGGTTCCAATAAAATGTTTGATAATAGAGTAAACCAGAGTAGTAAAACAGTCAGTGACTGGATTACCATTTTCAATTTTGATGGCTTGAAGAATTTCTTGACGATTTTCTTCAGAAAGATAATAACACCACCATCCTTTAAGCTGGCCAGTAAATCCTATAATGAGATTATTACAGGCAGATTTGGTGTCAATACCTTTAGCAGTATAGGCGGCCAGACAGACAGCCATTTTTTCAAGAGTTTGAAGCAGCTGAAATTCAGTCATTCTGTCAACATTCCATTCGATAATATCGCTTCCGGAATATGATTCAGAAAACTGCTGAAATGATTTTTCTTCTAAAAGAAGATCAGGATAAGATGGTCTAGGGTAAAAAGTAGGAAGATTTTGAGATTTGAAATGTTTTAAAGCATTAACTTGAAAAGGTTCTTCTTCAAAAAATTGATTTTCTAAATTTTCAAAAGAATTGACCGTATTAACGTTATCTTTTGCGAATGAACTTAACTTTGAAAATTGTTTGGTAAGTTCTTCAAGAATTTTATTCTCAGAATTCAAATCTTTTCCAAGGTTTGGAGAAAGAGATGATTCAATGGGTTTGAAAAGAAGAGAAGCTGATTTCTTTCCTTCATCTTTAGATTTTGAAGATTCTCTAAAATTTGAAAAATTATCTTTTGAAGACTGTCCGACTTCTGAATTACTTTCAATTCTAGAAAGTTGAGAACAAACAGAATTTAAAACAATATTTGTAAAATTATTTTGAGATTGAAGATTCTTAACATCACTGACTTTAGCAGGACTGTTAATACTTCTTTCTTCAGAAACTTGCTTAAAAGGTGAAGCCGTAACTTCAGCTTTTCCATGAGGAAAGATAATTTCTTGAAGGGGTGGATGTTCAGACTGAACCATTTGCTTTGAAGCAAGAATCCAAGTTTTTTTAGAATTCATTTGAATAGATTTTTTCTTTGGAATTTTATTAAAAACTTTAAAATTAACACAATCGAAGAAACTTAAATCTTCTGGAAAGTTAAAAAATTCTTCCCAATATTTTTCAAGTTCTTCTTTTGAAAACATTTGACGAAGATTTCTCCTTAATGCTTTAACAGCAGGAGTGTGATCATTTTTGAATTCTCTCCTTCTATCAATAGAAGATGAAATAACATTGAGTTAATTTGAAAGTCTCTGAGAGGGATCAAAAGAAGGGGGTAACATATCAGAGACAGTTGGAGATTGAGGATCAGAAGAATATTCCGATTCTTCTCTTTCTCCAGAGTATTGAGGTTTGGGAATTTGAGAAACAAAATTCACACTTCTAAGTTTAGAAGTAGAATTTCGCTTTCTTTGAAGAGGAACTTCTGGTGACTCAGAAGTTTCAGAGGGTTCAAAACTTTGAAACCTAGATCTTGCTGAAGCAGATTTAGTTAGTTTTTGTTTTTCAAAACTAACTCTAATGCTTCCATCAGGAAAGTAAAGAATATTTTGAGGAGTATTTCTAATGGGAGTAGGAATCGGGTTTTGAGCATTTTCAAAATCCCAATGCAAGAATTTTTCTTGAAGATTCCAAGGTACACGTTTTGGAATCATGACATTTGAGTGTAGAGGATTAACTTCTACCAAAAGACTTTCATCTCTAGGAGAAGATCGAAGAGCACGAATATTGAGTTGAGTATTCAGGAGCTTATAATATACTCTGTATATTAAAGCAAAGGCTTTTGAACGATTATCAACTTCAAAATTCTTAGTTTGAATTTTTAAGTTGAGAGCTTGAAGAATAGCACCATCTTGAAGACTAATTGAAAAATTTGGATAACAATTTGAAAATACTGGACCACTTTCCAGATTTGATTCAAGCATTGAAAGTAATGAATGTTCAAACTTTAAGAGTCTTTTGTCTCTTAAAGTGATGCAAACAGGAATGTCAAGACCAAGTCGAAACAAAGGTTTGACAGCAATTTGAACTAATCCAATATGTATGTATTGAAATTTCTTTCTATGCAGAATAATGCTTTCTTTTGAAAGTAAATCAAATGAAGTCATCTGTTCTCTAATTGGAACAGTTTCTTCCATGGTTTTGATAACATAATTTTGAGTAAAATCAAATTTTCCTATTTCATAGATAGATTTCTTATCTACCTTTGGAATAGTCCAATTTTGAAGAGTTTGTTCAATCTGGGCAATTTGAAGTTCCTTAGAATTAATGCATTCTAAAGTGTTTGAAGAAGATGTATTCTTATTTATTTCTTCATTATTTTCTTGAAAATATTTAGACATATTATTCACATCTTTTGAAGTACTACCCTTACTAAACCAATTTGACATGAAAGACATAAAATTAAAATAGACCAAGAAAACTATACCAACGTAATGTGTGGAGTGAAATCCTCGCCAATATCCAAGCAACCCAACCAACGCTCTCCTCGGCTTTAAAGGCTTTACGGGAATAAGCTAAATCAGCGAATCCGTACAACACACACACTGAAATGGATCAAGTAATCCGAGCTTTCTTTTAAAACATGGCTCTGATACCAAAGATGACCCAGAGGGATAAGGGCTTCTTAAGATGAAAATAACTTAAATAAATATTGCAAAAGATAATGTGTATATATATATATATATATATATATATATATATATATATATATATATCACAAATATTTAATTGAAAATGTTTGTAATTGTAACTGGTAGTTTAAAATAATATTAGTAATAAAGTGAAGAAGAAACAATAAACACTACCTATTATAATACATGTTTAAATATTGAACTACCAAAATGTTATAATTTGTGTCCACGATAGTGAGATATGAAAATGGCCAATGGGGACTAAGCTTAGGTAAACATGGTCTCTAGGACCCACAGTGACCACAAAACAGCTGTGATTGCACACTCCCAACCTTCACCACCCATTCACCCAACTCCACCCATTCACCCAACTAGTCCCTTGTCTGTTCCTTTCTGACGTGACCATGATAACAAATCCTAGAGAAATGTGATTAGATAAATTAAGAGTCCATTTGTGAGAGCTTTTCAAATATTGCTTTCAATGCTAATAAACTATTTTCGAATATGTTTAAATATTGAAAGTATTTTGTATGGATAGAAGAGTGTTTAGAGGAAGTTGACTTACATTTCTACAAGAAGTAAAAGCAAATGTAGAAGTCCTGTCAAATTCATAATATATTAAATATCATATTGAGCGAGAATTATTTTTTGGACAATTCTAATATACTATAAATCAATTATTTTAATAACACCTTATTTTACGTTTTTCAATATGTATTTAATTTATTTATCCATTTAATTACCATCAGTTTACATTTATATTTGACAAATTCATTTCGTTCGTGTGCTTTTATTATTATATAAATTTCCTATTACTAATTCCCAGTTAACTAACACTCACATTAATTTAATCATTTGTACATTTCAGTATTATTAATTTTAATTATAAGTTAATTAGAATTTCACAATTAATAATGCATTTCATTAGTAACGTTTATGTATGTTAATTAACAACTAATTTTACTTAATTGAAATTAAATATCACATCAAGCGAAATTTATTTTTTGGACAATTTTAGTTGTACTATAATTCAATTATTTCAATAATACCTTACTTTTCATTTTTCAATATATATTTAATTTATTTAACAATTTAGTTACCATTGATATACATGTATATTTGACATATTCATTTAACTTGTTTGCTTTCACTAATGTATGAGTTTCCTATTATTAATTTTCAATTAATTAATATTTACATTAATTTAATTAATATTAATTTTTATTTTCTGCGTTTTGGTGTTATTAATTCTAATCATACGTTAATTATAATTTCAGATTCAACAATGCATTTCGTTATTCAGTCCGTATATGCTAATTAACATCCAATTTCCTTGATTGAAAATTAAATAAATGATTTAACATTCATTATTACGTATATATTTCCTGATATTAATTCTAAATTAATTAACATTCACGCATATTCAAATATTACTTTTACAACACTTGTAAAGAAATTTATAATAATATGCAACGCGTGTACAACGTTGACTAGTACACCATAAATGTATGCACAATATTCGCCAGGATGAAATAGTACGATGAATAAGATTTTGACAATAAAACCTTAAAGAGCTTCATTTTAGTACATATGATCGATTTAGTCGATCAAACGGCCAAGAACACTCACGACTCTTCCCTCCTTGATGCCATCGACACAAATCGATCCCTTGGAATCGATGAAGAGGGCTTCGTAGATTAGTGATCAAGAAGGCATCATTGAGATTGCCCCATCCTCCGTCAAAGTAATATGGCTTTATCCATAGCTAATCTTCGGAGTAATCATTAATCAAGGTTTTTCACTCCCTAAATTCCCACTCTAGAATTAGAAAAAGGGAAGAGTTCACAAATCAGACATTAATTTCAAAAAATCGGGTACTAAGTTTAAAGATGTTGAACTCGTGTATTTAGTTAATTAATTAAAAATAATAATTATTTAAATATAATAAATTCACAATTATACAATTAATGTCACATTTACATAATTATAGGTCACAACTTATTTATTGGTCACATATTATTAAATTAATTGGTTACGGATTATTTCGAGGTTATAAATCAAAAAAATTATACGTTACTGTTTATTTCATTAGTCATAGATCAAAAAATTATAGGTCACAGCTTATCTATCGGTCACATATTTTTAAATTTGTTGGTCACAAATTATCGAATTTTAAGATCACAGTTTAATGGTTAGTCACTATAAACCAAATAATTGGTCACATACACCAAATTTTAAGGTCACATACACCAAATTTTAAGATCACAGTTTAATGATTAGTCACTATAAACCAAATAGTTGGTCACATACACCAAACACCATACCCCGATCCCGATTCACCACCAATATTTGGTCACAAATTAACCAAATAATTGGTCACAAGCGCTATCCCACCACCGCCCACCACAGAAACTCACCGTCGCCAACAACAACAAAAACGCACCACCACCACCACCACCGAAAACGACGCCATGACTATCACACACATCGACCCCCCTCCCCACAAACACCTATTCCAACACCACACACCACCTCCACCTCCACCTGCAACTCCAATCAACCATCACCTACTAAAATCGGGGATTTCTTCCAACACTACCACACTTGCAGAGACAACCCAATCACCGTGCGAAATCCCCAAACCATCATATCACTGCCACCACCATACCAACCAGAAACAGATGCAGAAGAGGAAAAAAAGAGAATGACGATGGCACGAGCGTCGCTACTTACGATGGAGGAGGTGTTGTGCATCACGCACAGTGGCCGGTGCTGCGCCTGTCGTCAACGTACACGAGCACCGTGAAGAGATGTCTCATTCAACACGAAACACAAATGCTATAGCCATCACCACCACA
This sequence comes from Fraxinus excelsior, assembly GCA_019097785.1. Classification (NCBI taxonomy): domain Eukaryota; kingdom Viridiplantae; phylum Streptophyta; class Magnoliopsida; order Lamiales; family Oleaceae; genus Fraxinus; species Fraxinus excelsior. The sequence continues at coordinate 7,970,148 of CM032637.1, read as the reverse complement.
CCTTTGCATCGCCGTTATTTCGCGTGTGCGGCGTACCATTCGCCGTTGCAGTTTGTGCACAACGGCGTCGTTCGGCAACGCTAACAGCCCTTGATGGCAGCCGTATGTGAGGGAGATGAAATGGCGTTTGCAGCGAAGCGCCGACGATGTCGAAGAGAGAAAATGAAGAGAAAAAAGGAAGATTGAAAAACAGAAAGCCGTCATCAACAGCGTCTAATGCCAGGAGCGTCGGCCCAGGTGCATCTCCTTCGTTGTTGGTTGCCGAAGTTTGAATGGGTTGCCGATTGCCGGAGAGAAATAAAGAGGGAGGAGGAAGAGGAGTGAGGAGAGAGAATGGAGAGAAGTGAAATAAAATTAGGGTTTGGGTGGTATAATATTTAATTATTAATGCAATACCCCGAATTTCAATTATAAAATCTTCACACTTGATTTTTGCACTTTGAAGTTTAAAAACCTGAATTTATGTAATTTTCACTTTTAAAAACTTGAGGACACCATGTCCCAATGTTGTTAAAACCGGCCCGATAAATCGGTGACTAGGACCCTATTTTGGCCCGGGCTAGCCCATACTGTGTAAATGCAAGTGGCCCGGTCAAAAATCGAATTCAACCGAGTCAATTAGCCAGTTTTATTTAATTATTTGATTTTTTAACCAAAGTTCAAAACTTTTCTCTATTGAAATTTTAAGGAACTAAAGATTTGTACACTCGACCTCTAGATAACTAGAATATAACCTTACCACCAAAGCAAGCAACACTTTTTTATCTATTTGTGTGATAAATCATATATAACCTATGAACAATTTGCTGTCTTTTGAAAATATTTTTAATAAAATTAGTCTAATATTTTCATTCATTTTGTAATATCAAATAATTATTTTATGTACTTATTTTGTTTGAAAATTTTAATTTTAACTAAAAATAAATTGAATAGATTATACACGTAAATTATTGGTCAAAAACTAATAAATGATTTGAACATCACAAAAAGGGAAAATATAATATACAAAATTATAAAATCAAAATGTAACCATTATCACTAATAAATGAGGTTTAAAGGTATAAAAATAATTAGTAACGCATAACTTGAGTCTCAAGCACCCAAAAAAATAAAAAAATTATACTTCAAATTTTTTTAGATAATTTTTAAGTAATGACCTACTGGTCCGACCAATAACCGATGACTCAGTACCTTGACCAAGTTAATATCCAGATCGAATCTAACAACTATGCCATGTCCACTCTGCATATAATAGATTTCTAGGACACACGGCCGTATATAGACATCCCACTCCAAGGAGAAAAGGCTAGATACAATTTCAATACCAAGAACTTTTCATTTACTCTACATTTCCGCATACTATCCTCACATACGTATGTATAAACTTATTTTCTCTCAAAAATGGGACCCCAGACGGCGTTCCTATCCCTAATTGCATTTGCATGTCTACAACACTAAAAGTGGTAAAGCATCAAAATGCATAAAGTTAAAAAGGTATCCCATAAAAGTAGAAAAATTCGAATTCGAAACTTCGAACCATACAACTCTTAAGAGGAATCCAATTCTTGAATAGACTCATCAGGGACTAGGGGCCTCTCGAGTCATTACAAATCCTTTCAATATTATCCTACAAATTTATATAAATCAATAATTGAAAAAATTACACACAAAATTGAAGAAATTCGTGACATAAATATTTTTGTGGTCAGAAGTGAAGATTCTGCTGCTATCCTTTTAGCTTTAGTTGATACCTGAAACTATCAGTGTATTCCAATTGTGCATTTATGTCTCCGAATTTTGTTTTCTTCCAAAACAACGTCGGATACCCTCATGTTGATGTATGTAATAAAATATTAGACCATGTTTGATTGCACTTCAATTTTGTGGAAGATGGAAATGAAATTAATTTTTTCACATTTTTGCATGTTTGATTGCCCAAATTTTCCATCTTTTACCCACATGCTCACATTTTCTTGGTTTTTGAGAAAAAGTTTTTCTGGGCAATTTTTTTTTTTGGCAGTGGAAACAAATTTTATCCTCAATTGTAACAAATTATATCCCTTTAATGGACAATTTTCATGAAAAACAAAGTCAAACAAACATCAAAATTTCAATATTTTCCAGTTGGAAAATTATACTAATCAAACACAATTAATTGATAATTATCAGTAAAACAAATTCTAGACAATTCAATTTATTGGAATTCATTTTCTTTATACCCAAATTCTATTCTTACAATCAAACGGACATTTAGTAATTTGTTGCAGAATATTTATTTTCACAACAAATTTTGAGGCATTAGACCTAAGGAACAAGAAATCACAATTCACAACTATAAATACATAGAAAAAATGGAAATAAAAATACCATTTTATTAATACTAGAGAATCATCGAACTTGCTACTTTTGTTTCATTATTTTCAGTAATTTTGAAGATCGAATTTTAGCAAGATAACCGACATGGTATTAGAGTTAAATGAATAAATCTATTCCCTTTCTATTTTTTTAAAGAATTTTAGATTAGGACTACTACTTTGTTTTCTTGCTACTGATAACATTGCCATATTATGTAAGGAATAATTTATTATTATTATTAATTTATTTTCACCATGAGAGGTTTTGAATGGATCCCTACCAATTTGTTTAGGGTTTGTTTGATACTACATATTTTCATGGAAATTTTTTAACTTTTGTAGTATTTGATAGTCAAATTTTTTTTGAAAAAACGTTTTCCAACTTTTCAAAATTTCTACATTTTTTAGGAAAATAAATTCTTGATGTTTTGGTGGGTAAATATTTTCCATTTTTTTTTTGGCAATTAGAAAAAATTATAGACACGATGGTAAATTTCTTTTTTACTTTTATTGACAATTTTCATGCAAAACAAAACCAAATAAATGGTTATCGGCATGGTTATTTTTTTATTTTTTTTGGCAATTGGAACAAATTCTAAACCCAATTATAGAAAATATTATCATTTTAATGAACATTTTTCATAAAAAACGAACCCAAACGGACACCAAACTTTCAACATTTTCCATGAAAAATTATACTAATCAAACACAATTAATTATAATTCTCAGTAAAATAATTTATAGGCAAATATATTCCCTATAAAACATTTTATTTCAACTATTGCAATCAAACGGGCCATTAGATTAAAGAGTGATGCTATAAGTACATAATGATTTACATAATGGTCTACATAATCACAAGTGGCATTGATCAAAACCATTAATTCAAAATCTGACATTTCACATCAGTCACAGGATGATTGTCACATCACATTATGTACATTTATTATGTACACTTAACATTTTCCTAGATTAAAACATAAAACCTAACGTGTAATGCATAGGAGATGTTATCCCTCGTAAATAAAATCAAATAAATATATTGATAATAGACACAACGTTTAAAAGAAAGCATACGTTTGATTATGTTGTTATCTACTTAACGAGTGAAAGTAGCTTGTTCGTAAGAAACAAAAACATTTGTAATTCTTTTATGCATTTGAAATTTTCTTTTGATCAATAAAGTAATTCAAATCCCAATAAATTTAACAATATTATGAGAAGTTTATTGATTAGATTATTGACATTATAAAATCACTTTTAATTATTTAAATTTTAAAATAATAAAATATTTTATTATCAAATTAATTAGGTTGACTGAACTAAAAAAATTGTGTTGTCAACTTGTTGAATTTATATAGCCCTTTGTTTGAACCTCATTTTTTAGTTAAAATATATTGTGGAATAGTATTTTGGGAGAGAATGTGTGTTTAAAAAATAATTTTTTTTGGGTTTACGTGTAAAATTATTTTATGGGAGAACGTGTGGTTGAAAATGATTTTTTAAAAAAAAAAAAATGGGGACAAAAATTAATTTTGTTACGAGCTCATTATTAATTTTACCACTTACTTCTTTTTTTATTAACTCTAAAAAAATGATTTAAAATTATATCTAAAGTTGAAACAGATTACATATTAAAATGATTAAAATTTCAAACATTTAATTCTTCAAAGATATATATTTAATGGACTAATCATATACTAACAAGAATTATAAAATTCCAACACGTCATTTGATCATTCTGTAATAATTTGAAGGTGAATTTAACAACTTTCGATTTTAAAAATAGTTTTCAGTTAATTTTCCTACCTACATAAAAGAGTGAGTTTATAGGTTACTGTTCATAAGCCGAACCGAGCAGAGCCAAATGGCTTTATGGCTCGGCTAAGCCGGTTTTTTTTTTTTTTTTTTTTTAATTCAGTATTCTACATAAGCTTTATGACTCGATTTTTATTTATTTATTTGTTTTTTTTTTTAACATTTGATTCGCATCCTACATAGGTTTTATGGCTTGACTCGGCTCGGCTAAGCAGTTTTTGATATTTTTTTTTTTTTTTGTCTGGGCCATGTGGCACACATGCTTTATGGCTCGGCTAAGCCATTTTTTTCTTCCTGTTTTTGATTTTTGATATTTTTTTTTTGTCTGAGCCATATGGCTTTATGGTTCGACTCGGCTAAGTCGTTTTTTCTTTTTTTTCGTTTTACGTTTGATTAGTTTTGGTTACTGTTTACAACCCAAATGGCTTGACAGCTAACTTGGCTAAACTTTTTTTTTTCGTATGATTCAGTATTTTAAGTTACAAATATTGGTTTTAAGCGATTTAAAATTTGTTGGAAATATTGAAGTGCGGCCATGATAAATATATGATCGATAAATTTTAAATATTAAAATAATTCTACATTAATTGTGAAACGTAAAATCGTGATTGTTTATGTTTCTTTTCAATCCAAACCTTATTCCAATATCTATTTTTCGAACTTTATTTTCTTACAATTTTTCGTTTGATTCGATTTTTCACGATAATAATAAATATATTGTCAATTAAGTTTAAATGTAAAAAATTATCTTAAATTATTATACCTAAATTCATAATCGTTAATTTTTCTTTTCTACCTCACCCTCAACCTTATACTCACACTAATTTCTCTCAATTTCATTTTTCTTCAGTTTTTACGTTTGGTTCGATATTTTACACTACAAATATTTATTTTCAGCTATTTGAAATTTATCCAAGAGTTTAAATGGCGATCATGATAAATATATGATTGATAAAGTTTAAATAACAAAAATTATATTTCATGAATTATTAAACATAAAATCATGCTTTTTAATTTTCCATTGAAATCTTGAAATGCGATTATGATAAATATATGAGAATTATTGTTATCTTTGTTTATAATTTACTCTTTTGCAAATTATATAGAAATCTTTAGATGAAGTAAATTGGAATTATATTTTTCTTTCAATTATTATGTCGAAAACAAATTAAGGATTTTATAATCAGAAATTTATTTTTTCTTTTTTCATTAAAGGAAAAAACACTTGCTACTTTGAAATGCTCTTCTTTCTTTTCATGTAGTGATAGTTAATAATCTATTGTGCTTCTTATTTGGAAGCATGTTATTAGATTTATTAGGATTTAGAATACGAGGACATGTGATATTGATAAATATTCTGGATATATGTTTCTTAGATTTAATATTATTAATGCGACTATATTTCAATAATTGGAGATTGTTGTGGTAATAGTTTCAAAAGTGAGTACATGTTTTATTATGTGTGCTTCCAGTTAACTGCTTTGACCCACAAGATTATGATAAATCTCTTGGAATTTATGCTGTGATTTTTATGATTGTAGGTTTTCTTAATTTAGTGATTTGGCTAACTTTATTGGATCGGTTAAAAGAGGTAAATTTATAACGTCGGAATGGATATTGAAGGAACTCAGAAGAATCCTCCTACTCAATGATCGTTTGTCATTCGTTTTGCCTTTATGATTGATGTTTTCATTGTGTTGTGGTTTTAATACCGATAGAGACCCTTGATTTGTCCTAAATTCTGCACTGCATTATCATTCATTAATTAGTCCACTACAAATGTCTTGTATAGGGTCTTGATAAAGAAATTAAATACCGATGCAATTGATACATTTAATTAGAGATTCTATGAGTACGAGATGAATGAGACATAATGTCTTAACTCAATATGTAGAAAAAAAGAGGGCTATATTGAATTTCATTATCTCTTTAGTTGGGCATCAACACCTAATCATCTATGCATTTTTTTTTTTTTTTTTAAAGAACAGAGAGACATTCAAACGCAAAATCCAGAAAATAAGCTTTCAATCAAATCTCTTAATATTATTTTTGTTACCTATCATCATTTCAAGTGTTTTAAGTTTAGCCTCTATTTGGTACACATTAAAATTTTCATTTTCATTTTCAACCACTCGTTCTTCAATAAAATAATATTTTTCATTTTTTCTCAACCACGCACTCTCCATCAATCTATTATTTCAGAATACATTCTTCCAAAATAATGTGGCTCAAACACACCCTTAATGTAACTAATGTTTAAGATAAATAGTTTTTTTTTAATATTTACTCTATCATATAGTCAACTATACTACGACACGTGCGTCTTACTAGTATTATATAAAAACAATCACAATTTCCTTTTATTATCACGAATCTAAAAATAAACTCACCCCGTTAAATTTCTATAAATTAATAGTCTCGAGACCGAAGAAAATCTATTAATTATTTATTAATTTATCAAAGTATCCTTATTTTATTAAAAATATTTTACACTGTTTAATTTCTCATTTTACTAACTAACAATTTTATATATTTGTTTAACCAAGCGAAGCGCAAGAATCTACTTTTAAGAAGAAACAAATAATAATTGAATAATGTTTTAGAATTGTCTCTTATATGAAAATAATCAAGTTATAGATCGTGAATTGTTTTTACTGTATTATCTTAAAAATTCAACGAATTATTTATTAGCGTTTTTCAGGTTCAAATAAAAATTAATTTTTTAATAGATTTTAATAAAAAAATAATAAAATGTGCGTGTAAAAAGTTGATAAAAAAATAGAAGTTGAATAAAATGTGTATTTAAAAATTATAATTTTAAGAAACGGGTCAACCTGGGGATTATGTTATCACCTAATCGGACAGATCGACCAATTATTCCATTTCCGCTTGTAAATCACAACGGAATATTCCTATTCCCCATTTTACCCCTAAAAAAAATAGTAATCCCTCAATTTTCCTTTTCCCCCAAAAATTTCTAATCCACAAGATCTATTAAATCCAATCCATTCCTCACCCAGCAGCAAAAGTTCTCTTAAAAATCAACAACACAGCTAAATTTCGCCTATTCACTTCCCTCGCTATCTACTATCTCCTACGCACAGTTTCTCCCAATTTCTTCGAAAAAATTCCTCGTGCTGTCGGCAATGGCCGTGGAAACTTTACTTCCAGATCTCGTAACGGAGATTCTGATTCCGGTTTGTGCCGTCGTCGGAATTGCGTTCGCGCTAGTCCAGTGGCTGATTGTGTCTAAGGTTAAGGTTGTCCCCGAGGCGTCGAACTCTGCAGATGGAAAAAACTTCACTGATTCACTCCTCGAGGAAGAGGAAGGCATCAACGACCACTCTATAGTTCAAAAATGCGCCGAAATCCAATCCGCCATTAGTGAAGGTATATTTCTACCTGCACATGTTTAGAGTGAGTAATTACGTTTTATGACCTGGAATTGGATTGATTTTGGCTTTGAAGTTGTGAATTTGTTGTGCTTTTCGTTATGGATCTTGAAGCTGTAATTTTATTATGAAGTTATCAGTATTTGTTATAGACAATGTATGTCTCTCTGTGTACGAATATTTTTTGAATTCTTCTTATGTGTAATTTAATTTCGAAGGCTTAATTTTTTGCTTAATTGTTCATATGCTGCAAAACGCATTTTTAATTCAAATTACAAAAGAGTCTCCCTTTTTGCTTCTTTCAGCTCAGTTTTAATCCATATGTAACTATACTATCTCACACACACATACACAGTGAGAGATGGAGAGACATATTTCTATGTGAAGACTCAAATTGTGCGTGAGATTACACATTTTCCTTTGTTTTTCTTTTTATTAGCTATATCTTCATACTTTCTCCTCTGGTTGGAGAAGAAAATAATTGAACATTTTGTTTTCTGCATTTATTTGGTAATTCATATTTTTTAATGCTCTGCAAAGAAATTTAATGCAGATTTGTTTTAGTTCCCGGTGGGTGAACATAAGTTGACCGATTGAAAACTCCGCCTGCATTCATTTTTACCGAGGCGGTGTGATGGAGGATTCCGTATAGATCTAGCTTCTTCTTTTGTTGTTATTTCATAGTTCAACGTGTTACGCTTTCTCCTTTGACAAGTGTACAGAGGCCCAAAACAATTAGTATGAGCGAAAAAATGTTGACGCAATTATTATTTCTTTTATTTTTTTTTATGCAGTCAGTGACTCGGTGTCAATTGTCGTTTACTTTATGGTAGATCTGAGGAGTCTTGCTGCGTGGGACATTTTTATTTCTATTTTCCCGTTACGGTGTTGTAAATATTGCTACGTTTCCTCCATTGCTACCTGTTTCAGCGCGTCGTTCTAAAATTAGTATTAGGTTTGGCATAATATTACTGTTGTGGGCCTATCTGCATCAACATTTCATGATTTGGTTTTGTATTTGTTTTTCTTATAATAGATTGGATCCGGGATAACAAGATTATGGAGGTGGTTCACCTGTGTAACTCACTTTAGAATTCTGAAAATAAAACCAGGCCAAAATTAATGACTGAAAGACCTAATTAATATTTAGATGATGCAATTTCTTTACTGATTAATACTCCAGCTATGATCATGAATATTTTTCTGCTGCCTACTTATGATTGATTTGTAATTTTAAATTGAAATGAGAAGATTATGCCAGTTTTCAAGGCTAAAGGATAAGCATGTAATTGCTGTTCTGTTCTTTAATTTTCTTCCTCATTACGACCCTCACTTGAAGGGGCTTCTACCAATTCTACACTTAGTTTCAAGAAGAAAATCATTGAAGCTTTTGCCTGTTATGCAACTCAATTTAACAAAGGCTGATCAAATATTAAGCTACAGCTGCTTATCCGAGAAAAAAATTAAAAAGGAAAACCATCAAAGGTGCAGTTGTTTGTGATGAATTAGTTAGAGTTGTCTAACAATGCGGTTCCTAAATTCTGATGGTGACAGCATGAAGTTGTGGAGTAACGAATGATGCATATTTGTTTGCTGTTCTTTCTCCTTTTGGTTTTAAATTTAAATTTCTTAATTCTTTTGGAAATATTGACCTCTTTTGTCAGCATATATATATTGAATTTTAAATAATAGAGTACACCAACAATTACATGTTCATCAATATAGTTTCTAGTCATAAACCTTTTCTGAGTAACTGATTATGGTTTATGCTATGTCACAGGTGCAACATCGTTTCTTTTTACCGAGTATCGGTATGTTGGCATTTTCATGGTTGCCTTCGCTGTGCTGATCTTTGTTTTCCTCGGCTCAGTGGATGGATTCAGCACAAAGATGAAATCTTGTACATACGACAGCACCAAATTGTGCAAGCCCGCTCTTGCCACTGCCGGCTTTAGCACCATATCCTTCGTACTTGGTGCCATTACTTCTGTGGTTTCTGGATTTCTTGGAATGAAAATAGCCACATATGCTAATGCCCGAACTACTCTAGAGGCTAGGAAGGGTGTTGGAAAGGCTTTTATTGTTGCATTTAGATCTGGTGCAGTCATGGGTTTCCTCCTTGCTGCAAATGGTCTTCTAGTGTTGTACATTATCATCAACCTGTTCAACTTATACTATGGTGATGACTGGGAGGGCCTATTTGAGGCAATAACTGGTTATGGACTAGGTGGATCTTCAATGGCTCTTTTTGGCAGAGTTGGTGGAGGTATTTATACAAAAGCTGCTGATGTAGGAGCTGATCTAGTGGGCAAGGTGGAAAGGAACATCCCAGAGGATGACCCCAGAAATCCAGCGGTATAGATACCATTTACATTGGGATGCTTAAAATTTCTGTAAGAGTTATTTGCTTCTTGCATTTTCAACTTATTTTCGATAATATTTCAGGTCATTGCAGACAATGTTGGTGACAATGTTGGGGACATTGCTGGCATGGGGTCTGATCTCTTTGGTTCATATGCTGAGTCATCCTGTGCTGCCCTTGTCGTTGCTTCAATATCCTCTTTTGGGATCAATCATGAGTTGACTGCTATGCTATACCCTCTTCTAATCAGCTCCATTGGAATCCTCGTTTGTTTGGTCACCACCTTGTTTGCAACTGATTTCTTTGAGGTCCAGAATGTTAAAGAAATTGAACCAGCATTGAAGAAGCAACTCATTATCTCCACTGCATTGATGACGGCTGGAATTGCTCTTCTGAGCTGGATTGCACTTCCATCTTCCTTCACTATATTTAATTTTGGAGTCCAAAAGGAAGTTAAAAACTGGTAGGTTCTGCACGTTCTTTTATGATGTTTTGCGACAATTTTTTGCATTTGATTATTCCATTATAATGTCTTTGCACTCATTATAGGTTAACATTTAGATATAATGACCCAAACTAGTCCTTTCAAAAGTACCTGCCTGTCCTTGGTAATTAATTGCATTAAAGTTGGAAAACTTACTTTTTCCATTTGACTGAGAAAAGATTATAATGTTTAATTATGTCATTTTCTCTGTTCTCTATCTGTGCACCCACATAGTGGAATGTGTGTAGATGCATATATTTATTTCCTTTTCATGTCCTTTTTCCTCAAATTTCAAACAGCAAATGACTCAATTTGCAGGCAACTGTTCCTATGCGTTGCTGTTGGTTTGTGGGCTGGGCTTATTATTGGATTTGTTACGGAGTATTATACAAGCAATGCTTATAGGTATGTTTCTGGACAGATTGTAAATTTCTTTGAAAGTATGATGTGCATTTAACAATTTTTAGCTCATTTCTCTAATTATTGTTAGCCCCGTGAAAGATGTTGCTGATTCGTGTCGTACTGGAGCGGCTACCAACGTCATTTTTGGGCTTGCATTGGGATACAAATCTGTCATCATTCCAATTTTTGCCATAGCAATTAGCATTTTCGTCAGTTTTTCTTTCGCTGCAATGTATGGTATTGCAGTAGCTGCACTTGGTATGCTAAGTACCATAGCCACTGGTTTGGCTATTGATGCGTACGGTCCCATCAGTGACAATGCTGGGGGTATCGCTGAGATGGCAGGTATGAGTCACAGAATTCGAGAGAGAACTGATGCCCTCGATGCTGCTGGGAACACCACTGCAGCTATTGGAAAGGTATATATAATCTGTAGCCTCAGACAATTTTAACTGTTGACATATTTTGTCCTATCGCTGGAGGATGCATGTGGAGAACATTTGTCTGCATGCACGTTCATGTATTAGCATTGGACTTAGTGCTACTAACAAAGAGGTTGCAGCTTGCTGCATTAGCAGTTTTTACTCTGTTAAATAACTTTCTTTGAGGAGAGTTTTGTGGCGAATGCTCCACTCTTACATGTTACTACCGCTAATCCAAATTCATTTCTGTAGTATATGCTGGTTCTATAATCAATTATAAGCTACTTCAGTCTTCAGCTATCCGGAATACTTTCTTGTATCAGTAGGCGGAGTCTTATTTATATTATCGTCTAACAAAACATTCTTCCTCATATTTCAGGGATTTGCGATTGGGTCTGCTGCCCTCGTGTCTCTTGCCCTCTTTGGTGCCTTTGTGAGCCGTGCGGCCATTTCAACTGTGGATGTCTTAACTCCCAAAGTATTTATTGGTTTGATTGTGGGAGCTATGCTTCCTTACTGGTTCTCGGCCATGACAATGAAGAGTGTGGGCAAAGCAGCTCTTAAGATGGTTGAAGAAGTGCGCAGACAATTTAACACCATCCCTGGTATCATGGAAGGCACTGCCAAGCCTGACTATGCCACTTGTGTCAAGATTTCCACAGACGCCTCAATTAAGGAAATGGTTCCGCCAGGTGCTCTTGTCATGCTCACTCCACTAATTGTTGGCATTTTCTTTGGTGTAGAAACTCTGTCCGGTGTCCTTGCTGGTTCCCTCGTCTCAGGCGTGCAGGTAATGTTATGGAATTTGCTGTCTTATTTTTGCTTGTATGTCCAAGGAGACTTGGAAACAAACATTTATTTGCTGTCCTCTAAATTTTGATTTTGCTTCACTGAGATGCCGTAATTAATATCAGGACACTTCTTATATGAACTCCGACAGAATTTGGCCTTTGTTTGACAACCATTAAAACAAAGAGCCATGTTATATGTACACCTTGGTTTACACTCCTGTGTGTTGGCAAATTTGGGTACATTGATTTTAAAACACATTTTTCAATTAATTGTTAGATTTTTGACACATAAGAAGTGTCAACCAAAGTGTACACATTTGAATATACAAGTAGTCTTATTCTAAATGAAACTCTTTTTTCCCTCAAATTCATTTTCACAATAAAAATTCTTCATGTAAAATTCAAAGCTTTTTCCTACTTTATAACTACACATTCTCCAAAAAAATCGCTATTCCAAAACTCATTTTAATGGTTGTCAAACGGGCTTAATAAGAGTGGCTTAGATATCATGCTATATTTTAGACAATTAATTTCACGCGTTGATTTACATTTTTGTTCTTTCTGTTTTATGTTACGCAGATTGCAATCTCTGCATCTAACACCGGTGGTGCTTGGGATAATGCAAAAAAATACATCGAGGTAAATATTTTTACAACACGTGATTTTTGGAATAAAATTGTTCAGATTTGTGAATCTTGTGCTGTTTATTTTTGGGTCAATAGGCTGGTGCTTCGGAGCATGCGAAGAGTCTTGGTCCAAAAGGATCTGATGCCCACAAGGCAGCTGTGATTGGAGACACGGTTGGAGACCCTCTGAAGGACACATCTGGACCGTCTCTGAACATCCTCATTAAGCTAATGGCTGTTGAGTCCCTCGTGTTTGCTCCGTTCTTTGCTACACATGGTGGCTTGCTCTTTAAAATTTAAGATGAGAACAAAATGTCATGTACCTTTTAACTTTCCCCCTCTCGTTTTCTGACTTCACTGAAGTTTAATTTCTGTGCTGCTTTTTATAATTTTAACATCTGTAAGAATTAGATTTTTGAAGAAATTTTGCATGTGGCGTTAGTGATTGATCTTGTGAAGAGTCATAATTTTATGTTTTTTTTTCTTTTAAGAGTAAATCTTTGTATGTTGGGAGGTTCTCAATCTGTGGATGTAGTTGGTCTTCTGTCTTTACTTTTTGGTATTCAAACTTCTAAGTTCTAACCTTTTAACTTTGTAGCACATTGACCCTAATGGATGGCTTCTAGCTATATTAAAAGAAAGGAAAGCAACCCCCATCTCCCCAGCCGCTTCCCCGGCCTTCAATGCCGCCTCTAACCCTGGTTCGCCCTTCCACTCCCCGTCTACTTGGCCCACCCAATCTGATCTCCCTGGCCCCCACTTAGTTTTTGTGATTTTCGTCTTTCTCTTCTGTTATTAAAATTATAATAGCTTTTTAAATGAAAAAATGAATTTTGAATCCAAAATTATTTAATTTTAGAAAATTGTGTTGTATTTTATGTGCGAATTAATGAATCTAGGTACACATTTTCGACATCCTACTTGAATCAACGGATTTTGATCACGTTCTTCGTTCAATACATGCTTTCGCTTACGTCAACTACAAACTTAAAATGTTTGAGATTTAATGTCAAAAAAAATAAAATAAAGGTTGAAGATTCGTTTACACAAATTTAGCGAGTTGGGAAGTTCTGCCACAATTTTCTCGTTTTAATTTATGGAATGTCGAACATCAAATGATAATGGAATGCTGAATTGGGATGCCTTGACAAATTGATGTCCTCTTAGGGTCTACTTGGGAGTTTTGAGGTACCAGTTATGAACGTTTTTTCAATTATCGATTTGAGCGTTTGCGAACAGATTGACTATGAGTGATTTTAGTAGCGATTTCATGTCTATGAGTTTATTATCCATCGATTCTAAAATGTTTTTTTTTAAATAATAAAATTACGTATATGCCCCTTAGTGAAATTTAAAATTTTAAGTTAAAAGTGTTTTTTAGTAAATTTTGTGTTTTAAAATAATTTTTACAAATAAATAAATTTTTTAGGCTTATTAGTATTTTCGATTTGTAAACAAAATGTACCCAAAAGTGAGTTTTTATCTCATAAGTATAATTTTTTTTGCTTATAAATAATTTTTTTTTTAGTTAATGCATTTTTTATGTACAAATTAATTTTGAATAAAATATGTGATTGAAATTAATTATTTTATAGAAGGTAAAATTTAAAGGGAATATGAAAAATAGCCAAAATTAACCTTTGGTGGGTTGAGAGAAACAAACAAAATTATACTGCATCGATCTTGGTGGTTTTTAAACCATCCAAAATCGATGCCTTAAAAAATAACAAGTATTAATTTTTCCATCCCCTCATAAATGAGTCAACCATAATCGGTAAAAATAGGTGGGGAAAAAAAAAAAACTTCCGAGCAAACCCTTACCTATCCAACCATTAAAAAATTTATTCATCAACTCATTCTTTTTGATATTCAATGGAAATGATGGTAGGATTTATCTATTTGTACATCAATCATTGTACATAAGAGTCTACACCCCTCTCACATGGGGGTGGGACCCATTGAAATAATATTTTTTTATTCGAGCGGGTCCCACCCCCATGTGAGAGGGATGTAGACCCTTATGTATGGGGTGATTAGCAATGCTCATGATGGTAACCAAAAAGAGTGATGCTTGGTGTACATAATTTGGGTTACATAATGGTGTCCATACACTCACATGAGGTGGGGTCCGCTCGAATACCCACCTCATGTGAGTGTATGGACACCATTATGTAACCCAAATTATGTACAAGTAGAGTTATCCAACCAAAAATGTCAAAAACTCATTTCTCACAAAATTTTATATATATCTTGGAGCTTTATCGCTGGACGTGGAAACAAGAAAAGCAGATTTTCAAAAAACAAGACATTTCTTAAGGTTTTGAAACTTTACAATTCTATTACATCAAACCAGAATAGTTATAACATGACAAATCTTCAAAAAAAAAAAAAAAAAAAATCAAAAAGGTTAAATCTAATGATTAGGTTAAGGGCGTGTTAGTGGAAGATTTTTTTTAAGGATGAATTTTCGAAAAATGATTTTATTAAAGAACGTGTGATTCAAAAGTAAAGAAATTTTATGACTTTACATGTAAAATTATTTTATTAGATGAATGTTTAATCGAAATGAGTTTTAAAGAATATGTACCAAACAGTGACTAAGATTAAAAAATTCAATCCCGATTTCCCATTTATTAACAACATTTTAAGTCATTCGAAAAAAAGAAAGAATCGATGTGTAAGTTTTTGTAAGGTGTCACTTTTTTAGCGGTGGAACAAATAATGGAATAGTAATTTAGGGACTATAGATCTAAACCCCTCGGAGTGTTGCACAAACATTCTACAACATATTTTCTTATGTACAATTATGTCAATTATTTCACTTATTTTGTATCATTCAAAAAACATAGCTTTATTATAGTTGAAAGTTCGGAAGAGTAGTTTGCACATTCAATTTCTACAGACTGATCTCTTGCCTACAGTGGACAGGAGATCATAATGTCTATCGCTGAATTGGCGTGAGGGATAAACTTAAAAAAAGAAAAAAAAAATCATGTGGCAACATGTAATGTTACACAAACATTCTTGCTTACTCGTGAAGCTGGGAGTCAGGAGCGATATCAAGTTTGGTTTACAGAGAAGTTTTTGGCTAATCAGAGGGAAACATTTTCGATTGACATAGTTAGGTTCATATGCTATGCAAACTACTCGTCTAATGATATTATCCAATCAAATATTATTCAAAGATAGGCTGTTATCGGTTGGCTTTTGAAATTCATAAACATACTTGTGTTGAAGCAAATATGAACCTTGCCTTGTTTTACTATTGATTTTTCTTTGATGATAAGGTCGATAGCGTCACCAATCTTGAGCTAGTGATTTTGTTGACGGGGTGCATGCTGGAAAAATTGGTTTTATTAGTTGGTTTGACCAAGTTCTGATCAATTATTTTAGTGGGTCCCGTTAGTTGGACATAATATATTTCTTTGGCCGAATGTATTCTACTTCATGAGTAGATTAATGTAGTGTATTTATTTTCTCAAAACTAATTTAGGGTGAATGAGAAATTAAGACCAAAAGATGTCCACTTGAAGTTGAAATAAATTAGAATAAAAATTGATGGAAAATTGAAAAAGTGTCAATCTCACATAGAAAAGTTAGAAGAATATAAATCACTTTATATTACTCAAGTTTGGGACTTAGGTTTGGGCCTCAAAGGGTACCAATAGTTTTTGAATGGGATAGAACCTACATGCTAGTAGGTTGGGCCAAAGCCCACACGCGTGCCGCCGTCCGCATGGCATGGTCACGAGTCACGGGTTTGGTAAAATAACATTTGATTTATATTATTTAAAATATATTATTTTTCCCCGAATTTTCTATGTCTGACACGTGGATTCTTCTAGAAGGACGGTTGGGAGTTCCTGTCCAAACGTTTTGTGTTTGTTAACGACACAACTTTTCGACTGTTGTGTCTTTTGGACACAACTTTTCAACTTCTATAAATATGCACCTATACTCTCGGTTTTATTCACTCCAAAATCAATTCTGATTTTATTCTTCTTTCAAAAATTATTCATTCGTCCTTGCATATTCATGTTTTGCAATCCAGTCTCCAAAAATATTTTCGTGCATTTTAGTCCTCCAAATTGTAGAGAGATCAAAACTTGAGTAGGTTCGTCGGACTTGTAATTTGTAGTGTTACTATTACAAGTCGAGGTCGTTGTATATTGAGAAACGAGTGCCAGAATATCGTCAGTACCAGTGTGGGACATTATCGTCTTAAGGAGAAAGAGTCGAACTCTTGCCTCAACAATTTTATTGCATTCAATTTTCACGACGTTATTTTGTCCAAATCATTTCAAGGTGATATCATTACTTGCCAATTTCCAAATTCTATTCCTAGATACATGGAGATGACACATTGTATTCTCGAATTTCTATTTAGGGATGTGCTATGGGTACATAATTGTACCCATAGGGGTGTCCATAACACCCCCTATTGGTGGGGGCGTCTGGCCCACCGGCAACCGACACCCCCATCAATAGGGGGTGTCGGGTGTCCATTATGGACACTTCTATGAGTACAATTATGTACCCATAGCATTTTCTTCTATTTATATTGTTGGATAACTATGAACTTATAAGAAGACAATGGTGCTAAGAAGAATATCATCAGCTTTCCACATACTTGTTAGAAAAGGCGTGGTCCAATCGCTTGATGTTTTTGTTAGTTGTAATATGCTTTCTCCATTTCTCAAGGAAAGACTTAGAAAGTTGTTGCTGGACCTTCGGAGAGCAACATCCCATGTAACAACATAAATAATAAATATTTGGGACATTTGTGTTCTTTTGTTTTCTTTTCGCTCGTGATCTGTCTTGTACAAAAAATTAATAATAATAATAAATAAATAAATACTTTTTACTTTTTCATTATTGAAAAAAAGTAGTTAATTTTACTTCTCACGTCTACTTACCCACTCAACTAGAATATTTTTGAATATACTTTTCGAAATTGTATTAAAGTCTACTTCACAACTAAAAAGGGAATCAAAATTGTTTAAACTAAAAGTACGTTTGACAGCTAAAGTAGTGAATTAAATATTTCCTTATTATTTTTGTAACCTAATGATATGCAAGTACTTCTTTTATGCATTCAATGACGAACTTATGAATTTACTAGCATTTTTTGTTCAGCTTTACGAGGTATGACAACGTGAGATCCTAAGCCCCGTTTGGCACCCACTCAAATTATAATAAATTTGTTTTATCTTATTTTTAATCACTTATTTTTCAATAAAATAATATTACACATAAATAAAAAATTTCTTTCTTTTTCAACTCTCCATTCTAAAAAATACACGATTTCAAAAATTGTAATACCAAATGATGGGGGCGAAACGGGACATAAGTTGTCAATCTTAAATAATGCATTGTTGTAGTACAATTCACTAAATATTTCAATCCAATAAAAAAATTATCTCACTAAATATTTCAAAACCATTGCAAAACAATTAGTCTTGTTGTACATAATTTTCGACATAATTAGTTATTGAATTGACAAGTGACGGCCCATATTGAGGACGCCTCGGCCCTAGCATGATTGATTGCAAAATATGGTTGCCGAAAGCTTCATACTTAAACAAATTATGTCAATAACGTATCAAAAATGTGCAAATAGGGATGAAAAAAAAATTGTTCAACTCGATACACGAGTGCTCTGTCCCAAATAAAGCAGGGATTACCCGCCTGATCGGGTAAATGGGTTGGGACAGGGGTCGATGTCTCGAAACGGGTATGGGATGTGTATGGAAAACATGATCTCCGCCTTGCTACCTGTCCCCGTTTAAAATTAATTATTTTATTAAACAAAAAAAACTATTATCATTTTTAAAGTGAATATGAATTTTCTAAAAATAATAATATTTACTAACAAAAAAATAAAAGCAGACAATAAAATAAAATAAATAAACGGGACATGCCCTCCACCCCCTCATTAACTAGGTATGGGAGCGGGATAAGATAACAGAAATGCTCGATGGTGATGAGAGACATGAATGGTCGACCCACCTCATACTCATTGCTACATTGCCATCTCTACTTGCAAATTAGAGAAATCTATACGTTAAAACAAAAATGATTGTGCTACCTGTACATTAAAATTGTATATAAGTAGTTACCGAAAATGTCGTGGAGGAAAAATATCGGATGAAAAAAGACGATTGTGCTTTAAACTAGTAAATGATAAAGTATCACGTGACATTATATAATCCTTTACGTAAATTTTGATGTACATGTAGCAAGATCTAACATAGCAAGACTTGGCTAAATGAATCAAAATATGGTTGAGAGTTGCTTCATAATTAATCAAATTATATAGGAATGTCAAAAATAGATAGAGATGTTCTAATTTAGAGAAGTCTGTAAATTATAGCATGGTAATGGCATGGTTGCCGTGTTGTGGGTCGGCTTGATTTTAATATTGAATTGTGATTTAACTATGCAAATTTTTCTTTAATACGGTAACCTAATTATGTGCAAATACTTTATGAACTTGTGAATTTGCTAGGATTTTGGTTCAACTCTACTAGGCACGACAATGTGACATCCTAACTTCTCAATCTTAAATAATTCATTACTATAGTATGTTTTATTAAATAATCCATACCAAAAAAAAAAGATTATTTCATTAATGAATGAATATATTAAGGGCGTATTCAGTATAACTCAAAATCTAATTAAAATTGAAAATATAGTCGTCAACAATAATAACTAATTTTTCAATTTTAATTCGATTTTAATCTCTACCAAACATCATCTAAAAGAATTTAGTTTGGGGTCTCTTATTTATTGTTCTCTCGTTGCATTTTTATTTTATCCTTAGGGCCCGTTTGAACTACATTATTTTGAAATAATGTATTTTGAAATAGTCGATTGATGAAAAATGTGTGGTTAAAAAAGAAGAAAAAAGTTATTGATGCGATGTAAAATATTATTTTATTGAAAAATGTATAGTTGAAAATAAATAGAAAAATGATAATGAAAATTTTAATGTCGCTCAAACCATACGTCTGAAAATGTTGAAAAAGTAGTTTTCCCCTTGTGTGTTGTCACCAATAATTATCGGTTAAGTAGATGAGTTGTTTAAAGTACGGTGTTGGCTTGGTTTCATTTGTCGCAAGTCGTATTGTCGGCTGGCTTGCCTTTAATGTTGGACTAGCAATAGTTTATCCTCAGCTGATCTTTTAAATAAGTCAAAAATATATTTGGTACGTTGAATTATTATGCCCGTTTGTTTCCCATTATTTCAAAATATTGTTTACTACAGTAAGATTCTTCACAATACATTCACCCAATAAAATATTCTACACACAAACTAATAAAATTACTTTAAGGGCGCGTTCGATAGAGATTAAAATTCAATTAAAATTGAAAATATAACTGTTATTGGGTCTCACTCGTCTAATAAAAGTTAACAATAACCGCTAATTTTTCAATTTTAATCTCTACCAAACACACTCCAAATTTTAACAACACGTTCTTCAAAAAATATTATTCATTACTATATTTCTTCTACAATAATGGAAGACAAACTCACACTAAATTAAATAAGAATGAATATAATCCTATTCAATATTTTTTACAATAATACAAGGATTGAATAATCCTAATAGCAGTAGCCATTGCGGATTGAAATTATTCTTCCAATGATATGGTTTGGACTGAATTATTACTCAATCCATTATATTGGATGACTTTGATTGATCAACAAAAGAACATGTAAATTTACTTAAAAATAAAGAACTTTTAAAATATTTTTTTATTAATATAAATTAAAAAAAAAAGAGAGAGTAAATTTTAATATAATGATTTCTTTAAAAAATATTTATTATTTAAAAGTGAAAAATGTCAATTATTCGACCGTGTTTATAAACATAGTGTGGAATTATAAAGAATGAAAATAAAGGAAGGTGATGAGGTGGTTAGTGAATAAAATAATTTTTAAACTAATAAAGAATTTGCGAGCTACTTTATGGTAAATTTCATCAAAAATCTCTAATTTTTCGTAAGCATGGCAGTCAAGTCACCAACTTACCACTTGTTACACCTCCGTCGTCAACATTTTTAAATTGTAGCATTCATATCCGCAACTAACATAAAATGTTAAAGAGTAATACTATGTAACCCCACCGAGATTACAACCTTTGTTTAGGTTACTCTAAATGATAAGTTAAATTAAATGTAAAATTAAATGACAACATGACATTCATGTGACGTCGGATGAGTTGAAACGAGAAGATAATTTTCACGGACACCAGTAATCTTTAAAATATTATTATTAAATTAAAGTTGGAGTCACCGTTAAATTATTTTGGAATAAACAAAATTTTTTAGACAATATCATCATTTTTTTGACTTTACATGAATGTTGCGTGATCATTTAGCGTTCAAATAAATATTTTCTATCAGGGGGACATAAGTGCTACGATTTTAAAAGATTTATGATTCTATAGAAGCACAAATGGTAGATTGGACAAATAGGTGTCACACTTACGAAAAATTGATGACCATCTATGGAAGTTACCCAATATTCAATTGCCAAGCAAGTTGGACGAATTGACATTTTTCCCCTTACAAATATAAATAATCCCTCAATGCAAAATTGTTGTCTTCTCCTTTCGAACACTATTCCAAAAATTCAATGGTAAGATACATTTGATTTACATGTAAAATTATTTTTTAGGAGTCTCAACCATGTAAAATTACCTTTCTAGGATTCTCATTTTTTTTTTCCGAAAAAATAGGTTTTTGTTATAAAAACTGTCATTTTTAGGTGTTCGAACTATATGTCCAAACACTTTTCATTTCTTTAAGTAATTCAATTCCACATAAATGATTTCTTTCCACTTTGGGCAACCATTTCTGTTGGGAAGCAAAAGAAGTCCCAGTCGGCTAAACATGAGAAATATGATGTGTTTATAAGTGTAGGACAATATCATACCAATGTGGAGATATGTGGTATCCATAAACCCAACAAGTGGTATCAGAGCCCAGGGCCCAAAAAACTTAGCCGGAGGAATGCAGTGAAAAGCGTGGTGGAGGTCCCCTAATTAGCCTTAAGATCTGACTAAAAAATCATCCGCGTTTGAGGTACCTTGTGTCGAAAGTCTTCCTGACATAAAAATATGGTGGTCTGGCGGGTGGGTCCCGTTTGGTCGAGGGCGACGGCAATAACGGCGGTACAAGATGATTGACAGATGGATTATCGTTTAAGAGGAGGCCACAAGAATGTGGTCCTTCATTTGAGGGGAGAATTGTGGGAGCAAAAGAAGTCTCACATCGGCTAGACATGAAAAATATGATGGGTTTATAAGTGTGTAACAATATCTTCATTGGTATGAGGCATTTTGGGGTAAAGCCTAAAAGCAAATCCATGAGGGTTTGGCACAAAGTGGACAATATCATACCAATGTGAAGATATGTGGTGTCCATAAACCCACCAATTTCTATGTTGACAATCTTTAACAGATTGTGTTTCAAGATCTTCATTTTGCATAATATCAAGAGTCAAGTTAAAAGCGAAAATATTGTCTATAACAACATTATCTCGTTTCCACAATTTATGAGATAACATATAATTTATTAAAATCTCATTATTTTCGAACAATTGTGATTCTTCAGGAACCATATTTTCAATATTTGATTGATTAATTATTTCTAATGCTACTTTTTCTGAAATTTTTGGTTGTTTTTCTCTTGTACTTTTCTTTTTTGAGGTACATAGTCTGTTGAACCAACTGGTCAACCACACTTCTAGAGTATTTGAGATTCATTTGCTATACCCAATTGTTTTGTAGAGACATCAGTTTTTGCTAGAATATTTTCTGCCAGTATATATGATTTCGTCACATTTCTTGTGTCAACAAATATATCTAGTAATTGATTTGCAACTCTTTGCAAATAAATGATTTTTCAACATCTTGCTCACATTGATTGCTGCGGGGATATAAGTGAAATAGAGTCGTTTCATTCCAAGAATTTTTACCTTGTTTATCAGGATGTTTTTTCCCTCCCAAAGTTGAAAATGTCATTTCATCAAAATGACAATCTGCAAAACGTGCAGTAAATTAATCACTCGTTAAATGTTCAAAATACCTAATAATAGACAGTGAACCAAAACACACATAAACTCAAGTCTACGTTGGGGATCCATTTTAGTACATTGTGGTGGTGAAATATAGATTTGAACAGCACAACCAAAACCCCGCATGTGAAAAATATTAGGTTCATGATCAAATGTTAGTTGTAAATATGAATATTGATAATGAGTAGTTTATCTGACATGAATCTATGACGCATCATGTAATATGACATGACCCCAAAAAGAAGTTGAGAGTTTTGTTTTCATAAGTAACGGTCTAGCAATAAGTTATAGACGTTTAATAAAAGATTCCCCTAAACCATTTATTGTATGGACATGCGCAATCGAATGTTTAATAACAATCTCAATTGACATACAATAATCATTGAATGCTTGTGATCTAAATTCACCAATATTGTCAAGACGAATAATCTTGTTTGAGTGATCAAGGAATTGCCCTTGTAATTTTATGATTTGAACAAGTAGTCTAGAAAAAACTACATTCTTAATGGAAATTATGCAAATTTGTGACCATCTTGTAGAAAATCAATTAACAGCATAAAATAACAAAAATGTCCATGTGGTGAGTGTATTAGCTCACATATATTTCCGTGAATTCTTTCAAAAAAAGTTGGAGATTCAATATTGACCTTTGCAGTCGAAGGTCTGATGACTAATTTACCTTGCGAACAAACTACACATGGATAATCATTAGGTAAAATAATATTTTGGTTCTTTAAAGATGTCCATATGAGTTGTTTATTATTCGATGCATCATTGTAGTTTTTGGATGTCCAAATCGATCATGTTAGAATATTTTTTTTTTGGATCAACGAACTTCTGGTTCATGATAATATTTGATTCGATCATTTTTTTAAATGTATAATAAATGTCAAATGGGAGTACATGAGTTTTTTTATATACTAGTGATCAGATAAAAAAGAAGCTATACAAAGAAATTCAAAAAAAATTTTATCGTCTCAATGTGATATCCATTACAACGGATATCCTTAAAATTAAGCAAATTTCTTTTGAATTTGCTAGAATAAAGTGCATTTTCAATATATCTTGTTTGGTACGCATTAAGATTTTTATTCTCATTTTTCTACTTATTTTCAACCATACATTTTTCAATAAAATAATACTTTTCATCACATCAATAACTTTTCCTTCTTTTTCAACCACACATTATCCATCAATCTACTATTATAGAATACATTCTTCCAAAATAATGTGTCTCAAACACACCCTTGTATTATTTGATAAAATAGTACAAGCTCTTTCGGAGTTTTTAACAATATTCGATGCACCTAATATTGTATTAACATTATTTTCTACTAATGTTAAGTCTATAAAAGACTTTTTTTGGAAGAATAGCGTGCATTTTTGCACTATCAACTAAACAGATACCTAGACAATTCGTCTTGAATTTTGTGATGTTTATTATTTGAATAACTTCACAATAAAATAAAATACAATTAATCTCGAAAAATATGATTAAATCTCACAGAATAATTAATCAAATAGTCAATATCAACATGACATGAGTTATGTATGTTCTTTTAGGGATAAAACACTAATTTAAAATAATGTCTTTCTAAAAATGTGTTACTTTAGGAGCACGTTGTATTTTACTATTACTTTTTCAAGAACAATATGTCAACATTCTCCTAAAACATTAAAAATTATAATTTATACTCTTCAAAAGCAAGTAATATTTTTCAAGTTATTAATTATAATGTTATGCCACTTCAAAAGTAACAACAAACTATTTATAATCGATAGATCTATGATTAATATTTTTCTGAAATATTAATTATAAAGTTGTGATATTTCATGAGTAACAATATGATAAATTATTAATTTAAAATTTATATGAGAACGTCTAAAAATATTTAATCATGTTAAAGACGCAAAGAGCCTTATAATCATCATAAACATATATTTTACCACCAAAAAAATAAATTTTTTTTTTAGCAAAGAGTACATGAATTAAAGCATGAATTAATACATCTAATGCTAAAAAGCCAGAGTATTTAATAAGTTACGTACACGAATTAGAGCAAAGAGTAAAAAATTCATATAATAATAGTGCTCCTTATTGCCCAAATTGAATCAAATAATAATAAAGTTGCAACTAGTTTCCGCCGCAAGGCAATTTGTTTTTGCCCAAATAGTTTTTTTGCCTCAAGTATTATTAATAACGAGGAAAATGCTGGGGGTACACGTGAGAGTTCTGTACCCCCATTGACAACTCACATGGTGGGGAGGGGGATGGAATATAATTTTTTTTTGAATTTTTTATTGACGTGGGTCCCATGCGAAACCCACCTCGTGTGAGTTGAACCCCCACCCTGCACACCCAACATTTCCCTAATAACAATGCTAATTGACTCAAATTCACGTAACTCTAATGATAGTGTTATGAATGGGTTACAATTTACCAGAAGTTAAGTACAACTACCAGAGTTTCATTTCGATCAGAATAATAATTCGAAAAAAAAAAAAAAAAAAACAATTCCCTTTATGAATAATTTCTAAATTTGCTTGAAGTTAAATTCTCATATTTGAATATCATGTAAAAAAATTACATAGCCACTGTTTGTTATTGATTTTAATCTAAGTCTAAATCAAAGTTAATTATTAATTTTATAATATATTTATTGAGATTCACACTTTTCATTTATATATTTTATCAATTTTTATAAAAATTTATTCAAAATTAATATTAATCCCATGATTCCCATCAAGCAGGAGCGTGTGGAAAGCATGCACATTTTTTAATCGTGACATGATTGAGAATCTTCATATATATAATAATTGAAAGGGATAATTGCAGTAGCGGTAGCAAATCTTTTATTTAGTAGCACATTTTGTTCAAACTTTTTATTTGTATCATTTACGGTACCAAATTTTTAAAAAATTAGCACATTAGGTTCAAATGGATGTTTTCTATTAATTTAACCATTAGTTGACCAGATTATTGACATTAACAATAATTTTGACTAATTTAAAAATGTAAAAACGATAAATTTACATTTTTTTATAATAAAATAACTAAAATCCACCACTAGACAGTTCAACCGCAACGCCGACGCCACTGCCATCTCCTCCATTTCCACCTTCATTCCCATCATTCAACAAATTTTTCATCATAAAGTTTGTATTTCAAGACTAAGTACTGCCATTGGCAAACTTAAAAAGAATTCAAAAATTGGTACACATATAAAAAGATTCATGTAAGCATTCAATCAAATAAAGCCAAAAAATGATGTTGAGAAGTTGTTAAACTCACCAAAGAAACCTAAATCGTAAAAATGGAGGATTCTCATTGGCTATTTTGGAGGATCTAATCCGATGGGTTACAGTTGATGTTCACTCCGATGAATGACGGTGGAGATTTGGAGTTCGATTAAGTTGTAAGTTGGGATGCTCGAGGCGAGAGTTTAGGAATAGAGTTTTCTAATAGGTGTTTCTCTTATGTGAGTGAGTTGACGAGTATATTAGGGTTTGAAGATTTGAGGAGAAAAAAAAAATGTTGGGTGATAGGACTGAATGTGGAAATGGAGATGACAGTGATGTTGACGTTGAGTGAGTGCGGTTGAGCCGGTTGTGGTGGTGATGGTTTTGGGGTGGGGGTGTGTGTGGGGTGGATGGGGAAGAAGAAGTTGGTTTCCATTTTTTTAATTTTAATTAATTATTTGATTTTAGGTATTTTATTATAAAAAAATATAAAGTTACCATTTTAACCTTATAAATTTCTGAAAATTATTGTTAATGTCAATTATTTGGTCAACTAACAAAAATATCCATTTGGACCTCATGCACCTATTTTTGAAAAATTTGGTACCGTAGTTAGCACCAGTGTTCTAAAAGGCGCGCCTTGGCGAGAGGCGTGTCCAAAACGCCAAGTCAAGTGGATTAGTTTCTTATTTAGCAGTCAATGACAATTGTTGATCCCTACCGAGGCGTGCATTACCTTTTTTTTTTTTACAATTATTTGAAGTTAAAAATTATTACAAGGTTGGCAAACAAGACGAGGAGGAAGTGCAAAATAGAGACTCTATTAGCAGATGATGCAATTAATGCACAATCTTGAATTGTAGAGGGTTGTGACGGTGAGGAGTATGATGGGATGGAAAATGATATAAGGGAGCCAACGAAGATGATTTTGTATCAGAAGACACATATGATGAATTAGATTAAGAAAATGTTATTGAATTGAAATCCGATAAAGAGTTAGATAAAATTTAGCCCATGTTTGTCTCCCATTCTGAGAGAAAGAATATAGTTTTGAATAGTATTTTTTGGAAAATGTGTGGTTAAAATTTAAAGAAATTTTATTAATTTGTGTGTAGAATATTTTATTGGGTGAATGTGTGGTGGAGAAATGATATTGTAGCAAACAATTTAATTTTTAAAGGATGGCAAACGCACCCTTAAGTTCCTATGCTATTTACTTACTATTTTGTATTTAAATTTGAAACTTATATTTTTATTAGAAACTTTGAAAAAAATGTATAAAGTTCCTATAAATTCGTTTTAAATGTTTAATAAATATTATTTTTAATTGATCAAAAATTTAAAAAATATTAAAATAAGAAAATGCCCTTTTACGTTTTTTTACGCATATACCTCGCCTAAGCTCGCTTAACCCATAACTCGGTCTTCACGTACTACGCCTTTTAGAACCTTGGTTGGCACAAATGTAAAGTTTAGATAAAATTTTCTACTAAATGAAAAGTTTAGTATTGCTAGTGCAATTATTCCTAATTGAAAATTAGGTTTGAAGACTTGTGATGTTGGAGGGAAAGTGGGTAGGTGAGCTTAGGACCTAAGGATTTTGGGTTTGCATTTCAATTAAATTATCTATTTTGTTCAAATGTTAGTAGAATACTATAACACGAATTATTTATTCGTATATTTTTTAACACGTTTCTTTTAGGTTAAAAAAAACAAAGCTTTTGTAGATGAAAGATAAAATTTGAGTTAATATTATAAAAAGTGGTCCAAGACTCAATTGAAGTGAGTCTATTTAAAAGGTTAATTTACAGACAGCTGTACATGACTAAATATTTAACACGTTCTTGTTAATTAAAGACGAAACTTAATAAATGAATGCTAAAGAAATTTGAACTAATGTTTATAAGTGGTTCAAATAGTCACTCGAAAAAAGTAACTTTTAATTAAAATATTAATCGAATGAATTGATGGTGATCTTAGGCTAAACATTTAGGGCACGTTTGTCTCCTATTTTGGGAGGAGAAATAGTATTTTTTGGAGAATGTGTGATTGAAAGTTAAAATAATTTTATTGATTTGTGTGTAGAATATTTTATTGAACGAATATGTGGTGGAGATTGTTTACTATAATAAATAATGTTTGAAAAAATGGATGACAAACAGAGCCTAAGCTCTATTCTATTAGGTCAAAGACAAAAAATTAAATTCTAACTAGAAGGTTAATTGCCTGAATTGATGGTGATTCGGTGTGAAATAAAGAAAAAAAAAATTATGTAGTAACTAAAATTCTTCTTTTTTTTTTTACATGCAAAGAGTTGTTTCCACGTAGACAATTTGGATTTTTTGTATTTAAACTTATGGACCGTTGGATTTGCATTTGGGTGGAAAAGTACAATCATCCAAGTAGTCTACACACGGCAGCATCTTGTCATTGCCTCCAACTACCAAATCCTCGAGCCTCCGCCACCGGCCACCTTATATTCCACCATATAAAGCCCCCTCCACCACCACTCTTTCATCACCCATCTCTCTCTCTCTCTCTATAGACAAAAATTCACACACAGTTTACCATTCTACGTTTTTTGCGTATATTCATTATTCAAGAAGGCATTGTTAGTAAAATATGATTTCATTCTCTTCAATCCAACACAGTCCCACACAAAATCCCACCACAATCACCACCGCCGGCACAGCGAACCGGACTTTTCTCCTCCCCCACTACCATACTCACAAATTATCCTTAAACTCACCACCATTTTTTCAGACTGCCAACCTCCCCCGCCGCCTCCGTATCCGGGCCATCGATGCCGCTCAGCCTTACGACTACGAATCCCTGCTCGTTAACCGCTTCGCTCAATCAGCCAAGCTGAAAATCGCCATTATTGGATTCGGCAACTTCGGCCAGTTCCTTGCTAAGGCCTTTATCCGACAGGGTCACACAGTTTTCGCACATTCACGTTCTGATTATTCCTCCATAGCGCAATCCCTTGGCGCCGTCTTCTTCTTTGATACCCACGACCTCTGTGAAGAACACCCAGATGTTATCCTTCTCTGCACCTCCATCATTTCCACTGAATCAGTCCTCAAATCCCTCCCTATTCAACGCCTTCGGCGAAATACACTATTTGTCGATGTTTTATCTGTAAAAGAATTCCCCAAGAATATTTTCTTGCAATATCTTCCCTCCCATTTTGATATTCTCTGTACTCACCCCATGTTTGGGCCTGAAAGTGGGAAAAATGGCTGGCAAAATTTAGCATTTGTGTTTGACAAAGTTAGGATTGGGAATGAGGAGTCTAGACTTACACGGGCCGAGACTTTCTTGGATATTTTCAAGAACGAAGGGTGTAGAATGGTGGAAATGACTTGTGCAGAGCATGATAAATATGCTGCAGGGTCTCAGTTTATCACGCACACGATGGGGAGGATTTTGGAGAAGTTGCAATTGGACAGTACCCAAATCAACACAAAAGGGTATGAGACTCTGTTGAATTTGGTGGAAAACACGGCAAGCGACAGCTTTGATTTGTACTATGGGTTGTTTATGTACAATAAGAATGCCATGGAGCAGCTGGAGAGGTTGGATTTAGCGTTTGAGGCATTGAAGAAGGAATTGTTTGGACATTTACATGAGGTTTTGAGGAAGCAATTGTTCGGGAAGTCTGAGGAAAGTCCGAGGCTGGTGCTCGCAAAGTTGCCCAATAAATTACCCAAGAATGGGACTCCATTGTTGCCGGCGTCTAAATCAGAGACCGAGACCGTGGTGAACAATACCATGGTAAACAATAACAGTTAGGATGGTTCTATTTGGATTAGGTATGCTTCTCTTCCAAATTATTATCTCTTGACTGCAATAAATGATTAGTTTGTAATAAATGACGAATTGTATAGCACTACCAAGAACATTCAAAAAATTGAAATATACAGCATCCTAATTCAAAAAATTGTGACTTCCATTGGAAATTGACGTGTGTGCTTGTCTGCCTTATAGAACTTAGCTCATCCACACGGCAGAATAGCTTTATTTTGTTGCTTTAAGTGAAACTTCTAGTAGAAGATATAACCGCTTTAGTATGGCAAGAAGACTGATTACTAGGTTTATAGCCACAAGTGGTAATGAAGCTATGTCTCCCAATAGGAGTTTATTGTCGGGAATCGTGATTGATTACCACTAAGCCGAGGTTGGAGGGAAATTAAATGATATGCTGGATAAGCTGCCTTTTGAAAATGAGGAATTACTTATGCAATGGAAATATTTGTTGTTTGTCGAGCTCTTTCTCTCAATGATGGACATGAGTGTTGGTTCTTCCATACTAAGTCTGATAATCAATCCAAATTGTTATGAAATGCGCCAGGCGTTTTATGTGAAATGTAGGTTTGCAAAGCACAACTAGAAACAGAGGCCGTCTCCTCCTCGACTTCAAAATGCCAGGGAGAAAAAGAATGGGAAAGTACATGTCTATATATTTAAGATTTGGGATCTGTTTGCTTGGCGGTTAGAGCCTTTAAGATGTTCGAATAGATTGGGCTTGAGAATGTTGAAAAAAGACATACTACCTTGGCAAGAACGGCTTTCTACAGAATATATGATCCATGCTCCGTTATGCTCTTTAAAGTTCTTGGTGGCATCAAAAGGAAAACATTTAATCTTCTGGAGCAATCCTGGTGCCAATATCAGTATGTGATTTTTACTAGAGAATTAGTGACGAAGATTTAGAAGGGATATTATTGTTAGTTTCTAGATTGAAATGCGTATTTTAGGAAATGTTATTATAGCTTGATTTATTACCTTTTGAAATCCTATATAAAGGGATCTTATGCTATGTAATTGGTAACCGTGAATGAATAAAAATTGATATCTTTCTTCCCCAATTTCTCTGTATTCTCTCCTGCTCTCTTTTCTCCCTTCTTTCTCCTCTTCTCTCTCCTTTCCCCTTCTCCGATAATTCTCTTTGTGCAGCCTGCGTCAATTAGTCTCTTGGAAACAGATTTGCTATTTTGGTATTTAACATGGAACTGTTTGCATTCGCAACCGTTCCGTTCTCGAATATTCTAACTAAAATTGCAGCTGGTTCCTCATTCTTTGACCAAAGTGGTTGATTAGGTGTAAAATTGAAGGAGAAAAAATACAAAGTATGATTGGTTGTTAGAATTGATTAAATATTCCAATCTACAAAGAGATGTAATCAGCCAGTATTATATTGAGAATATCAAAACCAAAAACAATTGACTGTGCATTTCTCATACCATTATTATAAAATCCTCTGAGCTTTTCTCTGATCATATAGATGACATTTAGGATTTTGTCCATGGAAGAAGTTATTAGTTCTTACTATGCTACTTGCTCGTTCAAACATATCCGTTGGAATACTCTGCAAATTAATCACGTTCAGACTGCTGATCATTAGCTAGATAGATAGCATTATTCTTATAAAACACTCGACATTTGAGACTAGCATGTTTTGAGTCTTTCATCATAGAAATTACCATGATTTGCAATCCAGATTTTACACGTCTAGAATATCTATCTGGAAACCGTGGATTATGAATATCATTCGCATAAAGAAAAAACTGCCATTTACACTAAATATGAAAGATTATCCAATTATGATAATCCTTAGGCTTTATATTTTGCCCTTGTAAACAGCTTGATCGACTATGTTTAATATTTCTAACAGATTATATCAAGACAGCTGCATCACTACCAGATGATCAGCTACTGCATCATCGCCATTGCACACCAACTGGAGCCAGCTGTTAGTTAGATTAGTTGGTTAAGTCCATGTGTCCATCTTGTATTGGCTTGTACAGTTAGAGTTAGTTTGTTCTCATTTTCCTATTTATATCACAATGTAGTGTAATGTACTTTCACTTTTTGATTGAATACATTTGAGCTCGTTTTCCTCTTCAATTGTTCAATATGGTATCAGAGCACTTTGTGCTTCTTTTGCCTGCCTTTTTCCATTTCAATTGAATACTCTGAATCTTCGATCTCTCCGATCAAATCTCTTCTAATTCGTTATGGCATCAACAGCGGATGCACCAAGTCAGAATTTTTTTCTTCATCAGCGAGCAATTTCGCCATTGATGATGGATCTAGTCCCTACTACATTCATCGTTCGGATAACCCAGAGCTTGTGTTTGTGTCACAACATTTAACTGGTGACAATTATGCTTCATGGAATCGAGCTACGGTGATCGCTCTATCCGTGAAGAACAAGCTCGGTTTCATTAATGGATCATTATCCAGACCTGAAGACAATAATGATCTACCTAACAATTGGATCCGCAGCAACAACATAGTCATTTCATGGTTACTCAACTCAGTCTCTAAGGAAATTTTTGCTAGTGTCATTTATTCCGAATTTGCACATGATATATGGATTGATTTGAAGGAGCGATTTCAGCAGAGGAATGAACCTCTCATATTCCAATTAAGGCGTGAGTTGATGAATCTTACGGTCAAAGTTCTTCTAGCAATAGCAGCCATTATTAATTGGAACATCACACAGCTAGATGTCAACAGTATTTTTCTCAATGGAGACCTCCTTGAAGAAATATATATGGACTTACCCTTGGGATACAAAAATCATGCTGGTTCTAGAATTCAGGGAAATAATATGATCTGTAGACTTCATAAATAAATTTATGGCCTTAAGCAAGCATCAACGCAGTGGTTTTCTAAATTCTCAAATGTTTTTATTGATCATGGTTTTAAGCAATTAAATTATGATTATTCCTTGTTTACCAAAGGTTCTAGCAGCACTTTTGTTGCTCTTTTGGTCTATGTAGACGACATTATCATCACTGAACTTGATCATCAGGAAATTGACTTGCTGAAAGTCTTCCCGCACAGTCAGTTTAAGCTTAAGGATCTAGGCAGGTTAAAGTACTTTCTTGGGCTAGAAATAGCAAGGTCAAAGAAGGGCATCTTCATGTCCCAACGTCAATATACTTTAAAGTTACATGAGGATACTGGCTTCCTAGCATGTAAACCAGCTGTATTACCTATGGATCCTAAACTGAGGCTTAGCTCCTTTGAAGGAGAACCTATTTCTGATGCACTCATGTACAGAAGGCTAGTTGGTCGCCTCCTTTACTTAACAATCTCTAGACCAGACATCACATTTGCCATTCACAAGCTAAGTCAATTTGTGTCACAACCCAGACAGCCTTATTTAGATGTAGTTCATCATCGCTTGCAATACATCAAGGATACCCCAGGTCAAGGAATTCTATTTTCGGCACAATCTTCATTCCAGTTGAAAGCCTTTGCGGATGCGGATTGGGGATCTTATCTTGATTCAAGGAAATCAGTCACGGGTTTTTGTTTTTTCTTGGAGACTCTTTAGTTTCTTGGAAAGCTAAGAAGCAAACTACTCTATCCAGTTGAAGCTGAATACCGTGCGTTAGCTTCTACTGCCGGTGAACTAGTTTGGGTTACTCAATTGCTTCATGATTTTCAGGTTTTTAACTAACGGTCCTGCCTTAATATTTTGTGACAATCAAGCGGCAATTCACATTGCTTCAAATCCTATCTTTCACGAATGTACTAAGCACGTAGAGATCGATGGTCATTTTGTTCATGATAAGGTGATTGATGGTTCTATCAAGTTATTGTGTGTTCGTACTCATCGTCAATTAGCTTGCATTTTTACCAAAACTTTACCAGCCTCCCTGTTGTTTCCTTTATTATCCAAGATGGTTGTTATCAATCCTTACATTCCATTTTGAGGGGGAGTAACAGATTATATCAAGGCAGCTGCATCACTACCGGATGATCAACTCACTATCAGATGATTAGCTACTGCAGCATTGCCATTGCACACCAACTGGAACCAGTTGCTAGTTAGATTAGTTGGTTAAGTCCACATGTCCATCTTGTATTGGCTTGTACAGTTAAGAGTTAGTTTGTTGTTCTCATTTTCTTATTTATATCACAATGTAGTGTAATGTACTTTCACTTTTTGATTGAATACAATTGAGCTCGTTTTCCTCTTCAATTGTTCAATAATTTCTTTATTTTTTGGTTTTATAGGAATGCGTTAGCAATCCCGTTGATGGAATTATGAGCAATGAAGACATCTCCTGTGTACAGACATATGTTTACCACTGATCAGTAAAAACATTTCTTCCTTGCACATTTTCTCAACCTTTTTCCCCCCAAAGTCTAGTATTCTACTTGATGGGGGTTTCCATTTCATATAAGCTGTTGTATGCGATCCAACTTCATCAATGTCTTTGGAAGCACCCTTAACTAATTTACTTAAGAATGCATACTTTAATGTTCCTCTGTATTCATTTCTTCTCACTTGAGACTTAATTTTAGTGCGTATTGGTAATCTACTCATCTTCTGACTATTTTCTAAAGGATGTTCAAAACCATGGAAGCTGGGAATACCTTCTTAACTTCCCTTGGCCCTTTTGGCAATTTATGAGAATTATGCAGTGGATCTAGGTATATATAAGAAATTGATGAGAGAGGAAGTTAGTTGTGCAATTAAGCATCTAGAAATTGTGTGTTTGTATTATAAGCTGTTGTAGTGATGGTTGTGAAGTATTGTGTGCTTAAACTTTTACCTATTACTTAGTCGACCGAGTTCTCTAAAGTACTGGTGAATAGGCTCTCATGCTGAAATAGCATCTGTTTAGAGCATGAGATAATTTACACAGAATAGGTCTTTTCTCATTGACAAGCTTCTCCGCTAGTCCAGTCTTCTTTATAGATCTACAAACGGAACATGGTTATCCTATAATCTCCGCTTCATCCTGCTGGCACGTCGAATAACTATAAGAACGTAGATTTGCACGGATAATCTATGTTTTGTGGGAGTAAGTTCTGATTCATCTTGTAATTGATTGAAAAGCCATTGGCTTCAGTAGATAAATAGAGTATAATTATATAAAATATAATGCCATAAAAGCATCAAGAAATTGTTGCTGCAGTGATGCACAAGAAAAGGAAGATTTAAATTTGGTAAGATTGTTGGAAAAAACGAGAAATTGGCTGACTTTGGTATGCGTTTGGAGTGGGACCCGTTTGACTATTTTGGAAGATAAAGATTGATATGTGTTCTCTTCCGTGAGTACATCGAAATCATATATTTACTTGTCAAAATTGATGCTCGGGTGAATGAGAAATTGAAGTTCAAAGTGTGTCATTTAAAATAAGTATATGTTGAATGGAAAACTAAAAATGTGTTTGTCCCACATAGGAAGTGGATGAAAACAAAATCCATTTTAAATATAGTTGCATTTTAGAAATGTGTAATCATGTATAGCATAAATACTCTCTTCACGTGTACACGCATGGGATGGTACAAATCATAGATCGAAATAGGTTTCAGACCTTGAACTTGTGTACGGGCGCGACTTGCGTACATGAATGTTGGACAGAAATGAGCAAAATTGGCCCCTTGGGAATGTCCACATTTTGCTACAATTTTATTTTATTCAACTGACTTTTCATTTTCTGAAACGGTTGAAACTCATATGGTAATTGTCATCATGTGAAAGAGCAAGTTACACTCTCAAGAGCTAGTGTATATATATATGTCTCGTTTTTCCTCTTTTCAACACACAAAAAATTCATCTAAAAATATATTTTCGAGTTAGGTCATGTTTGCATATTTTTTTTTCCTATTTGAGTCTTGGTGGTGGTATTGTTTCAGACACTAAATCAGTTCGTTAAAGTAGTATCTGTAGTGCCTAGTATCTACTAGTTTTGTCGTTGTATCCTGGAAAACGGACACTTGGTTTGAACCTCAAACACAAACGACGAGATGACGAATCTGTTTTAAGGAAACTGTATGTAACACAGGCTTCGGGTTAAAAGTTTACTGTTTAATTTGTTTTTCAATTTTAAATCATTTTTCAATTACTGGATTATTAAATATGTTATTTTCAAAATTTTATGTAAAAACGGTATGTTGAAATCTAGTGTTTAAATCGTTGTATTTACGGTAACTCTTGTATATACGGTATCGGTTGCATATACGATATCTATCTTACATATACGGTAGGCCTCGGGTTAAAAATTTATTGTTTAATTTGTTTTTCAATTTTAATTGTTTTTCAATTTTGGATTATTAAATATGTTATTTTCAAAGTTTTATGCAAAAACGGTGGGTGGAAATTCGGTGTTTAAATCGTTGCATATACGGTAAATGTTGCATATACGGTATCGGTTGTATATACGATATCAGTCTTACATATACGGTATCTATCTTGCATATACGGTATCCAATACTGAAACACTTTTCGAACAAATATCACCCACTATTTATTGCAATTACACAACACACTGAAAGAGAAGAACGAAAGAGCTTGTCTTGGAATCCCTCGATCTTATTTACATGATTAACTGTAAATATAAAGATATAAATAACTAATTTTTCACTGCATCAATTCCTCTCTTTCCGTGCTGGTAGAAGACAAGTCTGGTGATAATCTCTTACCGCCTTGTATAATCTTGGCCAATTGTCATTAATAAGTTTCCTCCGCTGGTTCAATCTCCTTTCCAGCTTCTGACGCACAGAACATGGCCAGAGTGCTCCTCCCCTTCTCGGAATTTGTTAATGCTTTGTGCACTGGGCTCTTAAAAATTCCATTACTCATTGTCCGTAGGAATCACAGAGCCAAAAATGAGGAGTATATTTGCATAAGCTAGCCCAAGTTCATGTAAAGAAACTGTAAAATGGTTGTAAAACCTAAGTGCCCGTTCTCTTTACCGTTTTCAAGTCGTTTTCTGTTTTCAATTTTCCAAAACAGTGAAAACGCATTTTTGAAAAAAAAATTGTACTAAAAACAAAAAATGTCATTTTTTACGTTTTGGGCGTTTTCAATACAAAACGCCCAAATAAATGGAAAACACGAGAAACGCTCAAAACTCAAAATCGTCTATTTCTTCTAATCCCCAAAAAATGGAAAACACCGAAAATAGAAACCATCTCTTCCTACTTTTTCCAATCCTGTCTATTCCTTCTCTCTTTTCGACGCGGCGACCCACTCAAACACTGCAACTGACGCGAAGGAGATTTGCACTCGTCTCTGCCTTCTCTCTCTTTGACGCCAGCGACCCATTGAAGAGGCGATGCTAGCAGTAGTGAAAAGATGTACAAACAGTGCAAGAAAATTACGATGACTGGTGGGATGTCTGTGTAAAAGGTGGGGATGGGATTTTTGTAATCAAATTCTGAGGTGGGTAATGGATTGTGGATTATACTAATTTCATGTGTCGATTTCGATGGGCAGTTAATTGGTTGTCTCGGCTGGTTGTGTTTGTGTCGGCGTGGGTGGTGGTTGTGCACAGTGGATCGATTGTCTTGGCTGGTCGTGTATGTGCTGGCGTGGGCGATGGTTGTGTTGATTTCGATTGGCAGTGGATTGGTTGTCTTGATTGGTTATATTGATTGACAACGGTAGTGGTAGTTGTGTTGGCGGTGGTGACTGGTTGTGTTGATTTTGGTAGTGGCGATTGTGTTGATTTTGGTTGGCAGTGGTGATTCTTGTGGTGGCGGTGGCTTTGTGGTGGTTTTTTTGTAGAAAATATTATAAAAAAATATTCTCAAAATTTTCAAGTAAACGCGTTTTCCATTTTTATGTTTTGAGAAATAATTTTTCAAAATGTCAAAACGAACACATTTTCAACAATCTCAAAATGGACACTCAAAACACAAAACAAAAAATGAATTCAAAACTCAAAACTGAAATACAAAGAGAACATCCCCTAATCTTTTATGTTAAACTAAACGAGTCTGATAGAAATGGTATGGTCTTAGAGTTCCATAAATTTTTCTTTAATCATAGGGATACTGACCAAAGATTATTAGATAAAAAAATTGTAGTATGAAGGATTCTTAGATTTAAAAAAAAAAAAAAAAAAAAAAATTGTAGCATGAAACCAGAGCCTTGGAAGTAGAATCGGATCCCATCTTGTTCAAATTTAAGAGGGAAATCCAATTCCGTGCAGGCATTATACCACATGAAAGTATCTCATCTAAAAGTAGAAGGGACAGTACAAATATATACCTCTATTTGATCACCAACATTAACGAGGAGCATAAGGGATTTTACACCGGTTGTTTTTTATCCGATTTTTTCGGTTGAACTGATCGGTCCAATCTGATTTTTAAAACAATGGAAAAATATTATCTCCATATGAGATTTTATTATAATAATTTACACTTGGAGCTGTGGAGGTAAAATATATCTCCAATTAATTATTTTTATTAGAAGAATTTACACTCTGAGCAGTGAAGAAAAAAATATTATTTATAATTAATTTTTTATACTAGAAAATTTACTCTTGGAGCAGTGAAGGAAAAATATTATCTCTGGTTAATCTTTTATTAGAATAGTTTAATCTTGGAGCAGAAGAGAGAAAATATTATCTCGATTTTGTAATTTTATTTGAATAGTTTACAGCTGGAGCAGTGAAGGGAAAATATTATTTTTATTTTCTAATGTTAAAAAAAAATAGTTTACAATTGAAGGAGTGGAGAGATAATATTATATCCATCTTGTATTTTATTAGAATATTTTATACTTGGAGCAATGGAGGAAAAATATTATCTCCAATTATTAATTTTAGGGAATCTTGCAGTCAAGGTAGCAAACCTTTCATTTAGTAGTAGATTTTATCCAAACTTTTCATTTGTGCCACCCATGGTACTAAACATTTCAAAAATTAGAACATAGGGTCCAAATGGATGATTTCCGTAAATACCGTTAGTTAACTAAAAGTCAATGGTCAAACCAAATGTTTAGAGGGTAAATTTATATTTTTTATATAAATTAAAATAATAATAAAAGATCAAAAACAACCCACGCACTCATCTACTCATCCAAACCATCTCCATCTTTCCTATCTCCACACAGCCCCTTCACTTGTTCCAAAATCATCGCCACAACCACCACCACCCAGGTCGTTGACTGCCACCGCCTGCTAGGCTGTCGACGACCACCGCCTCCTAGGCCGACTACTATCACCGTCTCTAATTCATCTAATCTAAACACTGTATGCTTGCAACACACCTACTCAAGCCTTTACCTTTGTTTAAACAATCATGCAATGCTCCCATAGAGGGTTTGACGCCCTTTCTGACAGCACACTCACAATAGGGGAGCATTTTTAGACATTTTTTATTTAAGTAAGTCCCACACGCATGTGAATGTAGGTCAACCAAGATGTCATACATTTTCTAACAACAGAGCTTTATTCTTGTTTAAAAGCTTTTGACATATGGGTTTAATAGAAGTGTCGTACAACTTTATACTTTTATGTGATCATCAACATTTATAACGAGGAGAGCATAAGGGAATATAGGTGTTGGGCCAATACTTAACAATTGGACCATCCTATTTTTATTTATTTATTTATTTTTTAATTTTTGGGAGCCCGATGAATTTACTTGGTTGTTGACTCGATTCTATGATCCATGTTATTATCTCATGTTTTTGAAGTGGGACTTTAGCGTTTGTGTTATGAAGCTGCTGAGATGATGACAAATGGCACAATGGTGACCATTGATGGGAGGGTTTGTTTCTATTTCATTTATATACTCGTTTCTCTCATTTGAGGGATAGTCTTTCTCTTCTTCTACTCTATGTTTCCTTTTTCCTTTGGTGAGATTTTCATGAGAGATTGATGGAAACGTGCTTTTCACCTAATGTAATTTGTGGTTTGAAGAGGATTTGTGAGAGTAAGGGTATTTCTTGGTTGATACTTGGTGTATCATTTTGTAATCTTGAACATTCTTTGATTGTGGCAGCAAAATTTAGAGTGTTGACCACTTCCGGGAATTCAACTTGGTGAGTGGCCTTTTGATTGAACATTCAAACCCTACGCGACGAAAAATCTTAGTGTTCATCTTTACTTTTCTGTACAATTATTTGTATTAAATTTTGGGACCAACAATAGGAACACAAAACCACGTCATTCTTCATGACTTTCACGTCCGATGCAAGTCGATAGGGGCTCCATCTACATGACTTTAACAGAGCAAAAAAGACATTTCTTAGACCTCCATCCGGCATGTTAAACTAAACAATTTGTATTTCATATGCAAATTTAACTATGATTTTATTATTATTTTTAAAAAATGAAATACGTCCAGATAGGAATTCGCAATGTAAATCAATTTTAAATGTCTACTTGTTAGATATCGATGTCATGTAAATTGTAAATACTTCTATGTTCACTTGTACGAAACCATTTTAAAACAATCCATGATTACATTGAAGATGTTCGTATGGAGAGATCAGTTGGCAGGATGAGTTGCCTTTTTCTTTTTGTATTTTTAAATATTTTTTTCATCTTATTTTATTTTATTTTATTTAACTAAAACTAAGGACATTTTAATCTTTTTATCAAAAGTCTGACCTTCTTATTGGAGACATTTTTTTTTTTTTGTTAAATTATTATTTTCAACTTTTCATTAATATACATATTCCGTCTTTCATAATAGTTTATGCTAAAATATTCCATTCATTTGCTTTGAAATAAAGAATTTTTTTTTTCGTATTTCAGTATTATTTTAGAAAATATGATGGATAAATAAGTTATTTTATGCCTTTCAAACTTTTTGAACGTAACGTTTATTATATTAGGAAAAAACATAAGTGATGATTGTCTATATTTTATTTTTCATGGAATTGTTAATTAATTGTGTTTGATTGATATAATTTTCAACCTGAAAAATTTTAAAATTTTGAATCTTTTTGTGTTCGTTTGACTTTGTTTTATATGAAAATTGTCCATTAAAACAATAGTTTTTTTCACAATTGGTTATAAAATTTGTATCAATTGTCAAAAAGTAAAAAAAAAAAAAAATCATCAAAATTTAGTGTTCGTTTTACATAGAAATTGTCTATTAAAATGAAAAAAAATAAATTTACAATTGATTATAAAATTTGTTCCAATTGTAGAAAAAAACAGTTAAAAAAAGGTAGACTAGAAACCAAATTCTCACCAAAAAGGCGAGAAATGGTTTTCACCAAAAACATGGAAAGATGGGGGCGTGGCTGGAAACCAAGAAAATGATTAGACTAGAAAATGTTTTCAATCAAAGATGCGTATTTTGAAAAAGATGGAATTTAATTTCTAATTCCATGAAAAAAAGTAGTATCAAACGGGGCATAAAGTCTTAAGCGCAATTAGTGGCGTAACAAATAAAATTTGCCAAAGGAACACGCTACAAATAGATAGAGAACCCTCGACCCTTTATGCATACGTCTGAGGATAGAGGAAGATGCTGAGAAGAAAGCCGAGCAAAATCGAAGTCAGAGTCGAAGACAAAGAAGAACTCGAAGAAGCCCGCCGCCGAGCCGCTGCCACCGCTGCTGCTGCCAGCACCTCTTCCACCACCGCATCTTCACTCCTCAACCACTTCGATCGCTCGTCTCGTGAACCCTCCTCCAAATCCCATCGCATCGGCCTCTCGTCTTAAAAAAACCCATAAACCAGAACCCTCACCAAACTGAAAGAAAAATCACATAATACCAAATACGAGGTCGTTTTTGAGATTAATGGAAATTGAAGTGAAGCTCCGGTTACCAAACAAAGCTTCCCACCAGAAGCTTCTTCAATTACTCTCTCCATTTCACATAACTACACACCACCAGCATAATAATTTCTTCGACGGATTGGGTTCCGAGCTGAGCTCGCGCCGAGCCGTGTTGCGCCTCCGGTTCCATGAGCAAACCGACCTCCCCAAATGCTTTGTTTGCCTCAAAGCCAAAGCTGTGATTACCAACGGTGTGAGCCGCGTCGAGGAGGATGAACAGGAGGTGGATCCGTCTATTGGGTATGCCTGTTTGGAAGAGCCTGGGAAGCTGATGGACGTGGATTCGAGGGTTTTGAGCAGGGTAAAAGAGGAATTTGGAGTGAACGGTTTCAAGGGGTTGGGGGGCTTCAAGACTGTGAGAAGTGTGTATGAGTGGAGTGGGGTGAAATTGGAGGTAGATGAGGTTAAGTATGAATTTGGGGATTTGTATGAGGTCGAGTGTGAGAGCGTGGAGCCCGAGAGGGTCAAGGGGATGATTGAGGCTTTCTTCAAGGATAATGGGATTGAGTATTCAGATTCACTCACGTCAAAGTTTGCAATTTTCCTGGCCGGCAAGTTACCTTCTTAGTAAGCCAATTTTACTCTGATTTATGGTCTTCAATAATGCGACTATCCATTTTGTTTAAAAGATTACGTTTTGTATTCAATGCCATGGTCATTGATTGATGTTTGTACTGAATCTTTCATGTAATTGGTTACCTTATTAACAGTATGTGATGTTTACATAGTATTTGTGTGTGATTATACTTTCAAAATAATGGTTTGTTACTTCATTTCTCCGAAATCGATTATCTATTTGTCTTATATTTTAGTTAATGAATTGTCTTATATTTTAGTTAATGAATTTCCAGGTTCTGAAGTTTTGTGTTGTTGTTGTATCCCCTTTGTTGGATGAGGGTCATAGACCTCAACTTCATCCGAATTGTTAGAATTCCTGGTACCTATAAATTCTAGGAATGTTGCTTTGATGTAAACTGTTATGGATTTCTATGATCCAGTTTTTCTTGTTTAGAGTCAATTCATGATCTTTTGATAATCTCATTGTTATTTTATGTGAAGTTGAATATACTTGTGTTTTTTGAGCAAGATTCAAGAGTTCCCTTGCTGAGTTGATTTTGGGGATTGTTGCCCTCATTAGCGCAAGTATTTATAATTCTTGTCTGGTAATTTTTTTGCGTTTATATAATTTTCCTTGTTTTACATCATCTACCAAGTACCTTCATCCTATTCACGCTAAGCTGCATATTAGTCATTTCAGCTGATACGGTGTTAAAACATGAATTTACTTCTCCTCTCCTAGTATTTCTATGTGCAAGTGCATGTGTGTATGCATAAAAGTATGAGCAAGTGTGGGCAGGAAACCCCGTAATTGGTTTAATTGGACCTGTTCCAAAGTGAAACAGCATGTCCAGTTTGGTTCCAAGTTGGCAAAATGTAGACAATGTTTTACTGAACCGAAAACCTTACTGGCTTTTTTCATTCTTTCTTTTTTATATTTTACTTTAAAAAATAAATTTCAATTATTTTGGTGGGTAACTCTATAAATGTAACTATAATGAACTTATAGGCTCCTCTTCTAACACATTCTTCAAACCTCAAATCTTGTAAATGACCAAACTGGACCAGTCCAGTTCAATTTTGTTCCTGGGCATTGTTCTATTCCAGAAACAACCATGCTAATTCTTAAAGCGCATTAGATACTAACATGATGCATAAACCTTGTCTTTTTGAACTGTCTCAGTCTGGTGGCACTTGTTGTGGTCAAATTTAATTCTATAATGTATTCATTTGTCACTAAGTTTCTTTCACAAGGATGCTCGTTTCAAAACCTCTCCAATTGTTAGAGAAGCAGGCTTGAATGAATTGCTTAAGTTCAACAAGAAGATCTTGATAGTTGGACAAGTACATGTACCTGAATATACTCGTCCAAGTCGACATGCAATGCACATTATTTTTATATTTTATCGAGTCTCGTAAAAAATTGTGTTTTCTTGATTATTAGAGGATTGATGAAATCACAAATATTTTAATATCTGTAAATTTAGTGTCTTGATAACAAACCATTCACATTTCTTAAATAATTTAAGCATTCGATAATATGGCTAAAAAAATTCTACAGTCTAATCCCATTACTCATTGTACCATTCATCTTGCATTCTTCTCGAGTCATATTGGTCTTGACAACAACAAAATCTGTAACACGTAGCTATTGTAATGTAACAAGGATGGTGAATTTACCAAAAAAATGTAATGAGGGTAGAGTTTGATGGTAAATGGCAAGTCTTTAAAGTTTATGACGGTTACTCTGAAATTTACATCTTATTTGCCAGTTCTCTTTTTTCCATCTTATCCTGGGTTTTTTTGGGTGGCGGCATTGTCGTAAATGAATAGTTTCTGCTGCAGTAAAGAAAGTTCTTGTAACTTTGAATGTTGTGAAATAAAAACTAGGTTACAAAAATTCAACTTACTGTGACTGCTTTTTTTTTTTTTTTTTTCCACTGTAACCTGAAAAGGTAGCTGAGTAAAACTGCCATTAGACCTGTTATGGTTTATAGTGTTGAATTTTATGGAAGACCAGAATGATTATCAGAATGCAGCGAAGCTCTAGCTGTTGAGACGGATGTGTGACTGCACTAGAATAGATCGAATAATAAATGAGACCATACATTTCCAAAGGAAAAGACGTCTTGGATGATTAGAGCATGTCTCATATAGTTTCAAAGCTTTTCATCTTTAAGAGTGATGTAATCTAATAGATTATGTTGAAAATGTTAAGAGGGAAAGAGTTCTTAATTGAATGTGGTGATGAAAAAAGATTAATAATGATGAAAATGTTAAGAGGGAAAAAGTTCGTACTTCTTAATTGAATGAGGTGATGAAAAAAGATTAATGTCTAAA
Organism: Fraxinus excelsior; assembly: GCA_019097785.1. NCBI lineage: Eukaryota > Viridiplantae > Streptophyta > Magnoliopsida > Lamiales > Oleaceae > Fraxinus > Fraxinus excelsior. The sequence continues at coordinate 7,925,710 of CM032637.1, read as the reverse complement.
TGACTCCATGTTGTGACAGTTTTGATGATCAAGTTAAAGTTCTCATTTGAGAGTTCGCTCTTCATTACCCTGAAGTCTTAAATATCAATAAAATTTATTGCACAATGTGCTAATTTCATTTTTATCAAGTTGGATTCTTTAGTTTTGTTGTTAATTCCATGACGAAGCAGCTTTATCATCTTCCTTCAGGTTAGATTATCTGGCTGGATGATTTTTCATCAGCTGGTTGAACGTATATGGTCTTGAAGTCCAAGAGTACCAAATTGGTGTTTTCTGGTTCTCGTTTTGCCTTTTTTTGTCTTATGAACTGCCGTAAATGTCACTTAATTCAAATTTGATATATTACTCTTTTATCAAATCAAAATATGATCAAGTTTGTCTCTTAATTATAAATTATTTTTAGCTTGTCCTTGACAGTGACAGCCTTGTTTAACTTTCTTTCCCGTTAACTATGATTTCACCGTTTGCGTTACCATCTAACTTTCAGATATTTGGGGTAAATGAATCTTATCATCCATGGAAATTGTTCTGTGTAGACCAAAAAGGCAGCAGAGCCATCTGAATTGGCTAAATGTGATGTTTTGCTCCTGCTTTTGTGAATGGCTTTTATAATTGTTCAGCTTTTCTTACTAAAGGACTGTGAACAAAGCTTTTCTTGAAAATCAACTTCTCGAATTTATTATCGGGGTTGATAAATGCAGTTTCTATGACGATTTTGTTGACTGCTGTGCTTTTACTGATTCATTTCTTGTGATTTTTCAATGATGGGATGGGATTTGTAGCCTGCATTTGATCACCGTGTGATATTTCTTGGAATAATTAGGTTCTCTTTTTAATAGATAATATTGTATTATATCTCACTTCTCCTCTTGACCAATCCAATGGAGTTTCCCACTCGTTTTGCGCGCCCCCCCCCCCCCCCCCCCCCCCTCTTTTCACAACCCAAAATGATATTTTAGATAACAAAATGTGTGTGAAACTATGTACTAGGAATAATTTTTGATACAACCGGCAATTCCAATGAAATTATTGGGAACTTTTCAAGGATACAAAAAACTGAAAAATTGCTAATATATTAGAAGATTGATGACGATGTACGGTAACATGAGACGAGCCTTTGCTACAAAGATTTCCAAAACGTAGGTAATATCAATCAGGTTGAAAAATATTACAACTGAGGTTGATGGTCAGTCTGCCGTGCCATGCAATGTTGGCTGATAAATTCGTCATCTTCCTCGTTGAAATGCAAAAATCACATAAAAATAGTACAAGTAATAAAGATCCAGGATTCCCAGTCAATCCGCATGAGGGAACATAAAGCACAGTCACAAAATGATAAGCGGTTCATTCCAAACAGGGCTGTCACTTTCCTACTTTATGAAGACAAACAAGCTAAACCTCCCTCAATGCTTTTAAATGCTCCCAACCAAGATAAAAGGCGCAGAATTAACGTCTGCAAACTGCTTCACTTTCTCTTCTTAGCTGGTGGTTGATCCTCCTCCTCCTCCTCACCATCCTCGTCATCCTCACCATCGTCGTCATCATCATCGTCGTCCTCATCATCATTGTCATCGTCGTCCTCATCATCACTGCCTTCATTGCCATTAGCCTCGGGATCATCCCCAGGATCTGCTTCTTCTTCATCGCCTCCCCCTTCTTCACCGCCTGAAAAATCTTCATCCCCAGCATCATCATCATCCTGATCATCGTCGTCGTCTTCATCTTCACCGGCGTCCTCTGGATCCCCGACATTGTTGTTCTCAGGTCCAGGCTTTTCAAATCTATGAAGCTCATCCATGGGAAACCTGTAGATGTTTGTCAAATTTCACTCATTCCACAATTTCCTCGTACATCACAACAAAACTAGCTAAATCTTAGTCTCAATATTTTTTGGATCAGCTAAATGAATCAAGTTTTATCATTTCATTCCATACGAAGCTGTGGGTTAAGTAGTGCTTGAATACAGCATATTGCATAGAATTAGAGCAAACTAATAGCAGTCGATAAGTGCTACAGTTCTGTGTGATTTCAGATAGTTAACAAATCAAACTAAAAGTTCTACAAAAATTTGTAATCCACATATTCTTTATTGTATTTGGCAACTAACAAATAAAATGTCTGTAAGATAAATGTAACTAAAATGATGGTACTAAGAGGGAAGTGCTGCAATTCCAAAATGGATAAAGTAACAAATTAGAATATACATGAATAGATGGAGGTGAAACCAGTGGAGCATAGTAAAAGAGAACGAGTACTCAAATAGTGCACGTCTTGTGAAGATTTAAAGAAACTCATGTTCACAAGAGCAATGCAAGGAGAACGGATTAGATGAGAAATGTAGACCGAAATTAAATTGTCCTTGTGTAGTTGCAAAGTATTTTATTTCGTTGGATCTTTCGGCAGATAAGGAGCTGAATCAAATGAAGCAGAGAAAATAATTCATGCAACTCACCCCGTGTTTGTTAGAAATATGACTTTGCTTGTTAGTCCCATCACCCATGTTCAAACTATACAACAACAAATAAGCCATGTTCCCAATAAATTTGAGGTCTGTCCTGAAAATTGTAATTACCTTTTCTTAACCAAGTTCGGCAGCCCATCAATATCATTCAACAGAGTTCCTGTCTGTGAACATAGTTTGTACTGTTAACGGAATTTAAGCAGCAATACATATGTGCAATAATGCAAATATAAAATGTTTACTTAACCATGTAAGCATCAGTCCTATGAAACAGAGTGACATGAGAACGAGCATAAAGCATGCAAATAAGAATCAAATAACTTGCAGAAATTGCTCGATGCCATATGCTATTTGACCAGTAAACGATGCGACACAGGGCTCTAAACTTAGAGTTGGAAGTAAATCTAAACTTCCAGAAAAACAAAAGTATAGGCTTTCACAAACTTAGAGCGTGCTGAGTTGCTTAACTTTTGAGTGATTCATCATCTAATAATAATAATAAAACAGGGACAAATTCGTATTCATATTCAGAAAAAAAAGAAAAGAAAAAGAAAGAACAAGAATAAGAAGAAATAGAAAGTCCTGATATCAACTGCAAGGGCCAGCCATGGGAATGGAAAAGTGATTCTCAATAATATATCAAAATGAAGGTACCAAAAAGGCGAATAAGACCAGAAGTCTTTTGGGGTAAAAACTAGCGCAATTCATATATTGACATGCTTTTAACCAAAGCAAAGACAAACCCTTTACTTCAGCTCTTCCAGATAGAAGGTGAAATGGTAAAAAATAGGCAGTTAGGTTGAAACTCAGGTGCCAAAAATAAAAAAATGGCAAAACAGATTTTCAACGTCAGTGCACCGAGTACACTGATCATTTTCACAAAAAACCACACTAAAATAGCTTCCCAATTTTACTATATTTAACATTTTCTTGTGAAACCACATCTGTTCGGACTTTTCCATAAATTCATTCATGCTCCTTGAACTTTTAGTTTCTATGGTTTCTTGTTTCAGCATCTTCTAATTCATCATTGATTTATTTATTTTTTTTCGTTTCTTGCATCGTTAAACCTCAAATTTACCCAGTCGCCAGTTCATAACACAAAATAAGTTCCCAGAGAAAGGCCATTTACGAAAAACAGAACAATGATATGAAATTGAACTTAATTTTTTCTTAAACAGCAGCTCATTTAAGCCTACAACAATGCAATAGTCTGAGATTATGAAACCAATGAGTACAAAATAAAAAAACAATAATTACCATATGGAAGAAAAAAAAATCTTCAGTTTCATTACTCGATTTTATTTACTCTCACTCTTATTTCTCCAGTTTAATTGAAGCTTTAGTTCGAACCATGAAAGAGTTAGCAGAATATAAGCAGGACTCTCAAAATCCATTCTTATATCAAATCTTCATTATATAAAAGGTACTAAAAACCCCAAGAAAGAGAATGAAATAAGGAAAACTTGCACCGTTTTGGAAAATTTTATACTTCCTCCCTGTGACAACTAAACTCACAGATGAAGTGCAATAGAAAGCCAAGAAGCAAAATTCAGCAACCCACAAAAAACAACATCAACAGCATTCCAGTTGCTCAAAAGTCAAATCTAGAGCAAATTTGAAACAATCCACATCATAAAAATCAAGTCTTTGCATTAGAAAAATTTTAAAAAATAAAAAAAACATTCAAGTTCAGGAAATTATACCAGCATGAGAAGGCAAGCAAGAGCCTTTTGAGCGGCCAAAAGAGTGTTCATCACTGCAACTTCCACAATTGAACACGCCACTAGCTGCTTCCTCAAAGCACAATAGCTAAATTTACCCACCTCCATTTTTCCCAAACACACTTAAAAATACTAAAACAAAAACTAGAAGGGCTTAGAGAGAGGCGGGGATTCTGGGTTAGGGTTGGTTTAGCCATTTAGAGTGTCCAAAAGAGTACTTAGAAGTAAAGAAAATTTCAACTGCGGCAAGACTCTGGGGTTTTGTGGGGGTGTGAAATAGAATCTTGTCATTTTAGAGGGACTAAAATGTAATAGCTGTAAAACCGACAAATGGCAGGTTGACAGAGAGCGATCGTAAAAAATTTGCATATGATTGGCCAGGACAATAATTGCTCGTAGACGCGAGTGGCAATCTTGTCTGCCCTTGTGACAATTTTTCTCTCTTTCGTAGGGGCAATGTCACGAAAAATATAGACAAATATCTACCTTTGCCCCGTAAAACTAGATTTTAATTTAAATCAAAATTAAATAATTAATATTAATCAAATTTTTTTTATGGATTTTACAATTTTTCAATCACACATTTCAAAATTTTTTATTACAGTTTATTAAAAATCTAATTTTAATCATCAACAAACACCCACATAACAAAATTCTTCAATCTCCGTTCATGCTAGCAATTATTTCCTTAATTTTTCTTCGAATTCTCATCTTCTACTTTCTATTAATTAGTGCGTCTCGTCGTTCATAATAATTTATGTAAAAATATTTTATTTTCATACTTTGAAATGAGAGAAAAATATTTTCGTTTGCACTTTTTTTTTTAAAGTAAGATGAAAAAAATAATTTCACGTCATTTCAATGAACTTTTAAACATAAAATTGTTATCAAATACAAAATATGTTAATTAATAAAAAATTCAAGATTAAAAATGACTTGAAGATCGTTAGGAATATAAGGTTTATATTGACAAAGATTGAAAATCTTACTTACAATTAAAATATGAGAGTTTTGATGGATGTACATTATTTTCTACATTTTTCATTACATTGTCCATATGCGATACAATCTGGCGAGTGATGTGAAAAAGTGTTGAAAAAAATTGAAAGTGACAATGTAAACATTATTGTAAGGTAAATTATCGTGACTATATATTGAATAATTAACTACACTTAAAATGTGATATATCAAATAAAAATTTATAATATAAGCACCATTCTTATTACTTATTTGTTGTACTAGGTATAAGCCACGTGCAATGCACGTTTGCTTAGTTTATATATAATTTTTTTGATTCATTAAATAATTAATGATGTAATGTTTATGTAATTGATAAATAATTACACATTGTGATATATTAACTTTAATTTGAATAGTATTAAATTCTAAATTAAAATGTATAAGTTTGTATTTCGTACTATTATATTATATTAAATTTTGCACTTAATCATGAACATTTTGTACATAATAAAATAATAGATAACATCATAATACAAAACTAAATAAATAAATATTTTTTCTTCATTGAGTTTAATGTACCTTGCCAAATAAATTATTAGTATTTTTAAAATTGATAATCTCCACATCTATTTTGTTTTTTTAGTTTCATTTTTTCCTAGTGACTAAAATGTAGCAATACAAAGCCTTTTGCATTTCTCATTCATTTATTAATAATTTTCTAAAAAGCGTAATGCGTTGCGAGACGTTGATGTTGAGAATCAAGAATCACAAGTTTAGGCGTGTCAATGCAAAGAATAAGTGTCATAATACGTTTCGCATTTTTAATATTATTTTAATTATTTTTAAGACATTAAATATATTTTTATTTTAAAAAATAGTTTTTTTCTATATTATAAAAAAATAGATTTTTTACTATATCATAAAATCATTTAATATTTAAAAAAAATACTTACTAAACATTTAATATAATACCATTATTGCTAATTAGTGTTATAAAAATTTTAATTTTTTTATTAATTAATGAACTAAATATGAGCATTAATCATAGGATTTATACGAACAGTCTGCGGATTTGATAATTCCGATATGTGGAAATGGAGATGAAGAGTTTTGGTTCACAATTGGGAATGATTCCGATGTGAAGTTCGTGTGAACTCAATTGGGGTCGAACCGAGTGCAATAAATACATAAAATTAATTCAAAGTAAATTTATCTTTACTAATTAGATTCATTATCCTATAATTAGTCCCAACACTAAAAATTAAAAATAAATATGTTAAAATAGTTTACTTTATTAAATTAAGATATTTTTAACTTATATAAAATAATATATAACATTAATATATTAATAATCAAGTGCAATTTAAATTAAATTTGAAAATTAAATAAATGAAAGAATGAAAGTGAATATTACAATTTAATTAGTTGTAATTCAAAATCAATTTAGTCAATTAGACATACATTTGAAAATGATTTTGATGAGTATTTTAACATTTTTTTTGTCACTATTCCACATTAGAAGTTTATAAAACTATTGGAGTTGAGAGCATATATAAAATGTACAATCCCACATTGGAAGTTTATGAAACATTTGGAGAGAAGTGTATCTATAAAATGAGCATGACATCCAATACTTCTCCATGTGCTTTAGAATTGTAAATTTTGAAACCTAATAATGGAGTTAAAAAATTTTAAGAGAAAATTACCTAAAACCATTCTTCTTAAAATTAAAATTCAAAATTAAGGGGATAAAGTTTACATTTCAAAATTCAGGTGGTAATTATATTTTATAATTATAATTATTAAAAATTTAATATTAATATTACAATTAATCAAATTCACCCAATTAGTCCCAAACCTAATCATTTTTTCCATCTCTCTTCTCTCATCTGTCTTCACCTTCTTTATCAACAGTAATGGCGCTGCCCTGCACACCGGCGCCACCACCGGTGCCGCAGCTCGATGCCTAAGACGACACCACTGCCTCTTCGTCTATGACTACTGTACCTGATTTTGTGTGCATCCACTTGTTAATTTCGAGAAAGAAGATTACAACCGTGATGTTTAATGACCTTGGGAATTGGCTTACATTCGGGTGTGCAAAGCTTGGGCAGCTGCTTGTTTGGGAGTGGAAATCTAAGAGTTATATATTGAAGCAGCAGACGCCAGTAGGGGCATTATTTGATGTAAACTCCATTGCGTATTCGCCAGATTTACGATTTTTGGCCACCGGAGCAGATGATAATAAAATCAAGCCCCTTCATTAACCGGTGCTTCCGAGCACGATAGCTTGCTAGAGGCGTCGTTCGCAGTAGCGAGTGGACCCCGTGAGTTGCGTTGGATAAGCACCGCATCGCTGCACGTAGTGCAGTTTCTCCATTTGTATTTGTGTTTGTGTGGTGCGATATGATTTCATTGCCATCTCTTCTATGTTTTACTCATTTGTTTAGTGTGGTGGTGATGGTTGTGGCGTGGTAGAGATGAATGAGATGGTGGATTTGAGGAGGTGGCTGTGATGCCTTTTGATACAGGAGGTTGTAGTGGTGCAGTGGTGGTGGCGATGCCGGTAGGTTTGGGGATTTTTTTGGGTGGTTGTGGTATGGTGGAGATGTGGATTTACGAAGGAGGTGGTGATTTTGAGGTGATTTTTGTGCCGATTGGTTGGTGGTGGATTTATGGGGATTCCGGTGACGATGATAGAGATAAATCAATCAGTTTTCGTGCTGGGACTCGAGATTTATGGATATGAAACAGTTTGAAGATGGCGAGATTTATGGTTCCAAATTTATAACTTACAAAAGATGGCGAATTGTTTGAAGATCCTGAAAGATATAGAAAATTGGTTGGGAAGTTGAACTATCTTACTGTGACTCGTCCAGATATTGCCTATTCAGTTAGTGTGGTAAGTCAGTATATGTCTTCCCCAACTGTCGATCATTGGAGAGTCGTAGAACAAATTTTATGCTACTTAAAAGGAGTACCTGGGAGAGGAAATCTGTATGGCACTCATGGTCATACCAAGATTGAATGTTTTTTAGATGCTGACTTGGCAAGATCCAAGGAATATCAAAGATCTACATCCGGCTACTGTGTATTTGTTGGAGAAAATTTGGTTTCATGGAAAAGCAAGAAGCAGAGTGTAGTTTCACGTTCGAGTGCAGAATCAGAATATAGGGCTATAGCTAAGTCCGTGTGTAAGATAATGTGGATACATTAGTTCCTCACTGAAGTAGGCTTCAAGACTTCAATACCGGCTAAGTTACGGTGTGATAACCAAGCTGCACTTCATATTGTATCTAATTCAGTCTTTCATGAACGAACAAAGCACATTGAGATTGATTGTCATTTCGTTCGTGAAAAGATTCAGCAAGGTTTGGTTTCTATAGGGTACGTGAAAATGGGAGAACAATTGGGAGATATCTTCACAAAGGCTCTAAATGGGATTCAGGTGAATTATCTTTGTAACAAGTTGGGCATGATAAACATCCATGCTCCATCTTGAGGGGAGTGTTAAAGACTATTTCTAGAAATAGGAATAGTAAATACTTTAGCCCTAATTTATTCCCTAATATAGTAATAGTTATTTGTATATACACACACACAAGTTTACTATGAATAATGAGAAGAAATACCGAGTTCTTTCAAATATATTGAGAGTTGAGTGAATATATGGAGGGTAAATAACTGGTTCATTGATGTACATCTTTACAGGATGATTAGATATTAAAGAGTGAATCACAAATGATGGATCAATCTTGTAGGGTCTCTGATATAATTTTCTTCGTCCTTTTACTCTGGGATGTGGCATTGGTCTTTGCTTTACTGAATGCTATATAATAGAGCTGTATATTGTCATCTTGGTCTGGCCGTTTGTATTACCTGATACAGAAAAACAAGTGGGATTTCTTCGTGCTTCTTATTGTGGAATTATTGGCGATGCTGATTACTGGATCAGTGACCCTTAAAAGTGAGATTATTTTATATATTTTTAGTTTCAACCTAAACATATAGTTCTTGTAGTGTTCGGTGTTATTCTTTCTTTCCTTTTCAACTTATGCTCTTATATCTGCTTCTTTATTAGTTAGAAACTTTTTCTTGACAGGGGTCTTGGGTGATCCAATGGCTCCATCTCGCTTTGGGGCTTGGTTGACCTATGCAGGTCATGGCCACGTTGGTGCTGTAGCATTCTTGGTTGCAGACATTTTCATCTTCTGCAATGTGGCAGTCTTAACTGTTGTACAGGCCTCTCAGGTATACCTACACAATTCTTCATTTCTTCTGTTTGTGGTGAGATTACCTGCTCACAGTAACCTCCCCTTCATGTGATTCACTCCTTACACCAAGTTTCCAGTCAGAAAATTAAGACTTCTTTCAGTAGATATCTCAAGCTGGATTTGAACTTCATTTTAATGACCATGATCAAGCCACATGTTCGCATATGTGAAGGACCAATTCTTCTTTCCATGAGTGCATCTGAACTTGGTTTCATGGGCAATCATATGATTTCTATCAGATTATTAGCCATAGTTGTGCACATTTTTATAATCTCATATAGCAGTCGTTTCTTTTCAGTTTTGGGTGTCAAAAAGTAATGTCCTCTTTCCTCAAGTTTTAACACTTTTTTCGAAAAAATATCATTCCATTGCTCATGTGGCATGGCTTAAATATTCTTGTCCACCATCTTTGGGAGTAAAGATGACAATATATATCAAATCCCCACGTTTTCATTTCTTCCCTAAACTCCATACCAGTTCCAACGAGGTTATTCAAAGACAGGAACTCTTGTGGCACATTTGATAAGGTGGATAATACTAGACGGTAGCAAGGAAAAAAACGAAGTTCAAATTTTGTCCACTACACTGTCTAGTCCTGTCAAATACAAAGTGACCAAACATGAGCTTGAAGCACAGTCAGGTATTGCGGTTTTATCCCAGCTAACCTTGCCATTCTCGAGCTGCTTGAGTCAAATTCATCTATCGTGATTTCAAGTTACTTCTAATGATATGGTCAATTTGTTCTATTTGGGTTTGAACAAATTCCCTCATTTTTCTTTTTTCTGCAGATCTCTCGCAATATTACAACAAACGAAATGGCAAATGCATTGAGCTATAGTTACCTTCGAAGACCAGGGGGTCGATTCAGAAATCCATACGACCATGGCTGCAAGAAGAACTGCTCAGACTTCTTGATAAATGGCTACAATGTAGACGTGGAATACACTGATGAGTACTGTCGATCTGAAGGGACAGGAATGATGCAAATGGTAAGGAATCCTAGCCTGCCGAATGGTGTCAGCTGTACTCATCAGACAAATGGAAATGGCCATATGATAATTGAAATGAATACAAATACGAGAACTGAAACGCAAGGACCGGTGCATTCTCCCCTTGGTAGCCACAGCCATAATCCCAGTCGAAAAACTGATAATTTTCCTGTGAATTTGGGCATTGATTGAAGGCAAAATGCTATCCTTTCTGCACCAGCTTCATGAAATACCTTGCCTTGTACTCAATACTGTCTATAAGTATACATGAGGTTTAGCTTCTGTAATACATTAGAGGCATGTTCGGTATAGAGGATGAGATAGTTCATAACAGTATTATGAAGATTCGGCTAATGTGAAGTTCATTATCGATTCTTTTGATGGAAATCTGTCTATTTTAAATCACAATGGCTAAGATACGAGGATTTACATGGATAATTTCCAAAAACGAGAGAAAAACTGGATACAGTGAAAGATCTACTACATGAAAATTACTAGAATCACGCTATATCTCTGTGATACTCCAATAATCCTCAAAATTCGTCTATATTGTTTTGTGCAATTTTCTGTTTCGTATTCCACGTGAAAGGAAAAAGATATAATATCTCTTTTCCTCTCCGGTGCTAATTCTTTTTCCATTCTTGTAACATTGTATGCCCATACCAGAAGAAGAAAATAAAAGCTGAAATTAAAAGAAACACTTCTCATAGATAAGCAACTTAAAAGAAATAAGTAACTGTCAAGCTGTTGCAAAATGGAAATAAGCTCAGTTACAATGTAAAACATCTAAATATCAGTCAATTCAACGCAAGTCTGTCAGTCAAAAAATAACCGATGTGACCTTGGATAGCAACAGAGATAAAACTGACATCCAAAACTAAATAAAGAATATAAACCAATAAACTGGCAGACAAAATACTGTTAATGAAAAATTCGTCGACCAAAACAAAAGAATAATTAGAAAAAAGTACAAAGAAAATAGTAAAAGCAATCTGACTGTATGCTTTCATAGATTAATATGACTGGAAGGTGATGAGAATGAAGCAGAAACAAGCAAAAATGATTTCTGCTCTGTCATCTTGTCCCCGAAAACTGAAAAACTAGTAGCGGATTGTGGTCGTGCCATAGTTACATAACAAAGCTGCCACACATGTATAACGAAGCTCCTATAATTACCTGCAGACGGGGGATATACCATAATCTTAATTCATCCCGCAACGGCATAAAGAAAAGTGAGATTGATGTTTTAATTAGAATATAAAATATATTAAGAAATAGAATGCCGTTTATTATTAATTGCTCCCTCATTTGCCCACTGAAACTTCTGAAATTTTACAACTTTTCTTCGTTGTGATAGAATAGTACAACAAAATAGGTGCAATAGAAAGGTATTAAATGTATACTTCGGTGTGCATTCTTGGATATGATTGGATGGTATGATAAATAAGACTTCCAATTTTATTTTATTTTATTTTTTGAACTTTTTCAGCTTTCCTAATATTGTTAATTGCTATACAATCCTTGCAACCATACATGCTATTAGTTAGTTCATTGCAGATACAAGCAAGACATGGCATCTGCATTCAGTCACTTAGTTAATCAAACATGATCTGAAACATCTGTGCGCGCTTTTCTCTAGTGACCAAAAAACAAAATGATAAAATCTCAGAATTTTCATGTCTACATTAACTTGCACAAACCAAGGAGTTCTCAGAATTTTCTTTCTACTAGAACCAACAAATCTATGAAGCCTCAAATGTTCCTTTGTCCTGTTCATATCTGATTCTGTCTACTAGTCACTTATTAGTCACAATTCCCATTAGGCAACACAATATTCTTATGGCAGGTATAAAGTTCTATAATCCCATGGCTAACCTATGACAAGCAATTACTAATTAATTTTTCCACCACAAAAGACACATTGGCATTCATTGTTGAAAGAATGCATCGACAAAAGCAGTAAAACTGGATATTTCAGTTGAATGATTTTGAACTCCTCTTGAGAGTTAAGACATTGATATTAGTTACTAGTTTTCGCTGACAGAAGCGAACTCTTAGAAAACTTGCTCGCAAAATTCTTCATCTCTTAGTAATCAAGTAAAAATTAGCTACTCCAATGTACACAAGACACTGCATATTCACCATAGATGTTCACACACATTCAGAGAGAGAGAGAGAGTTCATAAGGAAGAATTGCACAATTAAGGCAGCTATCAGTAAATTCCCACTTCCATAGAAACGAGATTTTGCCATGTCTGCTTAAAGCAGCTATTTTTATAATTGGATTTGCATACTTTTCGTATGATCAATTGTATTATCAGGAGATTTTGGGGTTGAAACCAGAATGTTACATTGAATTCTTATTCCATACCATGGCATACCTGCGGCATGCATCTTCTTTCCTCATTCAGATGAACATGTGTCCTTATAGGTTATAATCTCACTCCATAGCATCTCGGTGACTCTGTATCTTTCTTATTGACTTTGCATAGCAATAGTTATTTCGCATCACTTTTCTCTTCCATGAGGACTGCGTTTAGTATTTTGTTAATTCGATTTTATCCCGACAATAAAAACAACAGCACTAATTTTGTTTGACTGACGTTTTGAAGTCAAACAACTGACAGCACCAAATGCCATGGATTCCACTATAAATTTATTTTAACTTTCTACATCAGTCAAAAGGCCCAGAGCTTTCCTTAAGATAGTGGATCCTCCCACCTTTCTATACTTGAAGGTGCTTTGCATTCAGGTTCGCTCTTACTTATTTTCTCGATTTCCTATTTCAGCTAATTTTTTGAGACCTCTAATCTCCCATAGTTACCTGCTTGCAATAATCAGCTATGGATATCTCAGTAATACCTTCCTGGGACACAAGAAGCACTTTCTTGAATGCTTTAAATCATTCAACGCATCTATAATAAACTGGTAAAGTCAACTTTTGAAATAAATATACGCTTATACTCTCTATTTTCGTTGGGTTATAAATGCGACAATCATATCTTCACTGTTCATGTCCTTGAGCATGTCTGGGTGCCTACTAAAAATAAGCACCCAAACATGCTCCTTGAGGTCATTGTTATATGTCGCAACTCCTCCTCTATAATCCTTGAAACTCCAGCACACATGTTCTCTATATCAACGAAAACATTCTGAAGGTCTTCCTCACCTCATACCTTACCTTTAGTCTTGTTACCCCCCCCACCCCACCCCACCCCACCCACACCTAACTCAAAAAACAAAAAGAGAACTGGGTTTCTGGGTCAAGTGTTTAAAGCCCAAGTCTCAGTATTTATCTTTAAATTGATACCATGAATTCGACATATACTTTTTCTGCAGAAAAAGGATTTTACCACTCTATCATTCATCACATTTTCTTACTTTAATCTTTGGTAATCATCTCATAACTCTATTTCCATCAAAGCATGATATACCTTGAGATATCTTCTACTTTTAGCATTAAAACAAGAAAGAAAAAGTGCTTATTGCAAGATAACTACAACCAGCATGGCAAGCTAGTAGTTACCAAGTATGCAGTTAGTACAGACCCTGGCCGATGCTCTTCCACTTGAGTGTTGTTTCCCCTCCATGAAATGAACAAAGTCAGCACTTATGCATGTTCCAGAGCATGATGGATTTTTGAAGCTCGTCTCCGAAGTAGTGGCTCTAACCTGGAAGTGGGAATGCTGTTCTGCCACTTCTTTGCTTCATACATCTCATTCCACGCCTGTACTATCTCGTTGATATTGAACCCTAAGCCTGGAATCATATATAGGTCAGACATACATCAACGCTGTAATGGTTTTGTCTGGTGAGGTGGAGAATACAGGACTCGATAATGTTAAGTGCCTGTTTGAGCCCCATTTTTTTGGCCAAAATGCATTTTGAAATAGTATTTTGTTGGAAAATTATTTTATGGGAGAATGTGTGGTTGAAAATGAGTTTCGAAAAAACGAGTTTTTGAAAAAATGGGGGCCAAACATAGGCTAAGAAAGAAAATGAAGTACATTGTCGTGTACTGTATTAAACTTGCCCTAATAATCTCTGTAGTAATATGAAATATCAAACTAATTTAGATACTCTATTCATATATCACCTTCGAGTGCAGTATCATTAGAACAATGATTCTTTATCATGACAGCAACATCCGTTGAAGAAGCTCCAGCTTGTTCAAATTTTTCAATAGCAACCTCCAGACATTCGTGCCACACAGGAATGCCAATTTTATATTCCATAATAGATCTTTCATATAGCATGGTACCCCATAAAACATATATCTGGGACCTGATATTTTCAGCATGTTCTTCAGCTTCTTCTGCAGATATATCTTTAAACATATTACCCATATTCATTTTCAGCAACAAAGCCGAAATTTTATTTGGGTGGGAGAGTTCATTTTGACGTTGCTCCTCTGCTTCCTCCCACATCTCCATACCTTTTTCGATATTTTCCTCAGCATCGTTGTAAAGCTGAAGAACCTCTTCCGTTGCAGGCCATGAATCCAGATCAACATTTGTGGCAATAGCATAATACCAAGAAAGTTTTGCCTGCTCAAACTGTTGCTGCGCAAGAGCTAGAAAGGCGTCGTAAAAGTCCGGTTTAATTTTCAGCGCTTCATCATATATTTTTCCTGCTTCTTCATATTCTTTTTGAGCCCACTCATATGCAGATTTGATCCGTGCAAGTATAGATTCCTTGGAAGAATCCTCTGTAAAATATACCCTCTTTCTTGCTCGGGACATGTGAACATTTCCCCAATTGAATAAAGCCAAAGCTGCCATCTCCTGGAACTTCTCTTCAGATGTCGCAAAAAGGTCTTGTGCCTCGTCACTAGTGACTGTTTCTTCCATAGCTTCAGAATATAGCTTCACTCCGAGCTCATGCAGATCTATATAAGATTCTGTATCAAATCCGACATAATTCTTGAATAGTTGAGCGAACTGGATGATCCAATCATTGATACAAACTGTCCCATTCTCGATTTCCCTTTTTTTCCTCAAATTTCCATTTGCAGTAATGCTATCTTGTTTTATGTCTAGCTTGCGCATGACTTGTCCTGTTTTAACCTTTTCAAAGAACGGATCTTGATCTGGATTAACTTCAACAATGTACAGCTTGATAGAACCACTTTCTACAGATGATTCAGCCCACCTCAGTTCTTCAGTTGTAGTGATTGTGACCAAGTCACCTTCTTGATCCCTATACTTAACAAGAACAGCTTTTGAGCAAGGGTACCGATCAGAAATTATTTCTCTCAGTTTCAAAATACTGCAGTTGACAGGAATCTGAGCCCATCTTATATCTTCTCCGAATACTAATTTCACCTTTCTTTTAGGATCCGCCTCCAATATGTTACTTTTTTTCTCTACCTCCACCACCACCTTGTCTTCAGCCTTCTTTTCTTCAACCCAATCTTCGGAATTCTTTAACACAACTTCATCTTCAGCCTTCCTCACCTCAATTTTCTCCTTCAGTTTCTTTTCATCACTTTGATTCTCAGCCTCTTTTTCCTCTGTTTTCTCCTCAATTTTCTTCTTCCCCAAATCGCTTTTCTTCTTCTTCTTCAACTTCTCTTTGACCACCTTGGTTGGTGTTGAAACAGAAGGCAGTTCCAAATATTCAGGTAATGAAATGGCATCAAGCAGAATGTCATTATCTGTGGTGCCCTTTTTTTCGATTGCTGTTTTCACCCTTCCTTCAATTTCAGCTGCCATGAAATTATTCGGTTCCATCTTCAAAACAGCCATAACATCATCGAGTGCCAAATCCAACTGATTCAAAGCCTCATAACATCTCGCTCTTTTCAATAGTGCCTTACTATACTTCGGAGCAACTTCAAGAGCCAAATTGCACTCATGGATTGCCCTCGGAAATTCATTAATGCCCAATTGCATATAACACGCAGCCATATTACTCCGAAGGTGGGACACGTCGATATGGTTCCTCGGAAGCAACTTAATAGCTTTCTCATATTTTAACATAGCACCTTCATAATCCTTGCTTTGAAACAACTTAGTCCCCTCGTTCTTCACTTCCTGCGACATTAAAACGAACGCTGCAGTGTCCTTATCAATCGCTTTTGGGCTGTTCTCACTACCTCTACTTCATCTCAAATCAAATGACGTACTTCCACACTCTATTTTGTTCTTCCCACTATTCTTCCCCATATTAAACTCAAGATTTAGAACTTCAGAAAAGTCCATAAAGTATAAACCATTTTTAACCAACAATTTTAACTGAATCAAATCCCAGGTCTAAAAATTGTGCTTTCCAATTACAGGAACAAAAAGATCAACTTATAAATAAACAAGAAATCGAAGAAAATTCACCAATCGAAACCCAGCTTATACACAGAACAACAACACAAAAACTCATATTCCAATGTCGCTCTAAACCAAATTTACATTCAAATTACATGAGATTAGCTCCGAGGAAAAAAAAAACAACAACAACAACAATCTTCACCCCCAAAAGCTCAGACAAAACTCCAAGAATGAAGATAGCCCAGAAAATTCCAAGATATTTTTCCCGTCCAAATCCCAATTCAGAGAGAAATGAAGATGAAGAAATATACCTTTATTAGGCTGCAGCCTGCAAGCAACCCAACCAAGATTGCAGATTGTTTCTCTCTCTTTAAAGAACAGCAAGAATATGAGGAAATGATAAAAGAATTGATGACTTGCATGCAAAAATCCTGTCTTTATTAAGGAACCCTGAAAAAAGTTCTTGGGATTCTTCTGGGAAAATCAAGAAAAAAAAATGTTTCTTGTTTTACTTTTGATAGGATTATCTGTTGCGAATCTGTAAAGGGAAAACGAGAACCAGAAAATGTTTAAACAAGAATTTTGCAGCTTCACGTAAAAGCCACATAAAAGTAAAAAACAAAGTAAAGATCATCGGATAATTTTATTTTCACGTGGGATTTTTCTTGAGAACATCTGAATATCATGAGTATTATGTTGTGCGCCATTCGACATGGGGCAACAGAGAGTGTGGCCCGCTTTCCGTTTTCTCCAAGGTTTGTGGCGGAAGTTAACGGCCATTTCTCATGTTTTATTTATTTAAACTACTCTCTCTTAAATATGTGTAAATAATAAGAAAAAAATTACAAATTAATTTCCAAGAAATATTTTGGCAATCTTAACCTCTAACCTATCATTTTTGTAACATCTGGATCCTCAGTTGATGATTTTACCTCCTCTTTAATTACGAACTCGACAACTCTCTCCTTCCGTTTAATTACCAATAAATAATTTTAAGAAATTAAATTAAATTAAACTTTTAATAATTTGAAGACCCCAACCATAAATTTTCCAAATAACAATACGGTAAAACTTAAAATTAAGGCTTTAAATAAGTTTAAAAATGGTTTGATTTGCTAGCTAAGTTTAAAAGTTACTTTTATAAAATACACATAAAGACGTATATTTGAGAATTTTTTTAAAGAAATAGTATGATTTAGTGTTCAAATTATACCAAAAAGAATTAACATCTTAAATCTGTACTTTTTTTTACACGATTATCTAAATTTATGATATAAGGAGACTTGACAGTTCAAGGTGCTTATATAAATATCGGAACAAAGCAATGTAGCCAGAGAATCTTGAGGTGGATATCGTTCCAAGCGTGATAAAAGTACTAGTTTGGTGCATAACACGATTCGTTTTTAACGGAACCGTCAACAAAAATGATTAAGATTGAACATGAATAGAGTTGCTGGCGAATCACATTGATTTGTCCATTCAACCAAGATTGTTCCTATCAATCCAGCACAAGAAAGTGTCTGGCTAAATTAGTCCTTCTTGACAGTAGATAATGCTTTCATTCGCAAGAATCAGAACTGTTGAAAGAAGAATATGACATAATTACAATACTATTTTTCCCTATTTTTTGCAACTACTGTTCAATTTTTCTTCTGCTGAAATAAATATCCTTTGCGTCGACATTCATTTCCTGTATAATATGAGTTGAATATGAGTCAAAGGATTGCCATGAATTCAATCCAATGAAAACTCTTCAAGCCATATAAGCACTTCATTCCTCTGAGAAGCATACATGCAACAAAAACAGAAATCAATTATTAAGATAAAATGCAAATTATTTGAATAGAGGAAAACGCAAGCAATAAGTTGATCACGACATATTCATAGGAATGGCGCGATCTCAATAGAACAATTTAGAAGAGTGAGGGATAGACCAAAATGAACACAGGCTATTGTAGTTGCTGATGATCAGGTCCATTAGAAATCTAGCAAGAACAAGACTGAGAGACAAAAACAAATTGAAATAGCATATTACGATTTTTTTTGGAAACAAGGTTTAGTTTGTTGTTGTTTCATTTCGAGAGAGAGAAATAGAGGAAAGAAGTCTTCAAGGAAGCTTAGAAATTGCCCATTGAAACTAAAAGCCTCGAGTAAAAATAAGGGGCAAAGTAAATCCTAAATAATAGTTAACTGCAAAAAATACTTCCATTCATACCATTATGAAGCTTTTAGTCCGACCAGGGTCATTGTAGCGCGCTAACAAGCAACCCACTTTAGGTTTGAGACCGTCTTTGATTAGCATATACCTCAATTCTTTCTCCTTTTCTCGAGTAATATCCTCAGTTGGTTTTCCACTGAATTTCGACACTGCAGCTATACCTCCTTCCACCTTTCTCAAGTTAATTTCTTCTTGATTTGGGGCCGGTAAACTGATAAAAGTAAAACATATTTTATCGTTTGATTGTTCACATCATAGAAAGAAATGCAGTAAATTTATTCTCTGGTATTTGAATATTATCTAATCTGAATTTCGAGTCATCAACGAGAGCCAACATGCATTTCTTAGATAATTTACTTTCAATACGTGAGAGTTGAGACTGATGCAATTAGCTTTCACCTGTTTAAATCCTTTTCTGATGGAAGAACTATCTGAACGGACACTTTGGAGATTTCCGGGTCAAATGCCTGAGTGAACACGGGAGTTGTCATTGGTATCTTCTCCTCCGCCAAATTCTTTCCAAATATGTACCTTAAAATGGATATACATATTAAATTATCTGATCAGGTAAAGAAATACTAAAAGAGGCACAAAGCGGGACCAGGTTGAGATTCTCACCCAGCAACTGAATTGAAACCGCGTGAACCAGACAGCTTGTCCCCATCTGTTTCTACGACAATAAACGGGTCGTACTTTCTCACCTGCAGTTACATGCGGCACCTAGTCAATAATGTATGCTAGATGGCCAAGCAAGTAGGATAAATTTCAAAAAAAGCAAGAACACATTCTTCATTTGAAATTTTTATGCAACCAATCAAATCTGTAATTCAAGAACAGGATACATCCGCAACCAATCTGTGGAAATGATATTTCTAGGAATTATATGCAAACTTATCTCAAACGATACAAAACATCATACATAGGCTAACATCAACTATGGAATAATATGTGATTTTCGTAAAATGTTAAATAATGCAAGAACATTGTAGACCTCATAATTTGCAGCTCTCTTCAGTATTTGATATTTTGGTGTTTCCAAGTCCGGAGTCTTGTAAATCCGCAGCTGCAAAAATTGAACTTTCAAAATATAGAGAACAAGTGATATTGTAGAGAAGAGAAATTTTCTAAAGCAATATAATGTATACTGTACCTGCTTTACCACATCTAGTAGTCCCTCCATAGAAAAGTACTCATTGTTCTCTATAGAATCCCAATAATCCTACAAGTGAAATCAATGCAGTGAATAACTGGTCATGTTAATATGACAATTCTAAATGTACCATTTTGGGGGATAATGGCATACCACATGACTGCAGAATTTCTTAGTTTCTGGATTGATTCCCATAACAGAAGTACCTGTGAAGACTAATTCAGGTTCCCAAGGCAGAAGAATGAACTTCATCACCATAGTCCACCTTGTAGTAATTTCATAAGGTCCTGTCTATAGAAACTCAATCAATCTATAGTCGACTAGTAACCAATCATGTCATGTCAGTTTAACTAGCCCATATATATATATATATATATATATATATATATATATATATTCACATAATCCATAAAAGGTACGAAAAAAGTAGTGCTAGTTACTTTGCTAAATGTTCATCCATTTCCAACTTTAAGTGCTAACTTAAGGATCGGAGTACCTACACTGGACGAAGCCTCATCAGTTCTAACTTCCATTTGTTTTGAAAACATATAGATAATCAAAATTGAAGGAATGACTACAACTATTTTATAGAAGATGAAACAGCAACAGTGTTTAACTTTCCCTTCGAATCCAAAGAACAGAGGACAACTACAAATTTAAAAGGGACAGCTTTAGGTAGAACAATAAATTATCAACAATAAAAATGATAACTCACAGTAGGAACGAAAAGTAGCCAAAACTAAAATGACAATTTCAAATAGAACATTCAATTGAAGATTGCGATTACTTATTTTCACCGTTTTACACTGTCTTTGCCTTGCCAATTAAGACAAGATATTAAAGGGTAAAATATATTCCCTTCCTAAATGCTTAAGCTTTTATTCCTTTCTAACAACTTGAGATTTCATTTGAATAACAAATTTCTGGTATGACAATTATCCATTTTTTTACTAGAAACAAACACAATACCAATAACTTTAAAAAATTCACACCTGTTTAGCCCAATGCAACTGAAAATCAGGGGTGAAGAGCTTCCTCAACATGGAAATATTAAAAAGGTAGCCACTTATGCTATCATGCTTCGTGATGGGGTCTCTAAACTTGACCCGTTCGTCATAAGCCCTACGATCAATCCCCTGATCATCAAAGAGGTGTGGAAGATCCTCGTACATGAAATCCACCAATTTCTGCACGTCAACAGTAGAGGGTTTTGGCGGGCTTTGTTCTTCAACTGTGCTGCTTAATCTAACCACCCATTTGTACTTTTTCGGGGCAGTAGTTTTAAGTAGTGGTATATTTTGGATTCTGATTGTTTGTTTGGGGAGAGAGGGGAAGAAGGCGGTTTTGTGGAGCTTCCAGAAACTGGTGAAGCTACTGCGGCTGGCTGGCCGTGGAATGTAGCCGGAGAAACTTGAGGTGGCCATTTGTTCCAGTATGATACTAGTCTGCGGGGATAATTTGGTTCATTTTAAATTGAATGGTCAGGAAAAAAGTCTAATGACTAAAGGTCAAAAGAAAACGGCCAATTATTTTTCATGGTTACAAAAAGTCACTCATTTTTTCTTTCCCATCTTTTTGGGAGGTGAGGATACGGGTGACCATGCTTGGCTCGGTTCGGTTCTTAAACACCCAAGTTCGATTCAATCCTTGTATCACAGACTTTGAATCTTGCCATCTAACCTCCAAAGAGCAATTAAAAAGATTTGAGTAATAGCGTGAATTGTGAATTCGCTGACAATATATATACGTCGCGTGATGGTAAAAAGCCTTATCCTTAGGTTTTTTTTTTTTTTTTAACCAACATTTGGGTTGTGCAATTAGAAGGCATGGATTCATCTACCCATTATTTGAATACTAACACTGAGCCTCCGTTTGATTTTGATTTTTTCAAACTCATTTCTCATCGAAGTCATTTCACTTTTCATAAAATCACTTCTTAAAATAAATAAATCAAGGAGTTAAATGTAGCGATTTTTTTGTGGGCTTGTCCTTTTTCTAGTTTGCCAAATAGAAATGAGGAAATTAGGCGTCCCAATAATTAAAAAATAGATTAATACACTTGATTAATTATTAATGTTTTCATTAATTTTTAATTAACAGTACACAGGCCCAACCAAACCCTAACCCACTCATCACTGCTACATTGCAACAACATCCATCGTCACTGTTGGCAACATTAAATACTCTCGGACGTGACTCCATCTATCTCAGACTCATACCCATGTGCCGGGAAGGGAATAGAAGTGTTTGTGAGACAAAGGGGATGAAGGGGAAGTTTACTACGATTGACGGATGTTCAATGAAAAAGAAAAATCTTGCTTCAAAGGCTTACAAACCTAAGATTAAGCTCAATTTTCTTGGTTGTAAATCTGCGCATGTCTTTAATTCGAATCTCACTTTGAATTGCTTCGAAGTTCATTTGTTGTTTTCTTGCTTTGGTTACTGGCTTACTAGTAGTGTGTTTCGGTTGGAATTTTGAGCTCGTAGTAGTTTTGAAAGCCAAATGCTCAAATCTTTTGGATCGTTTTTTGATGTAACTGTCCTATCATTTTCTACTTCATGTAATTTTCCAAGTCTTGTTTAGCATTGAAAACATTGTCATCCATTGTTTGTCATAAAATGTCAATTGGAATAGTTTACATTTATAGGGATGTACTAAAGAGCTATTGTAAAGTAGTGTGGGGAAATATTGGCACGATGATGGATTTGGCCTTTAATGAGAATGGGCTGAAATGTGGCTGTTTGGCTGGACCTTACTTTATTAATTGGAGGCCTTATGAGGCTTCTTTAATACCTAGGGTTGGCTCATTTTGGCAGGCAGAATTTCCTCTCACTCTCTGACTTCTCTCTCGATCTCTCTGTTCACTCACTGTGCTGTTCTTATGTTTGAGCACTAAACATTGAATCTCTTGTAAAAATTTATGTGCTAGTTAATAGAAGTAAAATATAATCATAAAGAGACCATATGCAGAAGAAAATCAACCATCAACTTTATCCATTGTAAGGTTTTGATGATATCAGTTAATGCTTTTTGACCGTGTCATTTTTATTTTTTATTTTTTTAGTTGTTATTTTTTTAAATTTTTGTTAATTTTTTAGCGTTTATCACTTTTTCAGTGACAAACATTTTAATAAAAGTGACATACATTTAATAAAAGAATATTTTAGTTGGTGTTTTGTCACTTTTTAAAATTTTTGTCAATTTTTTGAGTTTGTCACTTTTTTTTTTTTATATCATTTTCTTAACGTTGGTCATTTTTTATGAATTTTGGTCACTTTTTTTTAATGTTTGTCACTTTATTTTGTTATTTCCTTGAAATTTATGTCACTTTTTTTAGTAATAAACATTACTTAAACGTCATTTTTACTCAACTTTAAAAAGGGGTAATTGGCGCAAAACGTCCCTACCTATGACGGTTGTTGTGAAAAACGTCCATACGTTCGATTTTTTGGTACAGAACGTCTCTATTTTTGCATTTTCTTGAGCAAAACGTCCATTTGACCAATTTTTAATATAACATGGCCATTATACCATCTTATATAAATAAAACAAAAAAGAAAAGAAAAGAAAAATAAAGAATAAATTGCAATATAGTCCAAAACATTTTAAAAAGTGCAAATCAATCCAAATAAATTATTAAAATATTAAAAATAATCAAAAATAAAAATAACAACTTTTCTCTCCTATCCCTCTCCTCCACTCCGTCAGCCTCCTCCTACCACCACCGAAAATCAGACTACCATACCAGCGCCTCACACCATCTACAATCCCACACAAGCAACAACCCAAAAAACCAAAATATGATCAAAATTTGGCTCCAAAAACAAGGACTGCTCAAGGTTTGCCTCTAATTTACGGCCATACCGATGACATTCCCTGTCGTCGCCCACCACCATCAGGTTCCCCTCATCAGGGCTACAAATTTCATGGACCAACTTCAGCCAAAACAGGTGGTCCCCCTCCATTAGTGCACCAGACGACATCGGAAATCGATTTTTTTGTTGGCGGAGTCGCGAGCTTCGCGACAGGAGAGTTTTCAAATAGAAATTGAGCGACCTTGAGAGATGATATGGATGAATTGCAACCATGTACAGCTCGTCCGGATGTGGGGAAGGTGTCAGTAGGTGTCCGCGACCATAAGCGTGAGCACCGACGTCGGAAATCGCATTCTTCTCAGTTGAGTTCGCTGCTGCTGGAAGAGAAGTTTCTACAAAATTAAGCTGATGTGGAGTATTTTGAAGCGAATTGTTGGCATGGTTAGGTTCGTCTAGGGATGTGCAGTTAGCTATGGGTGGGTTCCAACCATGACGTTGACCGGAATTTTGATTTTCGACAGTTTGCATTTTTTCTGGCAGTTTTGTTTTGCTCGATTTCTGGTAGTCAAATTTTGGAGCCAAATTTTGATCAGATTTTAGTTTTTTGGGTTGTTGCTTGTGTGAGATTGTAGATGGTGTGAGACGCTGGTGTGGTAGTTTGATTTTCGGTGGTGGTGGGAGGAGGCTGACGGAGTGGATGAGAGGGATATGAGAGAAAAGTTTTTATTTATATTTTTGATTATTTTTAATATTTTAATAATTTATTTGGATTCATTTGCACTTTTAAAAATGTTTTGGACTAGATTGCAATTTATTCTTTATTTTTCTTTTCTTTTCTTTTTTGTTTTATTTATATAAGAGGGTATAATTGTCATTTTATGTTAAAAATTGGTCAAAATGACGTTTTGCGCAAGAAAATGTAAAGATAGGGACGTTCTGTACCAAAAAATCGAACGTAGGGACGTTTTCCACAACAACAGTCATAAGTAGGGACGTTTTGCGCCAATTACCCTTTTAAAAAGTGACATTTTTTAATTTTTGTCCCTTTTTTAGTTGTTACTTTTTTGAATTTTTATCATTTTTTTAGCACGTGTCACTTTTTTAGTGACAAACACCACTTTTTAATTAAAGTGACATACATTTAATAAAAGAATATTTTAGTTGGTGTTTTGTTACTTTTTAGAATTTTTGTCAATTCTTTGAGTCTGTCACTTTTTTTTTCATTTTCTTAATGTTTGTCATTTTTTGTGAATTTCTGTCACTTTTTTTAATGTTTGTCGCTTTATTCTATTACTTCTTTAAAATTTATGTCACTTTTTTAGTGATAAACATTATTTGAACGTCATTTTTTTTTATTAAAAAATGACACTCAACTTTTAAAAAGTGACATTGTGTCACTTCGAATGACACTTAATTTTACACAACATTTTTTACTTCCAAAATATTTTTATATGATTTTTCAAAACATCTCTAATTTTAAGAGTATTTTAGTAAGTTGCTAGAAATTACCCAGTATTTGGGCCTTAATGCTATTTATGTAGTTTGGACTTTGAACTAAGATGTTATGGGCAGTTCTATGAGCCCACAACTCAACTTGCACGTTAGTAAAGCCCACAAAAATATTCAATATAACGACCCAACGAGTACAAACAAAAAATTTTGTCCCTTAAATTATAATTGAAGACGAAAATAGTCCGACCGATTTTAGTGGTCATCGAACCAAAATTTTTTGGTTTCTTCAATTATGATTGAAGGCAAAAATATTGCATAAATGACCAATTAAGTGGTCATTGAAACGAAAATTTTGGTCCTTTAAATTAATAATAATAAAAAAAGATATTCTATACAACGTCGTTGAATACATTCGTCAACTCCTCTTTGCCGACCACCGAGGATGTAATGAATTTAGTCATAGTATATTATCAATGACTACGTATGTACAATTTTTTGGGTCGTTGATGGTGATATTTTTGAAGTTACCATCCATCTTACCAGCTGAGTTTTCTTAGGATTCAAAGTCAACCCTCCCGCTTTAGTACAAGTAGTATTTTGGCACAGAAAAAGAAGCCTTAGATATTGCAATTAATTGTTACTTTCAAGTGGTCAAGGGTGGTTGTTAATTATGATTAATGAGTAGTTAACATTCAACCAAATTCAGTGCAAATATAGTAACTGTAAGTAAAAATCAATTGTGCTACATAAATAGGGTCAAAAAATAGGTATAAAAATAGGAGAATACGTGTCGACATATGATTGGACAGTTTGAAAAAAAAAATACACAAACAGGTGTTGTCACGTCGATTTGTCCATCTTTTACATATCTTTGAGTCTGTTCAATCATCATTATTTATTAAAAATCCCTACCTAACTTTTGAGAATCTATTTTAAGAGGACCAAATGCCTCGGTTTTCCCAACTACCATTTGAATTCCACGTAAAGAGACGATAAGATATTATTTATACATCTATCATTTACCCCACAACATTCATGCACATTACTTTCAAGCACAATTTCCACTTCTCCCACTCTGACGACTTTTTCCCTTGGATAATAAGTACCTACATTGTCACGAGAGCAATACTATTCATCCATACTGGGGTTACAACTTCAATCTAAGTGACGTTAATGTGGGACTAAATGATAGGTGAAATTAAATAAGTCATTTAGTTTTACCTTTTATTTAACTTATCATTTACAGTCATTTAGACTGAGATTGCTTATTTAATTTCACATATCATTTAATCTCACATTAACGCTATCTAGACTGGGATTGTAACCCCAGTGGGGATGAATATCATTATTCTTGTCACGATAACAACAAAATGAATATATTAAGCATTTCGATGAGATGATTAATAGGGTATACAAAAGATTCAACTTCAAATCTAGCCGAGATGTTATAGTTTATAAAAATTATGAATGTGCTAGAATTTTATTTAGATACAAATATAGCAGGCACATAAGGAGACTTATTGAAGATAAAATTTAAATGAATACAAGAGACATAATTTTGACAGCTTTACCATTTAGATGGGATGGTTAACAAATCTTTTTGAGCAACCACATGAATCCGTTTCTACCTCTATATTCAATTCAAATCAACCGTCTACATTTTTTGTCTTCTAACACGTTGTATCACAGTTATATCGCTCTTATGAATGGGACAGGATGGGAGACTTCTTGCATATAAATACACGTGTTTGTGTTACTTTCCAAATATGTGGACAAGTAGCCAGCCATGGACTGGTATTCATGGCTCTCAAAAACTAATCTGCACCCAACTTTTGTGTACGAATATGGTCTAGTTTTCACTCAAAATCAGCTTCAACGAGAGGATTTAGCCTATTTTAACCATGAATTTCTCCAAAGCGTTGGCATCTGTATAGCCAAACACAGACTGGAAATTCTCAAGCTTGCAATGAAGGAATTAAAGGGAAGCCTAAATGGCTTTTCCAGGTTTATTCTTGCAATAAACAAAACCAAAAGGCTCTTCTCCAAGAATATTGGAAAATGGGGTTTTCTTCAAAAAGAATCAAGCCAAATACCCATTTCACAGCTCACTCCTTACAGAATTCAATGGCCTGATATGGAGAAGAAATTGAAATCAGGGCCTTTGGACAGAAGAGGGCAAGAAAAGTCGAGGCTGACAAGCAGAAGCCTGAGTATATCTGGGCCTCTAGATGGCAAGATGCAGGCAAATTGTAGCCCAATTGTTACGACGCCCATTTATGGAAGGGGGAAAGAGAGGATGGGCTTTTTCTGTAGAAGCCCAACTGTATCTGGTCCTATAGATGGATGGTCTTTGAGCCCAAAAGTTAGATACTGTGATAAGGGAAAGATTGGGAGTGAACATGATGGGGATCAGTCACTATGGTCCCTAATGTTTCAAGATATGAAACCAACTTGAAGAGTGTGGGCAATTTGGAGGTTTATAATTTTTCAAAAGCTACTTTTTTTTTTTTCCTGGTACTCTCTTTTTACACTCAGCCAAAGAAAATCACTTGTGAGCAACTTATAAGCTTGGTCAAACATGATAATAGGTTGCATTCTGTTTCTTGTGATAGTACTTTTACCTCGTTGATATTTGTCCAAAACCCTTTTAAGTGCGTGTACAAGGTGAACTAGTCAAGCTTGTAACTTGAACTAAATCTAGATTGTCCCATCCTTTATTTTGTGTTTGTATTACTTTTTAATGAAAGTAAATGTAATTTTGATATTACTTGTTGCTTATTTTGATAATCAAAATAAGTCATCGTCTATGCTCGAATAAATGAATGTTTGGTTTTTTCTTCCGATGCTGGGAATCAAAGAAGTGACAGCAACGCCATTTCTCACCGAGACAGACTTCCATATATTTTACAGACTAGCCTTTAAATGCAAATAGTGATATATTCGATAAGGTAAACTAAACATTATTGGACAGTGTTAAAGATAAAAATAAGTCAGGATTTTATTCATTATACGGGGATATACCCAACTGCGCATATCAAACGTGCGCAAAGGCTTAAAATGCCATTGTTATGAACCTGAACCTCAAGCATAAAAACCTCTGGCTAGAAAACTAAAACTCTGATGCTGCTGCTAAATATATGGGTAGCATCATCAAGGCCTGCACCTGCATCAATACACATCTGAAAGTCCCTGCCCCCATTCATTTTGGTCTATTAGTGGTTAGAACTTTGAGGTAACTTGAAGGATCCTCCAGCATACAGCATTTGATAAACGGGTTTTATCCGCCATGTCAAAACAATGCTAAGCGCAGAGCCAACACAGCAGACACCGGCCAAAATCAGAAAGGTGAACCTAAAGCAATCCGGACCCAAGCAAGTAGCAGAATGTTGCTTTGCTGCCTCTTTATCATACAGAAGTCCAGCAAGTAAACCCGAGAATAGATATGCACCAATTGGATTGCCCAGTCCCATGAAACTCGAAATAATGCCAAAGTGTTTAAGGCCAAAAAGCTCAGAGACTGTTGGGCTAATGATGGAAGCGTGAATGCCATAGCAGATTCCAAGCAACAACGTTGCAGCGTAAAGAGTACCATCAAGAGCTGAAGCAAAGAGAAGGTACGTCACTACCATTATTACTTGTGCAAGTAGAATCCAAACTGTTCTGGGGATTGCTTTTGATCTGCAAGTACATTTACACGGCAAATTATAGCAAGTTGCAAGATAAATAACATGATGAAATACTATATTTTGAGACAACATTCTTCATCTTAGAAACTATAAATTGAATATTGGAACAAGAAATGCCACAAACAATAGGGAAATTTGTCCAAGTACTCTTGGGGATAGGAATTGGAAAGCGAATGAACCTAATATAGAGTTACAAATTACTATGAAAGGTAACATTTTATACTAATTGCACAATCAGAAATAATATAAGAAATCACAGAAAATATCACAGATGATATCTAAAAATATTTCCATATCTTTAACGGATGCAATAGGCTAAATCTCAAAACTGCTCACGAGGATGAAATCAGGAAAAGGTCAAGAGTGGTTGGATAAGAAAACCTAGCGAATAAATTGAACGTGTGAAAAGGGGAAAAAATACAATATTTTGTTGTTTAGAAAAGAAAAAAAAAAATATGTATCTTAGAATATATAGTAAACTTTTCTGCAACTTTGTGATAATTTCTCATACTAAATCTCTTATATGCGTTCAATGTAAATCTTTATAATGCGTACTCAACTAATTCATCAAATGTTTAGAGATACTTTAAGGTGAATCTGAAAATAATATGCGTCAACATCATCTGCCTATGTTTTAAATAGCTGGTCCCAAGTATGGGTAAAGGAGGGGGTTGTGGTAAGTTGACGTTTAAACTTTTTCAAATCTTATGACATGAATCTTAATATGCAAGGCATGTCATAGTTGATTAAGATCTACTAGCTTTATATTTTCCAGTACATCTAACAATGAATTGAATAGAGTGACGAAAAAGATTCATGTAGAAGAACCCACATTTATTGGAACAAGACTTAACCCCGTTTGAGCCACATTATAATTTTCATTTTCATTCTTCTACTCATTTTCAACTACACATTCTTCAATAAAATAATATTTTCCATCACATCAATAATTTTTCCTTCTTTTTCAACCATACATTCACCATCACATCCCCCAAAAAATGCATTCTTTCCATTTTAATGTGTATCAAACATGGGCTAGTTTGTTGTTGATGTTTTGCTGTTTTCGCCATCCCAACAATTTCTTTCCTATTTCTTTAAGTTTGCTATCTTAAAGGGACAAGTTACCCTGACCTGACGTAATATTCAGAAACCACACCTCCACCAATGCGGCCGACAAAACTGCAGAAGCTGAAGAGGGCTAACAGGATCTTTGTATCATTCATGTCTTGAGCTATTCCTATCTGTGCCAGGTTATTCAGAACAGTAATGCCAGTGCCAACCCCAACAAAGGATATTAAGAACAGAAGCCAGAAGTCAGCTTTGATCAAAGCTTCAGTGATCTTGAAATCATCTCCTCTTCTAGGTTTCCTCTTTTTCCTCCTTATTGCACCTTCTCCTACAGCAAGAAGCATATCCACATCAGTCATGTCATCACTTTCATGAAAACTTCCAAGGTTAGCCGCAGATGAAGATGGCGTCAAAAGCGGTTCCGTGTAATCCGTATTGCTATTTTCCTGATCTGAAGAATTTGCTGGTCCGACCCGTTGGCCGAGTTTGGCAGATTTGCTGTGGTTGGAGGGATAGAAAGTCATCTTTATGGGAATGGCAAGTGGAGCCATGAGAAGGAGAACCATAACAACGAGAAAAGTATAGGAAACAGTAGCACTTAAAGTGAGCACATCATCCAAAATGGTAGTAGTAAGCACATATATGCCAAGCACAATACTAGCAGCTTGAGTGAAGAGAAAATGGCATTGTTCCGAAGAATCATCACCAGTAGCCGGAGTACAAGGCCTAACAAAATACATCATCAAAAGGCATATAGCAGGAATCCCGAGTGCCAAGAACAATAATAGCTTAGTCGAAGAATCATGAAGCAATACGCTGTAAATTTCGGTATAAACAGCAGCACCAAGCCCTGCATATCCTTTGATAATGCCAGAAACTGTTCCCCGACTAAGTGGGAAGTTTCTCATATTAGTCACGAGCACTGCTGTGCCGAACCAAGCAGTGCTATTTGTCGCAATGCATAAAGCAACCCACAACTGCCAGTGAGCCAAGATTAGTTATATTCCAGAAAAAGAAGTACTGAAAAATGACTAATTCAGGACTTGATGGAGGAAATCCATCCAATTTCCACAAGTTTAATTTTTTTTTTTTTTTTTTTGATAGGTAATCATGTAATTATATAAATAAAAGATAATACACAAGAAATGCATGTATAATTGAACCATATTAAATAGAAGAAATAAGAACATTGCGTGACACTTGAGAGATTTGATCATCTCACTAAGCAGAAAAAGTTACAGGCAAATAAAACCAACCCAGTAACATCAGCAATTCCATTGAGGAAATTGTTTAAGAAGATCCAAGTTTGAGAGAGAAACGAAAAAAAAAGCCTCATTTTTTTGATGTTTCGTAATCAAGACTCCTTTAGTGGTCATATATCTACCCTTACCTTTCTTCTTTTGCACCCTACTCTGTTCTTACCCAACTCACCTATTCCGTAGCCCCCTCCCCTCATTTCCCCCATTGTCCCCACCCCCCGTTTCACCTTTACCTATTTTTAAACTATTAGACTCCTCTGTTCTGTTCCTCGTACTAGAGAGTTCAGGAATCTCCTGAGTAAATGGAAAAAATAGTGAAGTGAGTAAAAATAGGAGAGGGAGGGGGGCTGTTAGGAGGAATCAAGGGTGATAGGAAAGGGATGATTCAGCAGCACGACATGGTCTTGAGGTGACAACAGTAGTGAGTAGAAGGGATGGCAGGGGTGGGGTAGGTGAAGAAGATGATAAGTTTGATTTGAAAAGGTCCTTTTAAAAAATTCACCTAGGCCATTCTGAAATAGTTATTAAAGGGAGATTTTTTACAATAAGGAAATTTAAGACTTCTAACAAAAAAATAAATGCTAGAGAAAAAGAAAGTGTGGCTATTTTCACCATGGATGATGCAAGAAAGCCATTTTAAAACATTATACATGCTTATACTTGTTTAGATTCACAGTTTGGAAATCTTGTATATACTCATGTAACCAAGTCATTTGAAGCAATTTTTTGTTTAAAGGTTGAGAGACCCGACCTCCATTCATATGTTTCTTCGTATCTCTAGTGTGAGCACCCCTTACACTTTAACAAGTCCTCACAACATTGAAGACTTTAAATTTGAACATACACAAGGCATCAGCGATGAGTCAATATGTTCCCAACTGGTTTCATATAGAAATCCCACGCAAATTGTGTATTACTTTTATCAAAAAGACTTTCAATTCTTAAACGAGAAGAACTCACTACGATCACTAGAAGATTCAAATCAATGCTAATGTTTGGGTTAACTACTGATTACGTCACAAATGAATCATAAATCTGAAAGGGTTGGAGAAATGCATAAAACATATCTAAATCAAATAACAATTACATGACGTAACAATGTCAATATTATTTGAAATGATCCTTGTAAAAGATTATTCAATCACGCCTACAAAGTATAATCTTGCCATTTCAAAATTATGACTTCAGTCAGCATTAGAATAAATTGTTAATAGTTCTTCTCTTCCCTTTCTTCAAAATTAATGTTATGGATTAAGCCTCAATTCCTCTTAAGACAGCTGCACTGAACAGAATAAAATTCGAAACCAAGCGAAGCTAACCAATATCCTAAAATCAGTTAAACAGTATGAACTTTAGGTTGATATGTGTCAAAAGGTACAGTATGATTAAACTCGCTATGCTACGTGTGCAGTGGGTTAACACCCGGTGTACAAATAGCATTTCCCTAAACTATGTACAATCAACAACTTGGTAACATAAAGAAGTAAAAAATTATAAAAAGAGAAATACCATACCAGCCAATAAGGCAAGGAGTGAACAGTAAGGCTGAGTGCAAGCCAGAGGACTCCATAACCCAAAAAACAAGCAAAAGAACCGATCAACAGAATCACCCAAGGTGGGAACTTGTTGCAGGCTAAACCAGGGAGGATCCCCATGTTTTCACCTATATCATTTGCCACTCCAAGCATAGTGAGTTGCTGCTGGTTGAATCCTAGAACCGATTTTAATGAATGAGAATACAACGGAAAATTGTAGCCATTTCCAGCTGCTACTTGCACCCAAACTGCAGCTCCAAGTCCCACCCATGGCGGCCTAGTTCCCCCTTTCAATTCCACCATTTTCAATTTTCCTAAGGTTCAAAAAATGAGAATCCGGATAAATGAAAAGCCTAGAACAAAGGGATCTCGATTCAGTACAAGGCGAATTTTATAGGTGGGGTCGAGGGTGAAAGGGAAATATATATTTTTGTCGTGGATTTGGCTGTCTGCATCCCAAGGATTTAAGGGAGACTAGGGAGTACTGGAGCCGGGGGTGGCAATGTCATATGATTTATGCTGACTGTACGCCTAGCACGGCTCATAGCATATTGCATTTGGAGCCCTTTCTCCACGATTATGTCAAATGTTGTAGCTTTTTATGGGCCCCAACTCCCTAGATGGTTACCCTCCTGTCTGGTTTAGATAACAATCAATTTTTAATAAATTTGATTAAAAAGGTGTGATTACTCCCAAATTATTGTAAAATGAGAATAAAAAATATAGTCGTTATTGGGACCCACACAAGAGATAGAAATTTTGAATTTAAATGTTGATGCGATTGATAACTGTCATATTTTTCATTTTAATGAGATAATAATGTAAATCAAATGGGTGCTAAAAAACTATGAATCTCCTTAATATGTAATTAAAATTAATTATTTGACTTTGACTTAAATTTTAATCGACTTTTTAATTGAATCAAACAAATACTAACTCTTATAACATTTTTAACAATATTAAATACTTTTGTTTACATTTCAAAAATGTCACCAATCAACCATATTTCTAGATTTGAGTGTATATTTCTGACCATTTTTTGAGACTTTTATAGTCTAAAAAATGAGGGTGATATACCTAAAATATTTAGGCCAAAAAAGAAAAAGAAGAAGAAGATGGAATTGTTCTATGGCTAATTATAATTTAATTTATTCAAGCCTTTTTTTATCGCATGAACATTCTAGTTATATCGACCTCATTTTAGATAGTACATGACTTAAAAAGTGATCACCGGTGTGTGTGTCTGATACTCAAAAACATAAATAGTTGAGGGAACAATGCTAGAGGTACAGATTTTAGTTCCCAGATTTTTTACAGATACATCTGACGACTTTTTATTTGTCAATGACAAAAGGCACAAAAAATAGATACAATCAGATGTTGTCAACGCAACATCTATAAAACTTTTTCATAGTTGAGGTTAGTCGTGTAAAAAAAAAAAAAAATTCACGATCCGGCCACAGAATTCAATTTGACGAGTTGAACAAGTTTGAATAACTAGACAAAATGATTCGCGAGTACACACTGGGCGGTTGTTCAAACTACTTTTCTTTTGTTGGAGGTGTGGTTTTAGCAAAAGCAAAGTACCGTCATTATTAGTGCTTGTTTGGCTAAGCTTTTGAGTATTTATAAGAATATGTTATTAAAAACTAAATAAAATTTATAATTTTTTAATAAAAGTGAAATTAAAAATAATTTTTAATCAACTTAATCTCAAAATATTTAACGAAGTCTTCGCATTTCCAATAGGTCAAAGGGAAATTGTGTAAAAATAAGAATAATGCTTGGTGCCAGAAAATGTATGATAGAATATGACGCAGAACGGAAGTAACAAGATTTACTAGCTTAAATCTTGAAAACAAGAAAACTGAAATTCTCCAAGAACGAAATTTTATTCAAATCAATAATGACGGAAAAATGCCCAAAAGCCTTTAAATAGGCATTACAAGAAACCCTAAAAACATAGAAAATGAAATCGTTCAAAAAATAGCGAAAATCTAAAACGAAAAATATGAAAATTGATCATTCGGGGCCCTAAACAAAGGAATTTGGCTAAAATCACGAGATCTCGGGAACTTTTCGGGCCGTTTCCAATCAATCTGTCAAATTTCAGTCCATTCCGACACCGTCACGACAAATGACAAAATTACCCTTGACGCGATTTTTCTTTGCCAATTTTCTGTCCAGCACTTCCTCAAACTCCAAAGCTAGTTGTCCTACATCAGAATATGTGTTGATATGATGTGATTCGATGAAAAAATGACTGTATTTTAAACAATTTAATGATAAGTTGTCACGTGACATTACGTAGATTTATGGAGTATGGTTCAAAAAATAATTGTGCACCGCCCTTTCAGAGAGATCTTGAAAATCCAAAGTGATGATTCTTGGCTTATTCTACATAGTGTGGGGGGAAAAAGGTGGGGTGAGAAGGGGAGAAAAAAATTCTCCCCCACCCTATGGCAGGGGGAAAGGTGTCCACTGCTCATGACATGATTGTAATACAATTAGAAAATTGCCTAGTTACCCAATCAAAAGTGGCCAACATAAATCTTCATCAGACAAGTCGGAACTTGCCTAGGAAAGACATCGTAATTGTTATAAACACAAACACGTGTTCGTGGCCAATAATTAAAATTGGCGTGATCCAATGTGAGAAAGTCACGACATGTGATCTTGATTCAAAAGAGTTGAACAATGAGTAATTTAGTCTTTTTCACTTATTAGAATAACTCCACAATTTGTGCAGTGTTTTTAATTACATATTT
This sequence comes from Fraxinus excelsior, assembly GCA_019097785.1. Lineage (NCBI taxonomy): Eukaryota > Viridiplantae > Streptophyta > Magnoliopsida > Lamiales > Oleaceae > Fraxinus > Fraxinus excelsior. The sequence continues at coordinate 7,890,087 of CM032637.1, read as the reverse complement.
TTTTGAATCCATAGTTTATATTCACTTTTTAATCTTACATCTCATAGAACTCAAAAATTAATTGTTTATAGATGAAAGCGCGTATTTGACAGATTTGTCGTCAACTAACTACACATTCCAATAAATCCACAAATGTTATCCACCATTCATTTTTATCTATTCATAAGAGAGCAATTCAGATAACAAATCAATGAAAGTTATCTAAATGTATAAGCGGTGCTTGGGTGTGGTTGGTGGGGGATGAATGGTCAAATCTAGTGGTGGTAGCGAACATTTGTAAGATCTGCATTTACTCAGGATTTGTTTAAGCCATATTTTTTGGAGAAAATGTTTTGAAAAAATGCGTGGTTAAAAGGTAAGAAAATAAAAATAGAATTAGATTTATGTATAAAATTATTTTATTGAAATAATGTGTGGTTGAAAATGAATTCAAAAAAATGATTTTTTTATAGAACGAAACTCAATCAAGGACCCAATTTTTGGCTTGGCCTTTGGTAGCCGTGGTTGTGCATTGCTGGGGTTGTGTTTGTGCATCTTGTTTTGCAGGGTGGTTGTGCAGATGTGTTTAGGATCCACTCTGATGACAATAATGGTGTTTGAAGTTGTAGGATGAGTAGGTCGTGGTGAGATGCGGGAGAGGTAGTCTTTATATTGGCGATAACTACAGTGACAATGACAGTCATACGTAATATAACTTATTACAAGTGTTACACTTTGAATTACAAATGTAAGACTTGTTACAAAAAAAATAATAATAATAATAACGATTTTTACAAATGCGAAAATAGTATTTTGAGAAATTAAATAAATTGGACAATGAAATGAAAAATAGTTTAATTCTTAGGTATTTTGTGAAACTTTTCCAACAAAAAATGGGCTTCAAGAGCCCAGAAGTGTAAAGGTCAAAATCTCTAAGAGCCCAACAAAATAACAAAATAAATAGGACCGTAAGAGCCCAGACCCCAACTCCAAAAAGTGGAAATTACACATTTCCCTACTTTTGGAGACTCAAGTTCTAAAATCAGATTTCATATTTTAATGTTCAAAAATCAGATGTTTTAAATATAGATACAAATATTTTTTCTTTAATTAAATAATAATAATATTATTAAATATTATATATACAAATTTCACCCCTAAATCTAGTGATGGCAACGGGGTTGGTTCGGGGCGGGGCGGATTTTTGCCCTTTTTAATGCCCCATTTAGTTTTTTTTTTTTTTTTTAACCAAACCAAACAATGAAAACAAACAATGTCCAAAATTAAATAAACAACGTTCAAATTTTTTTTTTTAACTAAACAGGGCGGGGTGGGTCACCCTCGCCCGCCCCGCCCCGCCTCGCAACCCGAGGCGGGGCGGCAATCCCCCCCCCGCCCCGCCAACCCGTCGGGGCGGGGCGGATTTTTTTGTCATCTCTACCTAAATCCTAAAAATCATTTACAACAGTGGAGCTCGTCGCTGTGAGTGGCAACGGCGTTCACTGCGATTCCTCTGATGGTGCGGTGGTCTAATCTGGCGATGGTGGTCTAATCTGGCCGTCACCACTCACAACGCCGATCTGTGCGGTGGTCTAATCTGCAACGCTGATCTGCCACAATCTATAATTTTTTTTATTTTTATGCGATCTATTGTGCGGTGGTCGGCGGTGGTGGTTCTTGTGTCGGGTGATGACTGTTCGGTGATCGAGGTGTGCGGTGGCAGATGCGATGGTGGGTGCGGTGGTGAGCGTAGGCCAAGTGTTGATGATTATGGAGGTGGCATTCTGGTGTTCTGCTCGTGTTGTTGGTCCAGATCTGGTGGCGTTGTTCATCCAGATTTGTGTGGTGTTGGACTCGGATCGACGGTGGGGTGCAGCGGTGGTGATGTTTGTGTGGTGGTGGATCGACGACTTGGGGTTGGTTTTATTGAATTTGGCGGTGGTAGGGGCGGTTTTGTAGTGGAGCTGGTTGCTGGATGTCACGGTGAGTTGGTGTTGGTGTGGGCGACTATGGCTGCGACCTGAGTTGTGACCTGATCGTGACCTGAGCGGTGAACTTGTGACGTGCATTGTGACCTGGGCTGTGAACTTGTCGTGGCCGTGAACTTGTGACGTGTAACTTGGGCTGTGACTTGAAATATTAAATTGCGATCATAATTTGAAATCCAAACAATTTTGAACAAATAAAAAATTTGATTAAACAACACTAAAATCTCCTATCTATTCATGTTCATATTTAATATTTAGACTGCAATTCAACCATCAAAATGCGGACGATGTGCTGATAGTGGTCACAACTGTATAAAAAAATATTACATAATCGTCGTCAGAATATTCGTCGAAGTTTGTGACATGTGGTGTGATTTGTGACATGAGCTGTGACTTGTGACTTATGACTTGTAACCTGGACTGTGACGACACAACGGTAAGCTGTGACCATTAATGGTCACCGGAATCAGAATAATCGTCGGAACGGTCGTCGAAGTAGTCGTCGGAATCGGAGTAGTCGTCGGAGCAGTAGGAGTGGTGGAGGTGGGGGCGGGTTATATATATATATATATATGTATATGTTAAAATATCTGATTTTTGAAATGTAAAAATTGTTTTGATATTTTTGAAATAGGGTAAAGTAAAAGTAGGAGAAATGAATTTTTCCCCTCCAAAAAAGGGAATCGAATTCCATTCAAAGCCCACTATTAATATGAAATGTTCAGACCCAATACCCATGTCCCTGTTCCCTAACAACCCAAAAACAGCAACACTTAAGCCCAAATATATCCGTTCCCAAAGGTCATTCAAAATTGTTGCAATTCTCAATTTCATGGACAACAGCTCCCTTTATCCTTCTATAGATACTGCCTTTTAATTTGTATCGACTAATTTATCTAAATGTATATAACAATGTAACGCTGTAAAGGATATGACACAAGAGTCCAAACAAGCTGAAACTTCTAAACCATGAGATCACCAAGCAAGTCTTATCATCATCCATTTTAGCGGTTTATTTCCCCAGTTTGGTTCTCATTATTTTTAAAATACATTTTTCTCTTTATTTTTTTTAATTGCACATTTTTCAATAATATAATATAACACAGCAAACTCAAGATTTTTCCTTACTTTTAAATCACACATTTTATATCAAAATATTATTTCAAAATGTATTTTGGACAAAAAAAAAAGGGGGGGGGGGGGGGGGGGGGATTAAACAGGCTCTATTGTGATTTTGGGAGAATATATTTTGAAATAGCGATTTTTTTGGATAATGTGCAGTTAAAAAATAATGAAATGTTTTAAATTTACGTGTAGAATTATTTTATGAAACAATATATGATTGAAAGTATTGAAAAAATGTATTTTGAAAATAATGGAGCCCAAAAACTTATATTATTGCCATCACTTTGTATTCTTATTCTATAATTCAAATTTTAATACTCCTAGCTTGAACAAACTTTACATGGTATAAATGTGTGAACAACATGATTGCAAGTGTGATGTAAATCCCTACATAGTATCGGATATTTCACGAGTTCTAAATCAATAAGCTTTTTTCGAACGTCAATATCTTTTATTTTATTTTTTTTCTCTTTTTTGTCTCCACCAATACTTCTTCATGACGGACGATCGTACTGCCACCGACAAAACCACCCCCTAGCAGAACACAAAGATTGGATTTACATGTATCCACCCAACTACCTCTCAAACTTACATCGTCCAACTACTTCCCCTGGAAAGTATGGTTCTCCTTTTCAGACTGGATTTACATGGTCACAATGATGGAACTCCCCCAACCCCTGATGGGGTACATCTCTTAACCCCATCTTCATTCGTTGGAAGTGACATGATCAACTACATATCCATTCCAAACCACATTTCTCATAGAACCTATAATCCCTTTTGTTACCATTAATTTCTCTCACGAGCGAAGAAGCACGATCCAGACTCAACCGCATCTTTGCCAAGAACTCTCAGTCATACATCATTCAACTGTAGGATAAGCCGTCTCAAATGTCACGAGGAACTCAGCATTTCAGCGAGAAAGTGTTTGGCTGACTAACTCAGCACTCTTGGCGCCCCACCCACTGATGAGGATCTCCTCATCTATTGCACCACACACCAGTGGTCTTGGTCCGACCTACAAGGAATTGATAGCTGCCTTTCGAACTCAGTAGTTCACCCACATTTAATTATACTTAGCCTAGCTTTGGTCAACGTGGGAGCCCCAACAACAACACTTCCAGGAACCAAAAACCACCTCTCCCTCTTCGGCCCCAGCCTACTGCCCATGCCATCTGCTCCACCACTGGGGTCCTCTTAGCAGCCCACCTCCCTTTTATCATTTTTGCAAATGCACGAATCAGGAAGAAAACCATAGGAATGACAACGTGATGGGTCGGGGTGCCATGTGCCTCGCAACTGTTTAACCTCATTCATGACACAAAATGTCTTGGTCGACAGTGTTTGTCGTGAATGACATTAATGTCATTCAAAAGTTCTCCGGCATGCACGTTTCAACTACGCTATGCATCAACATCTCCTGAAAAGATTCTCCAAAATGTTGGCAAAATAAGTAGTTATGTATGTATGTATGTATGTATGTATGTTGACCAGATACACAAGACTGAATGTATTCAATACTGGCTCTGTTACCTCCTCCGATAAATGGGAACATTCCTATGTTATACTATTAAATGGAATTCATCTAAGAGTTATATAAGTGATATTCCAATATATCAGTCTTTTGTAAATTTGTTAAGAGATGTAAATCTCAACTGATTGATTTTGACTGGTCAAACATTCAAACTTCAAAAAGGCAGAGAAATTGTACAAAACTGTAAACTTTGGAATTGGGAAACACACGTGATGCCATTAAGACAAAACACCCCGACCAAGTAATTAATAATTGATTAAAAATGTCATAGGAAATTCATTTTTTTTTTTTCCGTAAAAGCTATGTTAATTTCTTTGCCCTAACACAGAGGTGATCTATGAGGAATGCCTTTTCTTCTACTGATCATACTTGTAGCCATGTCCTCTTCTGGAATTATCTTATTGGATAATCTTCCAAAGACATATAATCCAGTGCTTCTCTTCTTTTTGATACAATCAGTGCAAACAAAGCTTGTGTTCTCTGAGCCGTCCGATGAAGAATGCTGATTATGATAATCGGTTGCACTATCGACAATAGTAGAATGTTGGGTTTCGTTTGTCATTTCATCATCTCCTATGTCTTGAGGGATAAAGAAATCTGGACTAAGTTGCAAAGTTTTGCAAACTCTTAGGAAAGGAGAGAGGCCCTCGTAGTGTCTAAGAACAAAATCAACCTGTCAAAACATGCAAGTATGTCACAAGTTTAGTATATTTCTGCATGTGTGGAAGGGTCTGGATTGTATAATTTCACTCTAAGTGTGGTGCACAGTATTGGACAATATAATCGACAGTACAATGAACAAAACCTTAACTGCTGCAAGTGAGTAGAAAAGGGAGGAGAAAAGAGACCATGACGAATCGTCGTAATTAGTGAAAAGTGTAAGCATTGCCGCTATTGAAGCGAAGGATGGAAAAAGTGTAAGCTTTGCGACTATTGATGCAAATTAAGGATGGGAAAACTGAAAAAGGAGTCAATGTTATCTAATTCTCTCTATAAAACATTCACGCGTGACTGATCATGTACAATTATGCAAACGGGGCTTATATGGGTTGGTTTTGAAAAATATGGATAACTCCTTCATGGCTATATATACACAATCAATTCGAATCATTCTGGGTTAATTTGCTGCATCATTTTATCGAAAAATTGTACTTTTTGAGAGGGGATAAATTTACTAATTGAAAATTTTAGGCCACGTCGGATTTATGTTTTCATCTAAACCTAATTAACACGCACACAATCTTCGTAAATAATTAGCGATTAGCGACTAGACTTAAAACAAGTACTACAATTTGATCTACCACCTCTCTAAAAACTTAAAACTTTTATATTCAAATTTCGTTTGTAATTAACTAGAAAACTTTGCATAAAGCTATGTAATTTAGAGAGAGAGAGAGAGAGAGAGAGAGAGAGAGAGAGAGAGAGAGATTTAATTACCTTGCAGCCTAGAGAGCAATGGATAAAGGGTTCTTGGAGGCTTCTGTCACAGGAAGTGCAATAATTTCCAGACCCTTTAAACTGTCTGTTTTGAGGTCTTTTTTTGATAAACACCACTTTTGCAGCATTTATGGTGTAGGACTGTTACAAGAAATATGAATTTTATCAAATAAAAAACACGCAGCCCAAATTAATTTTTTCTAGCAAGAACAGCTATATAACCTGAATATTCGAGCAGTCGATAAGCCTCTCGAGATCTTCTAATCGAACGACTTCATGATACACATAACGTCGAATTTGCAGAAGTCTATGGCAACGATGAGAAAGAACGCAATGGGGGCAAATACTTGTGCAACAATCCAAACAGCAAATATTTTTCTCATTTTTCTTGGCAGTTTCATGAATTGAGCAAGGCACGAAAAAATTCTGCACGTAGAGAGCTTTCAACCATGCAGGCTTCTGATTTCCCTGATCACAGCATATTATCAAAGCCCAGTTCAGATCATAAAATAAAGAAAAGAAAAACGAAGAAGTTGATGTGAAAATCCCTACCATGATTGTCTACACGAAATGATCGATGGTTATGAAGACTGCAGTATGGCTAGTCTAATGAAAGAAGAATTCGATCCAATGCTTTATTTATATCGTCGTTGATCCCGTCTAGAGAAAGAGAGGGATTGGGGTATGGATTGTAGGGCATTTATGGAGTGTCACAAGAGAGGGGAGGAAATATATTTATTCTTTAGGTACACACAACATTTTGTCAATAGGGTCACTTGTTATTTGGTGTGTGGCTGCATGTGTGTGTTTGTCAGAAAGAAAGAGAGAGGAGTGAATATATTTATTCCTAGGGTACATACACAACATTTTGTCAATAGGGTCACTTGTATTTGGTGTGTGGTTGCTTTTGTGTATTTGAGAAAGAGGTGTGTGGGTCGAAGATAAATTTAAACAAATAAATGTATTGATTCAACGTAGTATTAAACATGCAATAGAAGTTTTTCATCACTTATTTATAAAAATTATATGTGTTGAGATTTTGAGAACTAATGAATTTAATGAGCACTTCGTATTCGTAAGTCTAAAATAACTTATTGCACGTATAGAGATAGCTTGAAATATAGCTTTCAAAAGGATTTCAGAGATAGTTACTAGGAGAATGTGGCATGACTTTCTTCGTCGAGCCCGATGGTTTAATTGGCTTCGAATGAGGAGGATCGATCTTCTGTATATTAGTTCTTGTCGATCATGGGGGCATCATTGAGAATGAAATCGCCTCTTTCAATTCTGGATATGCGTAATTCCCTCTCATCTAGTTTTGATCTCAAGATTTTGCCGTCACTTATTTTTGAAAATTATGTACATGTTGAAAGTTTTTGAGAAATAATGAATTTAATCTACACTTGAGAACAAGTTTAAGGATCAAATTTAAATAAGTGTATTAACTTAAATTTTTAGATAAATTGATTTTAATTGTACTTAATAGAGAAGCAAGGGTTGGTGAGAGATGATTCACTAAAAAAAAAAAAAAAGGAAAGAGCAAGAAGATATTGGGAGAACGTGGGTGCTGTTTCCCATGTCTCCATATATAGAATTAAACCCAGTCCTCATTACCCTTTAAACTAATTTTGTCATCTCCTAGTGTTAAGAGCTTCAACCCTAAACTAAATTACTTCTTGAAATGGCTGCTGCCACCACCAGTTTTTAATATTTAAACAATTAATTTTAAAGAGACGGTGTATCACTCTCTTGAAGGACATTCAAGCCATGAAGACTTTGAATGATTCAAAAAAATTGTTGAAATAAAAATTTCATAATTCGTCTCATAAAAATACGATAGTCTAAACATTGATCACAAATCTCCAAGATAAGAACAATTTTTTGGCCCAACAATATACTCGTAAAAAGAGGATAATATCATTTGTAGGTGAGAATGCACGGAGGATAAAAAATAATATACGGTGTGTTTGAGCCACATTATTTTGGAAGAATGTATTTTTGAATAGTAGATTGATGGAGAATGCGTGGTTGAAAAAGAAGGAAAAGTTATTGATATGATAGAAAATATTATTTTATTGAAAAATGTGTAGTTAAAAATGAGTAGAAGAATGAAAATGAAAATTTTAATGTGTAGTTAGGGATGACAAACGAGCCAGCTCGGCTCGACGCCCATGAGCTCGAGCTCGTGGCTCGTTATAAAACGAGCCGAGCTTCTGCTCGACTCGTTGCTCGTGGGCGAGCTCAGCTCGGCCCACGAGCTCGTACTGTTGCGAGCCGAGATGCTCGGCTCGGGCTCGCCTATTTTGAATTTTTTTTAACTATCCTTCTAAAAAAAATTAGACGAGTCGTTCGTCAAAAACGAACCCAACAGGCTCGACTCGCCTACTGAGTGGCTTGCTCGGCTCGTGCGTGGGCCGTTACAGTACGAGCCGACGAACCGCTCGACTCGATTGCCACCACTTTGTGTAACAAACAAGGACATAGTATATATACAAGTATCACTCTTATGAACCTATTTATTCATTCATTTTGACTCGTTCTTTCTTTTGTAAAGATTAACAACATAATGAATTTATATATTCTTTCCTTCCCTAGCTAGGATTATGATGCAAATATGTTTTTGTTGAACTTGTTCTAAAATTAAATAATATCCATGCATACAAGAAAATAATTATAAAGAAATGAAAAAAAAAAGCATGAAATATTCCAAAAAATAAGAAAGAAGAAAATAGAATGCAAAAGAAAAAATTGAAAATAACATCAAACTATAAAAGAAAAGAAAACTCACTCAAAATACTAGGAAAACAGGAAGAATATACATTCAAAAGGAAAAAAAATAATATTAGAAAAATAAACTCGATCTCAACATGAAAATATGTTTAAAAGATAAAACTTTAATAAATATATGTATTTCCTTTCTAGCAGCTTGAACTTTCGAGCTGGACATGACAATAAAGCTATGGTTTCTATGGTTGGCAAAAATGGGATATGTTCTAAAGAAAAAAAAAAAAAGAAGCATTTCCAAATGAATTGCATCAATAATGTGCATAGACAAGACATGTACGAGGAAACTCGATTTCTGGGAAATTAAAGATGACAACAATCCAAAAACCAGTCCCACTACTGGAAAACCGTGCTTAAATAATGGAACACTGTTTACTATAACCTAAATTCGCAGACAAATACAAGTCAATAAGCACTAGTAATTAGGGACATTAATGGGCTAATTTATTTATTATTCTCATTCCCAATTTTGACTGTACCTTTTTCTTGTACCTTTAGCCATTAATCAAGGGTTAATCTTGGAGCTCGACTATCTTAACCCTCTTAATCTATCGTCAACTTTACTGATAGTCATCGACTTTTATCATGTTTAAACTTTTAAACAATACAATACAACATAGTATTAGGGGAAATGAAAGTCATAAGTTCAAATTTCAATTCTCGAGTTTAAATATTATCTTTAATAGTTTATGAAAAATTTAAATAGAAGGAAAAACATTTAACGGAAAAATAAATTATACAGTGAGATTTTCCAAAAATATTGACAACTTTTCTCTATTAGATGAATTTAAAAGCCTACAATCACAATTCTAAATTTTTGTTTCAACAATAACAATTATATGAAATTCTTTCTTTAAAATTTTGCATTTCTAACACTGAATAGCCTAAATTCTTGAAATAATCTTATTTAAAAAGATTATTTAGTTCGAAATACAAAATGACTCGGGTATCCCTTTGCCACTTCTCATTTTTTTTTTTTTTTTATAGCAAATGAAATTTACTAGTAATAACAATAAAAGAAGCATTTATAATTAAATGGAAGTATTAATAATTATAATTTCATCACATTTTGTTTAAAAGGTTGGATAATTGTCCTTTTTTAAATAGTTATGAATATATATTTGATACGTTAAATTAAATAATAGTGATTAAATGTTGCTATAGCCATCCACGACAACGTTTGATAAACGTTGTCGTAGATGAACACTCTACAACAACATTTCGATTTGCAATACATGTTCAAACGTTGTCGTAGGCCTACGACATGCTGTTTTTGTTGTAGTGAAATAAATACAATATTTGGTAATATTTTGTCTAATATGCAAATCTAGCTCTTGTTAAATCCAAAATTGAAGTTTATTATTCATTAAATTCAGGTTAGTCTTGTAAAATACAAGAGGAAAGTGTCCACTCCCACGTGACAAATGGAGTGAAGTAGGCATTTTTATCATTGGAGTAATGAATCTCACGTGCAAAGGATCCAATGGACCGACATATATAAATTTGTCTAGTGCCTTGGACTTGCACGCATGTTCTTCACTTTAAAAAAACAACTTCTAAATCTTTTTATGCAAATAATATTTTATTTTGATTGTTTAAATCTTTGTCATCTTCTTGTTGAATATTGTAGTATTGAATAATTTTGAATAGATATAGTATGTTAAAATAAATAGATTTAAAATCTCAAACTTTTTTGCTAATGAAGTCTTGATCGAGTATTTGGCCGTCAAACTCTCATTCTCCGCGAATAATTTTATTAATTCAATCTCGACTTCTACAAGTTCGAATCTTGATATTCGGGCATCGAACTCTCATTCTCTACTAATACTTTCATTGATTCAACTTTGACTCCTACGATTGTAGGAATCTTGATATTTGAATGTTCACGAAAATATCTTTCGATTAAAAATTATCGCAAGTGTATGGTTCGTTAATAAGTCATAAAGTTGAAGTGAGTTCAAGTATTGTTCCACAAAAACTGGTTTAGTTCAATTTTAATTGTCGCGGCCTTAACCGAAACCAAAATAATATGATGTGTTTGTTTGTGATAAAATTATAATTAAAATAATCTATTTATACAATTATGAGTGAATTAACTAAACTAAATGCAAATTATATTAAACCCATATTTGGTATACATTTTCTCAAAACACATTCTTTCAAAACTTATTTTTAACCACATATTTTTTAATAAAATAATATTTTTCATTACATCAATAATTTATTCTTACTTTTTAACCACATATTTCTCATCATATTACTATTTAAAATACATTTTTTCATCAATAATATTCATCAGACATACCCTAAATGCAAGTTAATGTGTTTTAATGAATGACAAGTGCAATAAGATCCTGAATTCCTACGTAATATTCATTTTTAACTTTAGTTCTAAACTTTGACAACACAATTTAATTTTGAAAAATCAATGTTCATATTTTAATCAACAATCTCTCTCGAGTAATGTTAAACATACTCTCATATGTGACCCGACTATATTTCTATGACGGATGCGAACATACAAGAACGAATGAATTTTTATGAACACTTAAAGATTCATATAGAGCATATCGTCAATATCGATATATTTTTATCTCCTATCGGACCCTATGAAGATTTACACTATATCGATTCTATTTTTTTCTTTTGAATGCATAAAATAAGTCACCAAATTTATACAATTACCATGCACAATGATTGCCGAGAAAAGATAATCATGTAAACCATTTAAAATCCAAAAAGTGTTTTCAATGTTAAATATGTAAAACTAAATATTAAAAATTCATATTATAAAGTTCATGATTCTCCTATCACAAAGAAATCTAGCCTAACATGATATTGTGAAGAAAACAAGAATTATATAGAGTGGATATCACCCAAATTATGAATCTTGATTGGATCTTGATATTGTTAAATCTCTCTTAATGTTTCCGTCATCTTCTATGCTTTCTAATATGTTGTAATATGTGATAATATGTTTCTGGACAATCCCAGGTCTTTAAAAGAAGTCCCAAATATTATTTCCATAAGAGTTGGAAGTCATTAAAGAAAATCAGAAATTTTCCTCCGAAAATGTACTATGTTATAGCATAGTACAATTGCATGCTATAACATAGTTCAATGAGCTTCAGCCCTGGATTTCCCCGTTGTACCCATGCGACTGCATGGATAAATATACTACGCTATAGTATAGTATAAGCAAAGATCCAATTTTTGCTTTTTAGTTTTTGAACTCCGTTTTCTCGTTACTTAGATCTATTTTCTCGCCTCTTCTTCTTCTTCCAATACTTCATTCTTTCGCTCAATTGGTCTACGACTCTTTCACATTTTCGTTTCTTCTTTAGGAGCCTCTTTTGACTATTTACATTTTGGTCCTTGAACTTTGATTTCCTTCCATTTTAATCCATTTTCGATTGTTTCTCCTAAATTCCACCATATTCATCAATGTTATATTTCAAAACATAATTTATATTGAATTAAGCCTTATTCCAATATATTTACCCATAATTATCCATGTTTTCTGACCTAAATGAGTGTATAAAATGTACTTATCATTGGACGTTTGAACTCTCATTCTCTATTAATACTTTCATCAATTGAACTTTGATTTCTGAGATTGTACGAATCTTGATTTTATGCTAGAAGAGAAGTAGGGAATTTTAATTCCACAATATTTGATATTCTTCTCATATGTGTTTGTCCATCTTTTTTTTCATCGCAGTTGAAGATGTTTCTCCAAAGCACAACTTGACATGTAAAATTGACCAATTCTCAAGCTAGACTTTTCATGATTCGTTTATCGTTATTAAAAGAATCCTTGTAAGTTTGCTTAAACTCAGTAGATGATCTCGCTAACCTAGGGTCCGCTCTTGATATACATTCTTACACATATGTAAGTATGTATGTCTACGTATACGAGTACACAAATATATATGGAATATATGTATGTATGGTCAAAGATACTGTAGGGTTGGAGGGTGGGGGTGTTGGATGAGCGTGTGAGGCGCACGAGGGGGGATCTCTCTGCTGCAAAGTCTCTGATTATCTCTGAGACATAGCATTTTGTTGAGTTCAAAGCCTCCACAGTCCACATGGGGCTGGCTCATACTTCCACAATACTATTTTAAGGACTCAATCATGTGATCACACACCATTTGGAAATTTATCTTAACAAAAGGAAGGACAAAGGGACACATTTTTAGAGACTGTTATACATATATTTAAATTTTTTTCAATAATTCAATTGACATCTTTGAGGTTTATTTTGTCCTATGTAACAAATTTTACCATTTTACATCACATTGTGTCACCTATGGTCCCTTAAACTTACAAATTGCTTAATTGACAGTTATACCATAAGCGATCTTCTACGTAATTGGTATGTGGCATCCTAGAAATAAAAATAGTAAAATTAAGGGTAATTGGCGCAAAACGTCCCTACCTATGACGGGTTTTGTGGAAAACGTCCCTACGTTTGATTTTTTGGTGCAGAACGTCCTTACCTTTGCATTTTCTTGCGCAAAACGTCCTTTTCACCAATTTTTAACATAAAATGACAATTATACCCTCCTATATAAATAAAAAAAAAGAAAAATAAAGAATAAATTGCAATATGCTCCTTACCTTTTTAAAATATGTAAATGAGTCCAAAATTTTAAGAAAATCCCAAATCATCCACTCTCAAATCATCCAAACCTTTCTCTATTAAAACTAATAATAAGAAAATCTCAAATCATCCCTCACCAAGAACCCTAATTTCTTGCATAGACCTCTAATGGTAGCCAGCAATTGAATGAGGGCGAACCTATTCCAGGTGATCCCCTCTATTAATGCATCGGACGGCGCCGGAAATCGATTTCTTCGCTGGCGAAGTTGCGAGCTTCGCGACATGAGAGTTTTCAAACAAAAATTGAGCGTGCTTGAGAGATGATATGGATGAATTGCAACCATGTATAGTTTCGTCTAGATGTGGGGAAGGTGTCAATAGGTGTTCACGACCATAAGTGTGAGCACCGGCACTGGAAATCGTATTCTTCTCAGGTGAGTTCGTTGTTGTCGCTACTGGAAGGGAAGTTTCTGCAAAATTGAGCTGCTGTGAAGTATTTTGTAGTGAATTTTTGGCATGGTTAGGTTCGTCTAGGGATGTGCAGTCAGCCAAGGGTGGGTTCCAGCCATGGCGTTGACCGAAATTTTGATTTTCGGCAGTTTGCATTTTTTATAGCAGTTTTTTTGCTCGATTTCTGGTGAATTTGTGGATGAAATTTCTTGCTGTTTGGTGGTAAATGAAGTTGATGTTAGGGGTTTTCCTAGGATACCAAAATCTGGTAGTTTGGGAGGTCGATCCTTGCCGGGATTTGAGAAAGAAGGGTTTGGATGATTTAAGATTGGATAATTTGGTGAGGGTTTGGATGATTTGGGATTTTCTTAAAATTTTGGACTCATTTATATTTTTAAAAAAATTTAGGAGCAGATTGCAATTTATTCTCTTTTTTTTTTTTTTTTTTAATTTATATAGGAGGGTATAATAGTCATTTTAAGTTAAAAATAGGTGAAAAGGATGTTTTGCGCAAAAAAATGCAAAGGTAAGGACGTTTTGCACCAAAAAATCAAACGTAGGAACGTTTTTCACAAAACTTGTCATAAGTAGGGACGGTTAGAAAAATATCTTTAAATTAAAAGGTTAAAGTAGTTTTTTTTTTTTTTAAACACTTTATGATTTGCCGTTGCAATAAGTTGGCATCCCATACAACATTTATGTGAAAGATATGTTGAGATTGATTGTAAATTAAAGGGTTTTCGAGTATTTAGAAAATAATAGGTGACAAAATAGTGAAATTAAAAATTAAATTGAAGTGTAAAGTTCAGTGACCGGTAAATAGTATATATTATTGTCTAACAAATAATACTTAAAAAAAAAAGTAACAACTTCAAATAAAATAATGTAGGACAAAAAGTTACTTGCAGAATAGTGATTCTCTCTAGAAAGAGAGGAGAAAATGTCTTGGTTGCCATTTCATATCTTGTTCTTGTTAACTTGATGTAAAAATCCCCAGTGTAGAAAACCTTACCTTGCTTGGAAAAGGTTCTTTTTGAGATTATATAAAGAAAAAAAATTTATATAAATTGAGTTACATTATCATTTTTCGAGACGACCATTCTTAATCTTAGAGGTGATGGTCATTTAGAACCTATTTACTTCTAGAAAAACTTACTCATAAGCTAACTTTTTAAGTATAAATGTTATCTTCAACATGCTTCACGTGCAATCCAATCAAATATCTAATCCGTGATAATTTTTATATACGGTCGAGGATTTGCTTGGCTCCAATACCATGTTAATCATCTCATTTAGAAATTTTAATTTGGTAGTTGTGTATATTTATTAAAATTGTATCTTCAAAACTCAAATCTCATGTACAAGTTGAGATTCTCAAATCTCAATGTTGATTGAAAAAATAATTGTTATTCTTCTTACGTAACCCTAAAAAATAATTAATTTAGGGGGAAATGTTAAGGGTGAATTTTTTTTTTCTTATTAGCCAAGTCCTTAGAAAGCAGTACCGTCTAATTTATTTTGTTTTGGTTTGGTTCGTTATTAGCCACCGCATTTTAGTTCTATATTTGTCAATTCCCCCAAAATTATATCTCTTGCTATAAATTTCTATAACCAACAACATGGAAATAGATAACGTACGGACCTTAATAATGCAACTATGAAATAGTGTTTGCTATTGCGTTAGATGAGTGTATTTTTTACACACTTATATATGTCACAAAACATGGATTATTGTAGAAAGTAAATGTTAATATGGCTTAATTCTGTATAATTTGTATTTTGTAGACTAAAAATGATGAACCTGGTGAAAATTTGGAAAAAACAAGCGAAAATGGCTAAAATGAAGCAAGATCAATCTTTGAGGATTCAAGTGTAAATACTGAAAAGTTGTGTCGATCTCACGATGAAGATTTAAGAGTGTTAGATATCAATTGGATGAGGAAAGAAGCCAAATGGATGAAATATAATCGAAGTACTATCACATCAACTTTCAGCTGAAAAGTTATGCTTTGAATTTTTAGTCTCAGTTTGAGACCCATTTTTGGCATAGAAAACGTTCAAATCTGAAAACTTATATTTTTGGAAGATTTGTATCCCTTTGAATAATCTTTCCAACGCATTTTGAATCACCTCAATCAGACATTGAGAGAGAAAGATATGATCAAAATATTGAAAGACGTCTCGTGGGGATAAAAGTATAGCTATGCGGTCACATAGGTCTAATTTGATGCGACCACATAGTGCATTCTAGGGCCAAAATTGATGGTTGGACATCCTTTTATGCGACCTCTTATAAATGTACTATGAAACCGCATGGTACAAACTTTTGACGAGATTTTGTTTCCTTTTCCAATTGAAACTCTACTTTGCTAACAAGATTTTAGGCATCCTATATATACCAAACTCATCCAAAATAGTAAAGGAGACCTAGATGACAAAATCTTCAAAATTGGAGAGCATAGAACGAGGCAAAAAACACAAAATTCATCCACACGGTGTGAACATCAAAATCCATAATTAATTGGGTGATGTCATTTCTTGATTCTTTTACATGTTTTCTTCTTTCTACTATACTAGGTAGGTTAATCAATGCTAGGTGAATGATGAATCTTGTAATTTTATGTTTTGATCTTTAATTTTATATATTTGACTTAAAAATACGTTTTTGAATTATAGAATGATTTATATAAATTAATTGTCTCCATGATTATATTGCACGATAATTATGTGAGTTTGATGATTTGTTTCATGCATTCGAGAGAAGGTGAATAAATTCGACATGTATTAATCATCATAAGGTCCGATAGGAGATAAAAATATACCGTTATACCTTATGTAAATCTTTAAGTGTTCATAAAATCTCATACATTCTTGTATATTTGTATCCATCATAGAGATATAGTTGTGTCATATGCGATGGTAGATCCAACATTACTCGAGAGAGATTGTTGGAAAGTATAATAACATTGATTCGTCATAATTGGATTCGTGTTGTCAAATTATAATACTAGGATTAGAAATAATTATTACTTGGGAATTCAGGATTCTAATGCGTCCTTCATTCATAAATTACATAAAATTTGTTTTCAACCATCAATTGCATTTATTTTAGTAATTCACACTTGCATTATAGTTGATTTAATTCTAGTTTCGGTTAAGGTCGTAGTAAATAGAAATCAAATTAAATAAATCTCCCAGGGAACGATACTCGAACTCAAAAAGTTCACTTTATTACTTGTCAAGGATCCATACACCTACAGGAGTTCACATTCGAAATATATTTTCACGTGAGAAGTTTTGGCGCTGTTGCCGATGATTTAACTTTAGCTTGCTTTTATTTACTTTGACACTAATTCAGACTTTTCTTTTCTTTGATTATTTTATTATTATTGCTTTTATTTTTGGCTTACCTCATACTATTAATCTATCTCGTGTTTGCACTCTCTCCCTATACTTTTTAAGATAATTGCATGATTCTAACTTAGTAAGGTAATAAATGTTTTGCAATGAATAATCTCTACATAAATTATGAAGATATGCTTGGAGGATACCCAAGTTATGATAATTGCTACGCGATGCATTGTATTGGGCAATGTTTGTTCTGGTACTCTGGTGTACACACGCCGAAACTTATGATGTTTAGAGAATATTTAAGGTGTTGGAAGCAAGCAATTGACAAAAATGATGAATGGCACGTGCTCATTGGAGATTTTATACCTTATAATTAGAATGCAGACATCAAACTTGTAGGAGATGGTCCTCCTCTATTAGAAGAAAATGTAATTGCAAATTATTTCGAAAAACTGGTTAAGTTGGGTGAAAGCGAGATACTTTTGGAAGATTGCATGTGATGGAAAGAATTTCAACATTGGGGGTAAAATCCACTTGACGGGGTTGTCGGAACCAACTTCTCATTGCCTGTATATTTAGATTGCGGACCAATCATTCCACACAATGAGAGTTCAACAATTGAAGAAGAGCAAAAAATGAGTGAAAATTTAATCACAATGGAGCTAAACGAGGATGATGCAATCAATGAGGAAATCAACTCACATTTTTTCAACTTTATTGATTGTCCAAAAATTGATTTTGTGATTAAGCCTGACGAGAAGATACAAATCTACATAGTTGAAGTGGAGTTAGATGGAATAAACAAGTACTGCTATGTTGAAAATGGTAAGGAAGATGTATGGATATCAAATGAAAAGTGGATCAAAGTCAAAAGAAGAAAAATGGACTGACAAGGCATCAAAATCCTTATTTAGGTGCCCGTGATCAACCGCCATGTAGTCGAGTTATAGACTATAAACAAGCGCTTGTTGGGAGGTAACACAACAATTCTTTTCATTTTTTTACCTATTTATTTATTCCATCTATGATATTAACTTAGGAACTATGTTTAATTTCTTTAGTTTTGATAGTTATAGGTCATCCATCATCTAGTTAGATCACGAAGACACCTTTTGAGCGAAAGTTACGTCCACTTCCAGCAGATGACACTCCGGCTTAAGTTTTCTGTCATCATTTGCATCACAACTATCTCCATATTGATCAGGAGAGTATTCGTTAACCACTTATGTGCTAAGTTTATTCTGTCACTCTACTTTGCAATGCACAACTTTTATTGAGTGCAATGTTTTATCTAAGTTTGGAGGTGGCTGGAAGAATTTTTCGGATAATTATGGATTGTTCATCAAAAAATTTTATTTATTTTCTGTGTGACTATGTGACTAAAAAAATTTCAGCATTTTGTTTATTGTTTCAAGCACTTGTGTGGGCTTGATAGGTTTGTTAGCTACGATGTCAAATATTGGAATTAGTATGAACTAAGAATGATGAAAATATTGCAGGTTAGATTAGCCAATAACTGTTTATGAGAAACTTGACATAATCTGCGCACGACACTCATATTTTACACATTGAGTTGATGATTTGATTCAATATTTAGAAAATAGTTGAACAAAGTAAATAAACTCGAATAACATCTTTTGTACTAAACCATGATCCATTTTTAAAATAGTTTGGAGGTGGTTGAGTTGTTGTAAGGGAGCATTGAGATGAGTAGGAGTTCCATACATGAAATTTTCTTGTGTGGATTAGCTTAAACCAATGATGTGAAGATGAGGTTAAAGTCTTAATTTTAAGGAGGGTGTTTTAGATGTTAAATGTCTAAAAGATAAAGGGCATATTACTAGTCTATGTGTGAATAAAAAGAATAAATAAATATCTTTTCGAGTCTATATAACTCGAGTGAATAAGCCTACAGGGTTTGAAACCTGGTGCCTATGAACGTTTGATTTGGGAGTTGTTGACGTTGAAAAATGTACGAACAAAATTCAAGCCAACTTGAATTATGAGTGTTGATTTATGGGAAATAATTCAATGGAGTTTTTGATCATAAGGTAATAATATCGTTCTTCTTTTTACAGGAAATGTGGAAATACATTTATGGAGCACAATGGGTTTCCTTAGTAATTCTTCTAAATCCCCCTCCCCCCCTTTTTTCTTGCATTCTAGGCCTTTTTATAGGAGAAGTATGCTGACGCATAGTACTCCTGTCTTGTCAATTCAAACACCGAGCTGAACAAGTGCATGTGCTGGCGCAATAAGATTGGCGCCCGAGCTTGATTCTAGCATGTTGATTATGGAGTGGTGGTATACGTGGGTCCCAACATTAAATACACTGTTTATGAAAATAAGCTAAAACTTCTGATTGGAGGGCTAAGTGGGCGCTGATATGAGACATTTCCATGTGTACTCCTTTGATTGGTAACTTGAATATCTTGTCAGTGATCTTTAATCATTAGCTACTGTTGCGCCTTGAAACACTACAATAGCTTGTTGGGTAAGTTACCCAAGAACCGAACCGAGCTCATATACCCGAGTTCGCATTGTCCTCTCTTCATTGGATAAAAATAGTCTGAGCTGAGCGACCTCAAAGGTCGGTGTCAACAGGAGTCATCAACCTAAAACTCGCTACATGGGTTATATAGAAAAAAAATGAGAAAATGTTAAAAAAAATAAAAAAAAAATACCAAATACATTGATTAAGTCCCAAGACATTTGATTGATAGAAGTACACATTTAATACGAGGCAAGTAGTGTAATATAATGTTAAAAGTTTAAGGAATAAAAAATATGAGAGTCTACTTGTTGGAAGTGTGAACTTGTGATAGTACGATTCATCCAAACTAAGAGAGGGTGAGAAGTATATGTAAATGAGTTCAACTTTAGAACACACCCCGAAATTGAGTGAAAAGAATAATTTGGGGGTGTGTGTATCTCTCGAGCGAAGAAAGGAAATACATGACCACTACGAGTTGGGAGTCAGCCAATCATGAGTTTAATATGTTTGCATGAGTTTACACACACACATTGAGTTTTGCATGTAATTAGTGTAGGTTGATTTGATTTTGAACTGTTGAAGTTATTCATTATATGATTACTGAATTCTAATCCTGAGACACGACAAGCTATTAAACCATGTTTTGTGTAGAGTTAAGCCATAATTTGTTTGAGAACAAACAATAGTTCAAGTTTGGAGGATTTGATAAGTATGTTTTTACACACTTATACATGTCACAAGACAGATTATTGTGGAAAGTAAATGTTAATATGGCTTAATTCTGTATAATTTGTGTTTTGTAAGCTAAAAATGATGTACGTGGTAAAAATTTGGGAAAACAAGAGAAAAGTGGCTAAATGCAGTTTTTATTTAGTTTTGATCTATTTATTTTCTAGCATTAGATTTGAGTTTTGTTGGTTTGTGTGAGTTTGATAACTTTGCTGGCTATGATGTTAGATATTGGACTAAGTATGAACTGTGAATAATGGAAATAGTGTACTTTTAGATTAATCAATACATGTTTACTTGAAACTTGACATAATTCGCACACGACACTCACGTTTACATATTGCGTTGATGATTTGGTTCGTTATTTAGAAAATAGTTGAACATAGTATATAAACTTGAATAACCTTCATAGTCTGAATCCATAATCCAACTATATGGTGGTTTGAAGATTGTTGAATTATTACAAGAGAACATTAAAATAAGTAGGGATTCCGTACATGATACTAATTTGTGTGGATTGTCTAAAACCAAAGAGACGAAGACGAGGTGAAAATCTTAAGTTAGAAGTTAGTTTAGAAGCTAGATGTCTAAAAGAAAATGAGTATTGCACTAATCTTTGAGTAAATAAAAGTATATTTTCGAGCATGTATAACTCGAGTACTTAAGCATGTAAGGGTGATTTAATACCTGGTACCTTATGGTCATCTGACTTGGGAGTTATCGACCTAAGACTCGTTACATGAGTCATATAGAAAGTAAATGAGAAGATGTTAAAAGAAATTATTATACATTTGTATATAAAATTGCATTGATTAAGCTCCAGACATTCGGTCGATAAAACTATACCTTTAATGAAAGGCAAGTAACTCGGTTTAGTCTTAAAGATTGAAACAATAAAAAATATAGGAGAATCTTGACTTGTTGAAATGTGAACTTGTAATAGTAAGATATATCCAAACTGAGAGCGGGTAAGGAATAAAATTGAATAAGTTCAACTTAGGATGCACCTCGAGAAAATTGAGTGAAAATAATAAGTTTGGGGGTGTGTGTATCTCTCTGTCACGCGTTTTCTATACTGTGAATTATACCGCAAGTGTACAGTGTCAAATTTTGTAATATAGTATTGGAGTAAAAGTGTCGAACACACGGGGATTGATATTTGATTTTATACTAAGTACTATAATTATTTTAACCTCTATTTTATCTAAATGAATGAATTTTTTAATCAAAATTTTTTAAACTAATATGATGACGAATTCAATAAATAAATGTAAGTTAGAAGAATAATCAAATGAGGAAGTCTAGGGTTATGATTTCACATAACTATCAAATATGATTATAAAAAAATTGGTTATCTCTAATCAATTTTCCATATTTATAAGCAAGAACTCTAATGTAATTCTACCAATTCTCTCAATTGTCGAATAAAAATTAATCCTAAAAATCAATTCCAATATCTTTATTTCGATTTAAAATATAGAAATTATCAAGTTCATGTTTCTTTTATGGAGTAAACTTTATAGATCCTATACGTTTTCTCAAAACCTATAAAATCTATGTTGTGTTAATCTTATGACCGGACCTAAATTCCCTTATCTCGAGTGCAGAAATTGACTAGCATTTATTCATTCAATTAGTGACCAATTAATTAAAAGCATTAAAATCATAACATAAATAAATGGAATGGAGAATTTCATAGAAATAACTAAAATAAAATAAAATCATACTCTCAAGTTTTGGTTACAATCAAACCCTAGAAGAATAGTTTAGCTCCATGTTAAGAAGCATGAAATCTATATAATTCAAAATAAACTACATAAAGAAGAGAATAGAAAAAACTAGTTTTTGGATAGATCTTTAATCTTCTTCCTTGATGTTGTTCTTGTCTTCTTTTGATTTCTTGAATTATGACAACTTTGCCTACTTCAATTGTGTGTTGAATTCTCCCTTGCCCCCCCACCCCACCCCCCTTCTCTCTCTCGAACATTTCTCCCTCCTAGAATTCGGACTCGTTTGATTGCAAAAGTGAAAAATTTGTGAAAAGAAAATGTTTTTCAAGGAATTGATTTGTCTAGAAATTATTTTATTGGAAATTGTAATTAATTGTATTGGATTGGTATAATTTTCATGAAAATTTTTTGGAAATTTGTTGTTCGTTTGATTTCTTTTTTATGAAAATTATCCATTAAAGTGATAATATTTTCTACAATTAGGTCTAGAATTTGTTTCCAATTATCAAAAATAAAAAATAAAAAATAAAAAAATTGAAAAAAAATAATCATACCGAATACCATTCGTTTGGCTTTGTTTTGTATGAAAATTGTCAGTAGAAGTGAATTTTTTTTTTTTAACCATTGTGTTTAGAATTTCTTCCAATTGCCAAAAAAAAAAAAAATTCTGGAAAATATTTTTCCACCAAAACATTAAAAATTTATTTTCATCAAAAATGTGGAAAATTTATAAAGTTGGAATCGAGAAAATTTCGTCAATCAAACACTACAAAAGTTGAAAAATGAAAAATTCGACTTATCAAACGGAGCCTTAGTTCCATAGACAAGGATGTTACTGATGATTTATGCCACGAACTTGTCCAATGAGTTAGAAGAACATTGTCAAAATTCAATTTCTTCGCAAATTTATTTTCTCCGTCCAAATTAACCTTGACTTTGCTTTGTTGAGCCCCCTCACTTAAATTATTTCCTTTACCGCTCCCTCACTTTCATGTCTTTCAACCATCAAATGCATGACACGAGGAAAGGTCATATATAAATAATAAGCAAAAGTTCAAAAGTTCAACTGAGTGACCTATCAGGGTCCTACACCTCATTAATGCTGGTTGGTTTATTGAGTGATAGTTTGAAAAGCACATCCCATACAAATTTGACACTATTAACATAGTCAAACGAGCAACGTATCACATGGCAAGTTTTTACGTTACTTGTTCCCATGTGACAATGTATCATGTAACACGTGATGACTTTCAAAATTTCAACAATAGGGTTCAGAAAGAAAGAGATGGAAATGAGGAAAAGAAGTTCGACATTTGTCAACGATCTTTTATTTTCGTGTTTAAATTGTGATGTCGATAATTTTATTTTTCGCTCGAGTTAAATATAACAGTATCTAATCAAAATAGTTGGCGAGTCATCGCTATAATTTGATTGCATAGACACGTCAATGTTTGAAATGAGAAGTCAATATTTACGATTTTACATGTTCTTCTTATATAAATACTTAAAATTTGGGGGAAATTTATTATCTATATTTATATTTTTTGATGATTACGTATACTTTTCTATTTGACTATCTTTTTGTTTATATATTCCCTAATAATATAATAACTGAAAATCTCTACAGGACATGACATTTCTGACAGTCATGATTACAAATGACAATTCTGACAGTCATTATTACAAATGTTACATCAATCATTCATAAAAATTGTCTGCAGATCCTCTAAAAGACGACAAAAGGTTTCAACCAAAGGGAGCTTCAGATGGAGCAAGGGCTTCGACCAAAGGAAGCTTTGGAACAGAGAGCATCGGCAAAAAGGGAGCTTTGGCCAAAAGTGCGAAGAACTTATAGATAGAGAGCATCAGTTTCTTCTTCGACTTCTTTTCTTTGACCAATTGGGTCTTTGTTGATTTAGTCAAATTTGACTCACATCTCCACGTAGACTATAACGTGGTCTTCAATTGGAGTCTTAGTGGCGAGACATAACAATAGTCTCCTAAGTATATTCATGATTATTCAAGTAATGCATAAACTTTTTTTATAAAAATAATTTATTTTTTAGGTGGTTCTTTTACAACATCACAACAGTCTCCAAATTCTAAATATAAATATTCATATTAGAATTAGAATTTGAAATAGAACTTATTATGATTTTTCTCGAAGTACTTATCAAAGTGTTGTCCGAAACTGTGTACTTCGAAATTTCTTATTTTTTGGAAAAAGTTGGAGAGCATCAGCTGAGGTTTATTTATCCGAGGTTGTTTGCTTCGAAGTGACTTTGTACATCTGAAGCATTGTCGAAGCTATTCCTGTCGATGCTGAAGTAGTGTACATCTGCTATTTATTGAGGCTATTATGTATTGATTCTGAAGAGGCGCGTTTTTTGAAACATTAAGAACACGAGGCGTTCTTAATTATTGCGTCCAAATGATTTGTTGTCTTGTACATTTTCAAGAAAGATAGTTGAAATGATTCAACTTTTCATAGACGCAACCGTCGCCATATTTAATGAGCAATGATGACTGCTGCAGATGTTTTTTATGTTAGACAAATGCAATGGCACACTTTAGTCGGACGCTCTGATTTGGACCGTAAAATACGAAATGACAAACATTATGGAAGGTTCAGATTAAATCCAAATGGACATTTAGATAGTTAGAATCAAAATCTAACGGTTGAGGTTTGGTGACCTATGCCTATATAAGGCAATCCTTTAGCCCATTGATTCTATACTTTGCATAAAATAATTTTCCATACTCCTTTCTTTGTATTATTATAATTTTTGAGACCTTTTTCCAACCATTTCTTAGAAATTAGGTTATCTTCCCTGCCCATTCCTTGTTTTGTGAATATTCATTTATCATTGTTTCTCTATTTTTTTCTTAGAATCATGAGTTCTTCAAATTTGGTGGGGGAACATAGACTTAAATGTTGTAGCGTCTGAAATGGGTGTGACCATTACAAACACCACTGACCTGGTCCAAGCCATTAGGGCAGGGCGTGCTAACCCTTAGAGAGCAATTAGATTATGATGTTGGTCCCCCCACGAAGGACCCATCAAACATTACTATTATCAACCTTGTAAAAATTGGAGAGAAATATTGTGTTCCTCACACAATCGAACTCCTAGTCCCTTCATCTGAAGAGATAACTTGATTTCCTAAGTAAGGTTGTATGGCAATTAGTGAATACCTTATGAAGGGGAGACTTCGTTTGCCCCTTTATCCATTCTTTAAAGTCGTACTTAGGTTGTACGGATTGTCACCTACTCAGCTCATTCCCAAAGCATGGGCCTAACTAGTGGTGACCTATTTTGTTGAAGGATACCTCCCTAAGTGAGGATATGCCCCTCTATGTTTTCCAATGGTTGGTACTCACTGTGTCCCTGGAGAGCCCATTTCCCTTTTGTCATAGGTCTTCCTTCATTCATCAAGGGGTGGAACAAGACCTAATTTTGGGTCAACGAGAAGTAGCAGACATGTAAGGATGATAGGGTTCCTCAGCTAATAGTTTCCACCATTACTCAAAAGCACGTGAGCGTACTATTGATTCTTTCAGGCAGATTATATTTATTATATGCTTGGTGTATTCTAACCTTCTTCATTCTGCATATTTGGTTGATCACTTCGACCTTTCAGAAGTTGAGTTGGGTGTGATATAGGGCATCTACCGTCGTCACCTATTTTTACTTTAGTTTGAGTGCCTCATATCCTACAGACGATGTCAATCTGTTGACCTCGATTTTCGTAATGGTTACGTGGACAATATATATTGGGCCCACTCGCTTCCATGCAAGCGAATTCCAACACATTTTGACCAGGTATTCGGATGAAAAAGGATGGTGTTTATGGACGTGAGAGATGCTTTACGACACGAGACAAAAATATTCAAACACCGAAAATATGATAAAAAAATGATTGCATACAAACAAACAATCATAAACAACTCAACTAAACTCTAGCAAAAATAAATATGGAATAACCAAGAGAGAAAACCAATTATATTTTCAAGTGTAAAGAGTTGCATTAGAAACAAACATTACAAGAGTTGTTTATTTATAGAGTTCTAACAGAAGTGGTTGCCTTTGGATGGGAATCACATGACCTAGATCGGTGCTCACATCACTCAATCTGCTACGCATTTATCACATTGACAACGGGTCACCACTTTATAACAGGCTGAAAATTCTGACATTTATTATTATAAAAGTTACATTAATCATTCTTAAAAATTGCCTGCAAATCCTCTAAAAGACAGTAAGGGTTTCGGCCAAAGAGAGATTTGAATGGAGCAAGGGTTTTTGCCAAAGGGAGATTCAGATCAGAGAGCATCAGCCGAAAGTTAGCTATGTCAACGAATCGAGCTGAAAAAAAAAGTCCGGGTTCGGCTCGTGCTTTTTTTGGCCCGAGCAAAGCCCAGGCAAAAAAATAAGGCTCAGCCCGAGCTTTAGATCCGAGCCTAAACGAACCGAGCCGAGCCGACTCGGGTTTTGATTTTTTTTAATATAAAGCTTGAAAGCTGCCTTTGCAGCAAGCATCTTTAATAAAAAAAATGCCCGGGCCTCGGCTTTGTGTAATCGAGCCCAAGTCGGGCCCGGCTCAAGCTTTTTATGGGCCGAGCCCGAGCCGCCTGAGTCGACGAGCTTTTTTGCCACCTCTATCGAAAGTGAGCTTCGACCAAAAGTGTGAAGAGCTTCGGGACAGAGAGCATCAGCTTCTTCTTCTTTTTTTTTTTTTTACCAATTGAGTCTTTATTGACTTAGTCAGATTTTACTCACATCTCCACGTGAACTATAACGAGATCTTCAATTGGAGTCTTGGTAGCGAGGCGTAACATATCGTATTTGTTTTGAGACTTTAATTTGAAGATAGTTCTACGAAGTGAGCGTATATTACAAAGTGATCTGTGCACTGAAATATTTTAGATATTTATCAAATATATTATTTGAAAGAAATAATTAAACTAGGTATGAATGGTGAAAATGTGAAATTTATGTGGGAGGTTGACGATTCAAGTTTATTATTTTGGGTCAAAATAGCCGGTACAAAAATAGCAATTGAAAGCAGTTGTTGGTGATTTATTGAAATCATAAAAAGCCTTATAAAGTTATAGTTTTTTTTTTTTTGAATTCTAATTATTGTGTAAGCTAGAACTTTATGGCTATATATAAAACTTTTTTCCATGAAATATTAAACGGGAATAATTCTTCAACTTTTGTAATTTCTAAATGACCCGTTATAGTATTATTTTATTTTTTGAGATATAATTTTGCAGTAATTCTAGAAATCAATTGTGGTTGTTGCACCACGAGTGATTCAATCGTTGTATTCTGTGAAAGATTAGTCAAAGTGATCACACCAGCATGATGGGCAATTCACTTTAGAAAGTCATGTTGTCAAAAGCCTCGATTGGATCAATAAGTCCTTTTACTTTCTGCATTTAATTGCTGCTATTGAAAGGAATCTACGACTAATTTTCCTAAAAAATTCACAAGAATCTTCATTGTGAATTTCCACGTTTAAATCTGACAACAATAAAAATGTACTGAGATTTGGCATACTCCTCATAACAAGAATGACATTTTAAGATAAAATTTCAAGATTTAGGACTTATTTGATGTAGATTTTGTAAAAAATGATTATTTCGGAGAGCGTGTGATTAAAAAATAGAGGAAAAGTTATGAATTCATACGCAAAAATTATTTTATTAAGAAAGTTTATGGTTGAAAAAGATTTTTAAAGAATCTACACCAAATGCGACTTAATGTGTTGTTATATTTATTTGGAACTGAAAGCTCAAATGAGCAGTTTTATCCGTCTAAAAACCATTGAATTATATATTGATAGTCTCAAATAAGCCATAATCTTGTAAGAGCAGAGGTGAAATTTGAAGTCAATCAAATATGAAAATAACAATCAATCTATAAAAGCTTGAACTACTCGTCTTATAAAAATTAAAATTTTAATTTGGAACTCAAGTCTCCCTTATTGAATAAGCTCCTCGCTATATTTCACACATCGACTGATGTAAAGTTATTTTGTGAAAAAAAAAAAAAAATCGAAATGAAGCGATGTCTCGCAATAAAATGAAAAAGGACATTTTGCACCACATAACTTTTAGCTCATCCCAGTTTTGAAACCTTGTTATTAAAGTGCCCCTATCTGAGACCTACATGAATTAAATTTCTGCCTAACCAAACATTTACTAGTGCATGATGTGTTTGGTCTCATGCTACAATTAGTACTGTCAATTGATTGAATCTTGATCTGAATTATGTTAAATTAATGGGAGATGGATTTAAGGTCTCGATCTGATAACCAGATCAAGATCCAAATCCAATAATATGTTAACTAAATAGATCAAAGAGGAAATTATACTAAACCAGGTGTTTAGTTTTAACTTTTAAAAAATCAGGTTTATACTTTATTTAATAAAAAATCAGGTTTTAATTTTTACCATTAATATTAATAATGATATTTTAAATTAAACTAATCTACATACGCACCCTATTACATACCCCACCAAATTTATTTTAAGTATAAAAACGTAACCAAACCCTAATCCATTTCATTCTTTCCACTCTCTCGCCTCCGCCGCCACTGCCCGCCGCCTCTTCCCCTCCCCTGCAGCGAATCGCAGCGTCACAAGCAACGTCGCTGCTACCATTTAGCAGCGACGCTCCCCTCCCCTGCTGCGAATCGCAACGTCACAGGCAGCGACACTGCTGCCTTTTAGCAGCGTCGCTGCTTGTGATGCTGCAGCGTCGCTGCCTGTGACGCTGCTGAACGGCTGCAACGCTGCTGCCATTCAGCAGCGTCGTCGTAGCGACAACGATGCTCCCCTCAACTTCTCTTCTCCATCCCCTCCCCTGCTGCGAATCGCAGCGTCACAAGCAGATCCGATGATTTTGTGGTAGTTCTCTGGTGAGCGTGGTATTTCTCTAGCAATTTATTGGTATTTCTCCGGCAGTGTGATGATGGTGTTTGTGCCTTGTGTCATTTGTGTGTTTCGTATGTAATTGTTCAGAAGCTAATGGAAGTTGGGTTTATTGTTGTTTAGCCTGTAACTGGAGATGATGGTTTATTATTGTTGTTTTTTGTTACTGTTGTGGTGGGGTCAACAGCGGTGATGGTTTTTTGGGTGTCTGTGACATAGATATTGAACTGTGGTGATTTTTTTTTTTGTGTCGGTAACCTAGCTACTGTACTGTGGTGGTTTTTTTGGTGTCTGTGACCTAGCTAGTGTCTGTGACCAACTATTTGGTCGATCTGTGACCAAGTAGTTGGTGGCAATAGCGTCGGGCTAATGGGACGAAGAGTTTCTGTGACTAACTATTTGGTCGATCTGTGACCAAATATTGGTGGTGTTGTGGGATTGGAGGACGAGTGTTTGGTCGATCTGTAACCAACTATATAGTTCTTTGTGACTAATTATTTAACTGTGACCTTAAAATTTGTAAATCTGTGACTCCAAATATAATATGTGGCCAACAAATTTTTTTACTTGTGACCAATTAAAAATCTATGACCTATAAATTTTTTCATTTGTGACCTTAATAATCTATCTGTGACTTTGGAATCAGAGCAGTTATCGAAAATCAGGCTACGGCCAACGGTTACCGAGAAATAGTCGCCGGAATTAAGCGTGATCGGAGAACGATCGTCGGAGTAGTCGTCAGTCGCCGGAGTAGTAGCCGAAACAGTGGTGGAGGTGGAGGTGAAGGTGGGGTGAGGTGAGTCAGTTAAGTATTTAATTTAATAAATTAATTGTAAAATATAATTAATTAATTCAATGAAAAACCCGAGTTTTGTAAATTTAAACATTTGGGCCTGATTTTTGATTTCATGAAAGATAAAGCCCGATCCATAAATTTTTCCCTAGATCAAATATGGATATATGTCAATCCGATTCGATTTATTATAATAATTTAGCCGATAAAATATTTTTATGACTTGTTATTTGTTAAAATAAATAAATGAGAAAATAATTAAAAAATATCAGATTCTAAACATAAAAAAAAAAAAAAATAAGAAAGTCAATACACGTGTACACGGTGTTTTAAAAAGCGTAATATGTTGCGAGGCGTGGAGGTTTCGAGTTCAGCTAGTCTAGATGAAGCCTAAGCGTAAAAAAATAAAATAAAAATTATGCGTAAAAAAATAAAATAAAAATTCTTTTTTTAATTTTTTTTTAATTTTTTTAATCAATCTAAAAATTATTTAATAATATATACGAATTATAGTACCAAATACAATTTTAGAGCTTAACAAAATAAATATATTCGATAAATAATATATAATATAATAGTACTAACTGAAATATTTGAAAAGTTTTAAATTTTTATTAATTAGTAAAAGATAAGAAAAACCATTATTTTAATAAATTATAAATAACTATTTATATAAGAATCTTGCTATATGTACCAAATTTTTTTACCGAATCTTTTACCTACTACTTACAATGGGAACGTAGACCACATTATCGAAATTTTTAAATGCATGCGGACCCTACACATTATGTAAGAGAAGGTAATTCATTATATACAAATGGATTAACCCTTTATATAATAATACAATACACTACGGTTAAACAAAATGTACAATACACTATAGGTAAACCAAATGTACAATGCACTACAGTCAAACCAAATGAATACTTATCCAACATCAAAAGTTTATAACAAGTGTTTGGAGACGTCTTTTGTAAATAAGCGGGTCAATAAATGGGTAAGCAACTTTTTTGTACATTTCAATCCAATTGGCTAAAAGTTAAAAAAAAATGGAAATATTATATTTATTAAACCCTTTTAATAATTGGAAAAATTGGAAAAAAACAAAATTAATTTAAACATTAATTTTATTTTCCTAATTTCTTTAATTTCGGATCGGATTATCGAATCGAATATCCAATAACATAGCAAATCGGATATAAATTTAACAATCAAATATCCGTTAGATTATTGGTTCAAATTGGATATAGGGACAAATCCAGTTCATATTCGATTCATTGACAGCCCTAGCTACAATGTCTCATGCAATAATTTTTCATGTTAGAAACTCACTAAGGCCCTGTTTGAGCCATATTTTTTCCTCACTAAAATGAAAAATATGACCGTTATCCATCACATCAACATTTAAATTCAAATTCTCTATCTCTTGAGTGGGCCCCAATAACGGCTATATTTTTCATTTTCATTTTCAAAAAAGGTGGCTCAAACAGGGGCTAAATATTTGAGATTTGACCTCCCATTTTCTTGATCCTGTCTCTCAGTTTGTGGCCATTCATAAAACTCATAACTTCTTCCCCCAAACAGATGTAGAGGTTCGACCAACCTCCTAGGAACAATAGAGTTGACCGGATCATCACTAAGTTAAGAGTTGCAAAAGGTATGGTATTCCAAAAGGGGAGGAATAAGCGGAATAGCCATCGAATTCCTGACTCTTCTCTTTAAAGAAAAAGAAGAAAGACATTCAAGGTGAGCGTTTAGGAGTAGGGGTGGGCGCGGGTCGGTTCGGTTCGGTTTTTTCGGTTCCAGAAATTTTCGGGTATTTAGTAAATGGAACCGTCGGTTCCAGATATAATTCTGGAACCGTTCGGGTTCGGGTTCGGTTCGGTTCGGTTCCATTCGGTTCTGTTCGGTTCCTACTATAATTAATTTTTTAACATTTATAATAACACTATATAAATATATTTAGAAAACTTTGTCAATGCGTCTTGAATAATTAATCCATAATATATTAGAAAGTTTTCACAAAATGCTAACACTTTAGTACTAGACAATATAGATCACAATTTTTTTTTGTTGCTTCCCTCAAACAGTTACTACTCCACTGCTTGCCTACCAAAAGGTAACATATAAAAACATCTAACTATGTTCTCCATTTTGAGAAGTGGTACCAAAATCATTCCTATTTTCTGAAAACATTGTGAGAAGTGAGGCAATCCCAACGTGCTCAGTACTTTCACCGAGTGAATCTGCGTGTGAATATTGACCAGGTTCAATCTTAGCTTTTACAAATGAACGTAATATTTTAAAGTATTAAAAATACTTACCAACTATGTAATGTAATCATCGATTCCTTGACTTGCCATGTACCATTAAAATGTTAACAATTTCTTGAGTACCATGTAAAGAAAAAGAATCCAGTAACTAGAGCTGGAAATCTCTGTGCAAAGCTTTTGGAAGGCTTAAAAAATTTGTCATTGTAAACACGATAAAAGAACGAAAGCACTGTTAGCGTTAAGAGGGTAAAATCTCACGTCTCTTAAATATGAAAAGAATAATTACGAGAGTACTCCAGCTTAGTGTGAGAACTAGAAGGAGGAGGACTTCTTTAAGTTGAGAGAAAATGACTCATGACTGGACGAGAAACATGTTGTGTGGCAGGAATGGACTGGAGAGAGAAGAAGAAGAGAAGACCGAAAATTCTAGGGCTCTTCCCCTTTTATATTTAGTGGCTTTTTTTTGCAATTTTTTTTATGTTGGTCGGTTTGGGTTATATTCAATATACTTAAAGCCCAAATGCTCAATTGTAAAAAAAAAAAAAAAAAATTCGGTTCTTATTCGGTTTTTCGGTTCTTGGTCTAGAACCGAGAACCGAACCAAACCCGTCGGTTCTCGATTCGGATACCCGTTCGGATTTTTAATTTAAGAAAACCCGTTCGGTTCGGTTCGGTTCAGTTCGGTTCCGGTTCGGTTCGGACATTTTGCCCAGCCCTATTTAGGAGTACTTTAGTGAGTTAGATACTTAATTTTGTGTGTTTAATGATTATTTTAGGAGAAAACTCGATTTTGAAAATGAAAGGATGAAAATGAACAGTTTCGATTAAAAAAAAAAGAATTTAAGATGGATGAAGTCTGGATTTCGAGGACAAAATTGTATAGTTTGAAAGTTAAAGGGCATCCAATGCAATTAAGAAGGACGTGGGCTGAACTAGAAAGGAGATCCAAGGACCAAATTGCACAACTTAAAAATTTTATGACCATTATGATCGCAACTGTATATTTAGATGCGATTGTGATGACCTTAAAGTATGCTGGAGTAACCAAGCGAATCTTTCGTTGCGATCTTACCTCGTGACACTATGCAATCATTTGGTTCATCGCGAGACATAATTATTTTCCTTCTTCAACTCAACTTCTACCTTGAATACAATTTGAGGACTCGATTTTAAACTTGGTTAGGACCGCTATAAATAGTTTTATCCATTTTTTTTTTCATAGGGGGGCGTAATTTAGAGAGAAAACATATATAATTCAAGATCTAGAGAGATAAACAAGGAGAAAATTCAAGGGT
Source organism: Fraxinus excelsior (assembly GCA_019097785.1). Classification (NCBI taxonomy): domain Eukaryota; kingdom Viridiplantae; phylum Streptophyta; class Magnoliopsida; order Lamiales; family Oleaceae; genus Fraxinus; species Fraxinus excelsior. The sequence continues at coordinate 7,856,579 of CM032637.1, read as the reverse complement.
TTTAACCTAGCGTGACCTTTATTTTGAATCTTCAATATTCTTATTATTTAATTTTCATGTGTTGATTTTATTTACAATTCTTAATGCTATGAAATAATGGATCATTATGTATTGAATTGTGAAATTTGTAACGGATCAAGATGTTAGTTAGAAATTTAGACCACGTAGTAAAATTTAACAATTCAGATAAAAGGATTGGAATATGCTTTTATAGTCGCCGCATTCTTTAATTGCATTTTAGGAGTTTGAATGTGTTTAGTTGAGGCTTTCAGATTTATATAGAGATATGTGAGTTGACTTAGATGGAGAGAATTGATTTGAATCCGATAGAGGTAAATTGATTAATTAAAAAGAATTCGTTCGAAAACTACTTTAATCTTGAGAGGCGTGATTAAATGTGATATTTACGGTAAATCATTAATACTAAGATTCTCATTCATCGCAAAACCCCCAATTTGATATAGTTATGCACTTTTAAGATAGATTTAACCCCTATTTAGTACACATTAAAATTTTTATTTTTATTCTTCCACTCATTTTCAACAATACATTTTTCAATAAAATAATATTTTCCATCACATCAATAACTATTCATTCTTTTTCAACCACGCATTCTTCCAATCTAATATTCCATAATACATTTTTCTAAAATAATGTGGCTCAAACACATCTTTAGTATAACTAAAGAATTAAGAAAATTATTGAACCACTTTTAATTGGTTTTAGTCAAATATGAGATAAGAGTAGTAAATTAATGGCTATATAAGAGTATGTGAAAATAATATTTGGCTTCTTACATCAATTATATTACTTGTTCATGATATCGTACACTTGAGATAAAAATACATACAATAAACAAGACCTTGAAAATTCTAGTTTTTTCATTAAAATATCGGAAAAACGATACTTCTTGGACACCAATATGAAAAATGTATTGAGGACATCATTTTTACTCTTTAAATTTTAATTCGATATTTTATTCACATTTCAAATTTGCAACTCTAGCATCCATATCCATGACATAAAAGTTTTTAAGCTTTTCTTGGCGAAGGCTCTCCGAATCCTGAGTTACGAACCGAAGTAAAATGCATGTACTCAAGGACAGAGCCATGTTATTTTTTTCGCTGATCTAATATATTAAAAGAAAATTCATAAAAAAATATTTTTATATATGAAAAAAATAAATTGGGCTTGGACTGCCTTTGGTTAAAAGTCGAGGTTTGCACCCCATCTACCAGCCCTGGACCACTGCCCGCTAGACACGGTCACAAATTTGATGTTTTCCTGTCCCTGAGCAAGTCGATGTCCACATGGCTCATTGCCACGTCAATTTCCTGTGGGACCCCAGACGTGGACGTCCACGACGATTCTGAAAACAAAAATTAAACTACTTGTACAATAATTTTACAATCCATCGGTGGTCTTTATTCATCCACTCATTCAACCTCATTTACTATTCAACAGCCTCAACAGTTTCCCAATTTTCTTTTCGTTTTGGCATTATTTGAATTTTTAGTAAAATTAAATTAATTTAATAGTTAAAGTTTTGGTTTAATATAATAGTTTAAAAACGTGCTAAGTATCGTTTACATAACACATAAATCTATTAATGAATAAATTTACGATGAATCTCAATATTTGAATTAAATTTATTATTTATCGGTGAATTGATATGACATGTCAATTACGTTTAGCAAGTCAAAAGATTAAGTATATATGTTCGTTTATCCATTCGACAAACTCTTCTTTATAGTGTTGATTTGATTTCAATCTTCCAATTTCATGCTAATCAAACAATCTTATGAAATTCTACTTTAGACGTTTATGACCACGTTCAATTAAGTTCATGTTTGGTTTAGCAAAAAATTGGATTTTTAATATATTTCGATAAAAAATATTGAAGTAGGCTATTAAAAATTTGATAAAAACTGTGAATTCCATGAAATTTATAATTAGAAATGATTTTTTTTTTCTTTTTAAAGAGTTGAATTTTATAAAATGGGGACTAGGGACTAAATGAAACTCATAAATTTATTAATGACCTCAAATTTGTAATTTTCCTCGATAAATCAAATGTGCCCTCTCAAGTTGTGTCCCGTCCAATTTCTACTATGGTCTAATTGATAAGTTCTAGTCATGGGACTAAGTGGTCGAAAATGATTTTTAAAGTAAAACGAATTTTAGAAAATGAGAGTCAAACAGAGGTAAAAATTTATTTAGGGAATAAAACCGAAAAAGATATTTATTTGTATTTTATGTCGTAATCAATATGAAATATCTGATATAGAATGCAACTCAAGGAACTTGAAAGCCATACACAAAAACTCTATAGACCTTTAACAAAATTAAAATATTGAAAAGAACAAGTGATATATATATATATATATATTTTTAGCTAAAGATGGAGCCCTAGGCAATTTTCAATATTTGCTTCGAGATTGAGCTGTCTCGACCTCTAATAACATATTTATTATACATTACTTGACCCTTTTTTTATCCCTATTTTTTTTTTTCAAAATATATTTTTATCTCTCTTCTTTTCAACCATATATTTTTCAATAAAATAATATTATACGCAAATTTAATTTTTTTTTCATATTTTTCAATCATATATTTTCTATCAATCTACTATTCCAAAATGTATTTTTAAAAAAAATGGGACTCAGACATGCCACATTTTCAAGAATAAAATATTAATAGGAGTAAATAATATTTATCTCTACTTTGTGGACAAATCATGCCTAAATGTAAAGCTTTAGGTGATTACTTTACTTGCTTTGAATTTGTATAGTTGAAAAGTTGTGAATTTCATAAAATATGTGATTATAATTAATTGTTGACTTAATTTGAATTAATAAGCTGAACCAAACATGAACTTAATCATATTTTCTTCTCTAATCTTATAAAGCTTGTGTTTGAATCTCATTAAAATGAGAATAAAATTTTTGGAATAGTGATTGATGACATGCCACATTTTTTAGACTTATGTGTAATATTATTTCATTTAGAGAATGTGTGGTTGAAATAAAGAAAAAAAATGAAAATGAGATGAGAATACGTGTCAAACAGGGCACAATGTTATACAATTCAACTTATTTATTTCTTCTTTCCTTTTTTTTTCTTTGTAAAGAACGTAAATTCGTAGATGTATATTGTGAATATAGCTCGTAAATGTATCTGCCATTATTAACACAAAGAAAAAACATTTTAAAATTTTGACCATACGAAAGAGGTAGAAGACCGACAGGCTACATGAAATGGTAAAACTCCATTTTTACGATGTATTACTACTGAGCAGATCTACTGATTTTTGTGGACATTGTTTAAGGGAGACAAACTATCCATGTAGGGTTTGTACAGTGATGGAAATCTAGAAAATTCAGAACACTACTCCACATTTTCCTGTCATTTCTTAAAACATGTCTTGTTGGGATTTTATTTTTGTGTTCTTGCAGTTTCAGAAAGACTTGAACCTCCATTAACTCTCCCCTATAAGCTGTCGATTAAAATAAGATTTTTAGTAAATCTTAATAAAAGTTGATGAAATCTATGATTGAAAAGTTGTGGTTCATAAGAAATCTGTGCTTAAAATTACTGTTGGTTTTGGTATATACTTTGTCGGCTCTTCATTAATGTCGTCGCTAAAATGGGTCCCTTATGCCTTACATATACAAGTTGCATATATTCACTAGCTTCAATGCACAAAATATAGTATTTAAGAAGTTCAGGAGGGAAGGATGAACACAAGCAACATATCCACATTCCGTTTCCTATCCATCAAGTATTCCAAATCTGTCCAAACTCTGATCCTTCTGTCAAAAACCCTTTAAAATTCTCCAAATGAAGTCCTGGCTGCAGCTGCTTTTATCTCTGCTAATTTTAATGCTTCCTGAAGCTCAAGGTATTTGTACTTTTTATGTACGTACGTATATATATATATTGGGTCGAGCAGTCCCTTCGCTGCCTGACTTGATTTCCGAGTCACAATGGCTAACCATAAGTAATGGTCTCATATATTAATATGTCGAAAATTATCAAGTTCAACTCATTAAGTTCTTCATTTTTAGCAGTATAATTGCCATGTATTGATTTATCTCTACAATTCTGATGAAGGCATACGTTTGACAAGAGAATCTGTATCGGCTAGATATCATCATAATATTCCTGTAAGTACACACACACACACAATTTTTTTGTTGTATTTTGATTAATTTCAAAGGAGGGAATTCTATTTCTATGTACTATCTGGTGAAGTCTAATCTGAATAAGATTTTTTGTTAATTCAGCAGGAAAGTATTTCAGACAGGAGAATTAATGGTGATGTTGAAGAGGTTTTTCATTGCAAAATGAGCCACTGTTCAGGTATTAATTACTAAGGATCTTTTCCAACCTAATCATTGATTATTTCAGCTCGACCGTGGATCAACCTAACATGTCAAGGTTTTTGTTTTATCGTGAGAGACGTGAGAAAAATCTTGTACTCAACTTCTCTAGTTCTTTGTTTGCAGGAAGGAATTATAGAAAACTTATGACCAAGAAAAGTACCCATATTTCCAGCACTGGCGCCACGATTAAGGTGAGTTTTTAAGGGTTAGAAAACAATGTTTGGTCCAACGAAGTTTCAAATCGGAACTCTTTTGGCTCATTTAAAATCAAAATAAGAAATTAAAATCTTGTTCAGTGTCTACATTTTTTTCTTGTTTCTCTTATATGATTAGCTTCCCATGTACAGAATGACAAGACTGAAGGGAATAAAGATCAGACCAAATCAGAGGGCAAATCAAGAAGTGAAAAAATTAGTTGGGCAGAAGAAAATCTCCCTACCAATTCATCACCAGTAACTGAAAAACAGCAGCCTGTGGCAGAGCCCTATCCAGACATTGTGGACATAGCTGGAATGGATTATTCTCAAGCAAGAAGAAAACCTCCTATACACAATTAGAGCAAGCAATAAGGACAATCTAGACAGTACTGTAGACAAGATTTTAATTTTTCTTTCTTTCTTGGATACTGTCCAATACTATAGAGTACGCTCTATCAAATAACTCATTTGGAAGAAAGTCTTGATCTCCAAACTGAGATATCTCCCTTGGAGGGTGGAGTGGTGTTTATATAGTAAGATAAAAGAGGGTAGATATTGGACTGCACATTAAAAAAAAAAAAACGCAGCAATTTCTTGGATTAGGAAGATGTATACATTACATAAAATATATAATTTTCATCACTTTTTCGATTATTAGATATGATAAATTCATAAGATGAGGTCTTACGTAGCCTTTGTAATATTAAAATATTTAATTCATTATCGATCTATGATAGTTGAGTACTGTTATCCATCGTTTTAAACTTGAATGCGGACTTCAAAAACTAAATGTACCATTTTAAAAGGAAAGAGGAAATTAAATAAGAGCTCCATGTTCTGGTTTTTTTGAGTTTTGAATGGTATTTTCTCAATATTAATCACAAGAATTTGGTTAATGCTTATTTTGTCTTTGCATTAGCATCATCTTAATAAAGTGAAACCATGTCGGACCACCATGTTGTGAACATTGATTGTATTGTAACTTGTAAGGTAATTGCAATGGTCGTCCTTGACATGTGGGCTCATATGCCTTTTGTTAGGTCAAATAATACCATGTGGCTCAGCAGGGTCTCAAAATTCTTGAAAAGGAGCTTAGATTCGGCATCGCATTAGAAACACGATAAATAGAATTTCACTTTAAAATTGATTAATCGTAGTTGTTACAAAGTCACAAGATAGACCTTTCATGGTCATGCCTTGTTCGATGAATTGTGAACAAGGCTGCATGCAAGACAAAAGGGCCGGCAAGGTATTCACCTGAGGAAATTTTGGAAAGACGACGAGCTTTGAAGTAGTTATTGGAATCATTACAGTTATATCTCCTTCAAGAACGACATCCATGTCTATTGCTTTTTGTTGCAAAACAGACAAGGTACTAGAATCGCTCTTATACCACTTATTGTGAAACTAATCATCAGATTGAGATGTTGAAGTTATATAGCAAATAATGAAGTATTAGATCAAGCAAAACAATAATAAAGACAAGAAATATGGCAAAGAAATAAAAAGATTTTATTGACTCGGGAATAATGGAGAAGAGAGAAAATTACAATGGACCACTTAATTCTAGTAATACATAATTGTATAGAAGAGCCTAATATTTATAGGGAATATGTAGGGGATGTCCAAGCTCTCCTAGTAGAGTTGTTGATGAAGTAGGATGCAAAAAAATCGAATACAAAACGAAAAATGAGAGAAAACACAAAAAATCGAAACATGCAAGGTGGGAGCCGCGACGCCACATCCGGGGCGCCCCGGCGCGGGTGTTCTGCCCAGGAAAAAAATATTTTTTTTAAAAAATTGTTTTCTCCATCTCAAACTCTTCTTATCTCCACAGTGACACGAATTCCACCAAAAAATGAATTGACTTCTTCAATAATAACCAAAAAATTTATTTCTCCAACAAAACACAATACTCCACTTCTTCCAATGAATCTAAGCACTACCCGTGTAGAATTATCTCAGATTCCCAAAAATTATAATGATTTTATAATTTATCAAAATAGTCTGTAACACACCCCAAGACAGAATCAATACCAACTGTTTTTATTGAAGGCCCCTTACTAGATTGTACACATTCTACTCCACTTAAAGCATGCTCAACAAAATCAGCATCAACATACCATTTTCCATTGGGTTCGACTTTAGCAATTGAATACAATGGCACCGCAAATGATGGTGACAAATCGGCATTATCCATATCTCATAAACTCCACGGGGCAATATTCTTCAAATTCAATCGTTTACGAGCTCCTAAAGGTATTGTAATAAATTGAATGTCCACTACATTACTGAGCATGTGCTGATTGACTATTCTAGATTCTGCATGACCCTACAAGATGTATAATTGAGACAATTTTTGTTCCTCCAATACAACCTGGGCACCCTTACAAACCTTCAAAACTCCACCTCAATCAAAGAACTCATAACCCATTTGAATCAATGATAGACAACGAGATAAGATTCTTCAAATTCGAAACATGTCAAACCTGACCAAGTGCTCTAATTGTCACATCCAATAGCTTCAATCTGACTGTACCAATTCCAACAACTCAACAATGTGTGTTGTCTCACATAACCACGATACCTTTAGAAACGATTTCATATGTAGTAAATAAGTCCTTATTAGAACACATGAAACACACACGCTGAATCTAGAATCCAATCTTCCTCTGGTTTAAACTCGATGTCAGAAATAGCCAATAGATCTCCATCAATGTTCTCTGCGATGTATATGATTGCTTCCCATATCGACTTGCAACCAACCTTCTTTATTCTGCAATTTGTAGCAATCCTTCTTCATGTGCCTATTTTTCTTGCAGTAGTAACAAATCTAATTACTGAACTTAAATTTCGATCTGCCCCTTCCAGAACCACCATGAGCAACTAGGACTTCTCCATCTCTAGCCTCAGAAACCAAATGTTTCATTTTCTGTTTTGAATATAAATCATCATGCACCTCCCTATGGTGAGAGTATCATGACTCTACAAGATTGTGTCTCTAAATGAAAAAAAAACGAATCGGGCAACGAACACAATAGGATTAAGAATAAATCTTCTTCATCATACTCTACTTCGAAAGTTTTCAAATTAGCGACGATCTCTTTAAATACAATCGGGTAATCTTTTAATGATCCTTCTTCTGTCATTCAATGAAAGTATAAACACTGCTTGAGGTTCAATTTGCCTGTTAGACTTTTAGTCTGCACAGTTATTCTAACTTCAACCATAAAGTAGCTGCTGAAACCTCATTCAAAATGTCCGAAAGAATAGTATTTGATAGATGAAGATGAATGTGAGAAATTGTATTCTTATCCTTCCGTAATTTATCCTCCGCGGTCAAAGTTGCGGACATCTTGTCAATTCCTAGCAACGCATCATCCAAATCCAGGTACTACATGCATCTTAACTTGACATATCAAGAATTTAGTATTCCGATCCAAAAGTGGAATGTCATACTTCATGGAAGTCATCACGAACAAAAACCTCGAACAAATCAAATCTACGCTCTTGCGGAAATGCTGAACCTAAGTTCTGATATCACTTGTTGCAAAACAAACAAGATACCAAAATCGTGTTGATACCACTTGTTGTGAAACCAACCACCGAATTGAGATATTGAAGTTATATGACAAATAATGAAGTATTAGATCAAACAAAAGAAAAATAAAAACAAGAAATATGACAGAGGAATTAAGAGGTTTTATTGACTTGAGAATAATGGAGAAGAGAGAAAATTATAATGGATCATATAATTCAAGTAATTTATTTTCTCACACTTATAAAATTGTATAGAAGAGCCTAATATTTATAAGGAATATGTATGAGACGTCCAAACCCTCCTAGTAAAATTGTTGATAAAGTAAGATGCCAAAAAATTAAGTTTAAAATGAAAAACAGAAAAAAAAAATGCAGAAAACCAAAACAGGTAAGGTGGGCGTCGCAGCGCCACATCCGGGTGCCCTGTCGCCGAGTGTTCTGCCCAGGAAAAAAATATTTTTTTTTCTAATTGATTTCTCTATTTCAAACTCTTCTTCAAGTCAAATACCAAGTTTTCAACTCCCAATTGACTTTCTAAATAGAACTTCAACTTGACATAGGACTCCAAGCACTTCAATTAAAAAATTTCAATAATGCAAATAAAGAATTCGGGTCACACCTAAATTCTAACACTTTTCCAATTGATGACTCTTCATAGCTAGTCTTTTCCATTGAAAGTTTACATACTAATGTTTACATACTATACACTGATTTGACATACTAATGTATTTGTGTAGTTTAATAATCTTCTCCAATCTAGTACATTGAATATATATGGTTACAATGAACCTGCACGTTAGCGGGACTCAGACTAGCGATGAGATTATATAAGAGCGTGCAAGAGGCTTGAGGGTCTAATAGTAATTGGATGAGAAAGACAGAAAGTTATGAAATTATTGTTCCTTACTCGTAGAAATTGAAATTTTGTTGCTAAACCTATTGTAGTTGAGACATGCTTGGTAAGCGCTCTAGTGAGTCTTCTAATATCGCGGGTGAAAGACTAAGCAAAATTTAATATGAACCTATAGGATTAGTAAATTTGTCGGATGTATATAAAAATTTTGGAGTTCATTAGTCTACTAAAGAAATTTATTTAAAATTTTTGGGCTTCTACAACAAATTAATTTGTGAAAGGAAAACATAGTAAAATAATTGAAAATTCTGGGGAAGTTATTTGCCTATTGGAAGCCATCTGCATACCCCAAATATCTATAAAAACAAGGTTTAATTATACAACTAAACATTCGGGGTCTTGTTTCTAAAATCAGGTAGATTAATTAATAAATATTGCAATATTACAACAAAATGAAATTATTTTAAAAAATCGGGTATCTTCATATACGTTATTTTTGTTAGTGTAGGTAAATCTTGTATAATAATTTATTAAATCATGCCCCACCACCATCTCGTCGCTGTCACGACCTTCCCAGGTAATCATATTTGCAATACTCTTCACCACTACCTTCTACCAAAAATAACCACAAATCATCAAGCGAAATCAAAATCCCACAAATCACCATTTTGAACATTATGAATTTGTAATCGAATTTGCCACTATCACAAGTGTTAGGTCCAATATTGTAATTAACATATTTGTGAACAAAATGGTCTTAATCAAACACTTGTAAAAAGTCAAGGATTTGGATGCAATTTTGTATAGATGAGTTAAGTTAGTGTTAGATGTTGAAAATAAGGAAAACGTGGCGTAGGAATTTCGCTAGACTATCGTCATACCTTGGCTCGAGAGGCAAAAACGGAAATGTTATCGCTCGTCTTTCGCATCGCCCTCACTCGAACGACAGCTCCCTCACTCGAACGACATATTAATGCGACTAAACCTAGTTCGCGATTTTGGAGAGTTTTACACGGCTCATACTACTCATACAACTCCAACTATAAATAAAGATGCTCTTCCATGAAAACTGGTGGTTGTCTTATTGTGCCTTATATTCATATCATCTTTTGAGAGATTCAATAATACAATTCATTGGGAAAATTATTTATATCATTCTTGAAATTCGGCAACCAAGTTTTGGGACAATATCAAAGTTCATGAATCCAAAACATCTAACGTCCTTAACACTTTGAGAAATGTACTTTCTCAGTTGGACTTCGGAAGTTTATGGAGGTTAAAAGAGGTTGGACTACAAGTGTATGAAGAAGAACATTAATAGGTGATTATGGGTATCTACTTGGAAGAGACGTGTGCAAAATATTGTGAGTCTATAATTTACAACGGATCTTGGAAGCTACAAGAGGTAGATCGGGAGATTTAGCAGGTTGGCTAGATAGTATCTACGGTAGCAGATCCTGAATCTGGATGAATAGAAGATCTTGGAGACTACATGAATTATGATAATAGAAACTAGTGGAATTTGCTAGGTTGGAAACGGACTGTAATTCATATTGTCTACAATGGAGGTAACTGGCTTGGTCTGGAGTTTTTACCCAATTGGGTTTCTCCGTCATCATATCGGTGTTCATTATTTATTGCTTTCTATATTACAAACTGTGGTATTCAAATATATGATAATTGAATTGTATGCTTAATTGTCTAGAAACTATTAAAAAGTGACTTGTTGCTTTTAATAGACTAATTCCGCACATGAGGTCAAACTTAATTAGTAAACTATATAAATTTTCAATTGGTGTCAGAGCCTAAGTTTGATTCCTTACCTTGATTATCTAGATAAGTAGTTCATTGTCCGTCCCAACCATACTTTGATGGCAATAAGTATGCCTACTGAAAGCTTAGAATGAAAGCCTTTCTAAAACATACGGATGAACATATATGGTTGAGTGTTGCGAATGGTTGGAGTAACGCTAATACAACTATAGAAAACGTAGTGACCCCCCACTCCATTGCTAATTGGATTAGGACAAACTTAGATGAATGTAACTGGAATAATAAACTTTACATGCTTTATTTATGGCGGTATCCCCAGAAGAGTTTATGAGAGTGTCCATATGTGAGGTAGCCAAAGAGGTTTGAGTTATTCTACAGACCACACATGAGGGAACTCATGTTATTAAGAACTAGAAATTGCAAATGCTGACCACTAGGTTTGAGAAGATTAGAAAGAGAGAAGATGAGACGTTAGATGTCTTCTACGCGAGCCTAAACGACATAGTGAACTCTTGCTTTGACCTAAGAGAGAAAATCCCCGAGCCTAAGACAGTACGTAAAGTTCTTAGATCATTACCCGAGTGTTTCAGGCCTAAAATCACGATGATTGAAGAAAGTAATGACATATACTTCATTAAGGTATAGGAGTTACTTGGATCCCTCAAGACGTATGAGCTGACCTTAGATAAATATGTTAAAGATAAATATTTGGCCATGAAATTCGTGAGAAACATTCGAACGAATCGTCTGATTCTGATTCACCGGATGATGAAGAGTTAGCTTATCTGGCTAAAAAATTCCAAAAAATATGTTTAAGAAGGAAAATAACCCTCAAGAGAGACACAAAGGTGGCCCGAGTGAATCTAGAAGAAAATCTAAATATGTGAGGTGCGATAATTGTCGAGGTTTTGGCTATATTAGAAGTGAGTGCCCTAACAATATAATGAATTCAGATAAGGCTATGAATGCTACTCTCACTGATTACGAGTCTAACTCAGACAATCAGAGTGAGAAATTCACTCTGGAGGAAAGTGAAAAATATATTGCATTTACTACGAGAATGTATCTGACCAGGGAAGTGAAAGAGAAAAAGATTTCGATAGAGATGATGATATTGATGAAGAGTCTGTGGTGATGAAGATATCCAAGAGACTTATGATAAGATGTATGAGGAGAGTCTTAAGATTCTTACTAAAAACAAAGTCGTGAGTGCAGAGAATAAGAAACTTGTATTAGAAAATGAGAAGTTAGTAGTGCACATTAAGGAATCTACCTCGATCCTGAGTGAAGTAAAATCCATGAATGAAAACTTTAGAGACTCAGGTTAAGAACCTCACCAGTGAGCTTGAGAAGTCCACTACGAAAGTCAGCGAGTTGACCACTGAGAGAGGCCTTAGAAATTCAAGTTAAGAACCTTCTGAGCGATCTAGAGCACTCTAAGTCTCGACTGCTTGCCTTCTCTAGTGGTTCTGAAAAGTTGGATAATCTTTTAGGAATGGGCAAGCTAGTTGGAAATAATGGAGGTCCAGGTTTTAAGGAAAATATTACTAGTATTTCTAAGACCACATTTGTCTCTGTGATGAGTGATATTTCACTCATATCGATGTTATTAAACTTGTTATTTGATTAATTCTTATGAGTTGTTGATGTTTTAATGCATGATTTTGATGTTGTGAGTTAGGTTGATGAGATTGAAGAAAATAAATAAAAGTTGACAAAATTGGAGAAATATGTTAAATTGTAAGAGATTCAAAGTTCGGGGACTAAAGTGCAAATACTCAAAAGTTGCGTCGAATCTCATGATGAAGATTTGAGAGTGTTAATGGTCAATTGGATGAAAAAAGATGTCAAATGGATCAAATATAACCAAAGATCACACATCAAATTCCAACCGAAAAAGTTTTGCTCCAGATTTTTAGTCTCATATTGAGATTCACTTTTGACATAGTAAACAATCGAATTGGAAGATGATGTTTGCATATATGTTGTATTTATTCGAGTTATCTTTCCAACACATCTTGAATCACCTCAATCGGATATCGAGAGAAGAAGTTATGATACAAATACTGAAAGACGCGCAGTACAGTTTTCTCTACCGAAGGCGGGCGCCGAGGCGCCCACGTTGCTGAAAATCAGCAGAGGTCACTGTTCACGAAAATATGTTTCGAATTTAAATCACCGCAAGTACACGGTTCGTTGACAAGTAATAAAATGGAAATCTTAAAATTTCGAGTATCGTTCCCACGATGATTGATTTAACGTGATTGTTATTATCTCGACCTTAACCGAATCTATTAAATTCAAAATGATTGTTCTAGATTTTATGATTAAACTATGACTAACATACAAATTAAACTAAAATTATGACTAAATGCAAAAGTGATGGTTAAATGCAAAAGTTGAAGAAATTAATGTATGAAAAAGTGTACTAGGATCCCGAATCACCAAGCAAGTTCACTTTTAACTCCTATTTCACAATTTGACGACACGATGAATTGGTTGAAGAATCAATGTTTCTAACTTATTCAATAATCTCTTTCGAGTAGAATTGAACCTATTCTAGCATACCATTTGACTATATTTCTATGACAAATGCAATATACAAAAATGCATGACGTTTTGTAAACACTTAGAGATTCACATAAAGCATAGCGGTATATTTCTATCCCCTATCGGACCTTACGATGATTTATACCTTATAGAATCTATTTCCCTTCTTTCGAATGCATAAAATAAATCACCCAAACTCATACAACTATTGCGCATATAATTGTAGAGGCAAGAAAGTGTATATAAATCATTCAACATCCATCAAACGTGTTTAAATATCAAATTGCAAAATAGAAATTAAAAGTTCACAATACGAGGTTCATCGTTCACCTAGTACATAAAAAGTCTAGCCTAACATGAATAAAATTAAAGAACAATAAAAGTAATAAATAGAATATATCACCAAAGAATTAGAATTTAAATCTTGAATCTTGAAGTGAAACCCTTGTTCTTGTCTTTCTTCTTGCTCTTCAACGGTGTTTTTCTCTCTAAGAATGCATCATAACTTAGTCTAGGACGAGTTTAGACTTTTATAGTTGCCCTAAAATCATTACTATAAGAGTTGTAGTTGGATAAGGAAACTTAAGAATTTCTCGCCCAGAATACCCCTTACTATAGCAATGTATATTTTCATGCTGTAGCATGGGCAAAGTAAATCCTTCCTGAAAATCACTGTTGAGGTCTGTGCTATAGCAAGGTATAATCTCATGCTATAGCATGAATGATTTTTCGCTTCTAATTCAAATTGGTCCCCAATCTTCTTTTCATTCTACTTTTGGCTTTTCTTCCTCTTCCATCTTCTTCTAGTCATCCATAATATTGACAATTAAATTATTTCCATCAAAGTAAACCTACAAACACAATTCATATTGGATTAAGCCGTATTCAAGCATTTATATCAACAATTAATCATGTTTTGTCGCATTATTAAGTGCGCAAAATGCACTTATCAGTCACGGCGCCACTGGGGGCGAGAAAATGAGTTTTAATATTTTTAAAATCTTTTCTTGGCCGAATTCAACCCTAATTCGTCCCAAAACTCTAAAATACTATAAATACAAAGGAGAATACCTAATTTGGGAGGGGGGAAGAATGAGAGAAATATACAAAAAGGCTGAATCTCCAAGAACAACAACAAGAAGGAATTGAAAAAATGAAGTGAAAATTGGTGGAAATAAAAAAAGGGACTTCGATTAGTACTTCAAAAGAGTTCTTTCTTACATATTCTTTTATGTTTTCCATTATAAATTGTATGGATTTCATGTTCTATTTCATGAGCTAGACAATTTAGCTACCGTTTGATATAGCCAACTTGAGATTATGGTTTGATGAATACATGAATTATTTCTTTTGAAATTTTCCACTTATATTTAATTGTATTATGATTATAATGTTTTCAATTATTTGATCAGTAATTGAATGAGTAGATACTAGTCAATTCCGGCACTCGAGAGAGGTGAATTTGGGCGTGATCATAAGATTGACACAACTTAGGTTTTATGGGTTTTGAGAGAAAGTGTGAAATCTATGAAACTTACTCTACAAAAGAATCGAGACTGAGATAAATTCTAGGCTTTAATTCGGAATAGAGATATTGAGATTGAATTCTAGGATTAATTTATAGCCGGAACTCGAGAGAGGGAAGAGAAATACAATTGGATTCTTGCTTTTAAATATGGGAAAACTAATTGGAATAATTTGATATCATTGAATCATAATTGAAAGTTGGTGAAATCATTCTCTAGGCTTTCTCATTTTGATAATTTATATTGTCCAATTTTGTCGTAGCATTTTACCTTTGATTAGTTTAAAATAATCAATCAACCATTAATCAATTGTCTAGATAAAGTAGAAGTTACACAATTATAGTACTTGGTGGAAATTAAATTACAATCTATGTGGGTTCGACATTCTAATTATATTACAAAACTTAACATTGTACACTTGCAATAATTTCACGTTGCATAAAATGTGTGACACCCTGCTACTGACCAGCCCAAACATGTGCCTAACCCCGACCTTAAGAACAAGGGATATGTAGGACAGATGCTTACTAGACAGTGCAGGACCTGCCAACTTAGGAATATATATCAACGATCACATACCATTGATTATAGGTTCATCCCTATATGTTTTTACTATGGTGAGTCATGACACATAAAGTCTAGATGTCATCATTTCCTGAATAGAAATAGAAATTGGAACTTAAATAGAAATAAGAATCAAGAGTTTGTTGGTGAGATTGACCTTCCTACTAATCAAGTGAGTCAATTGACGAAGTTAATAATACAGATGAATAGGAATAGTCCTGTCATTAGGCAAGTTTGGATGAATTAAAATGATCAATTTTTTTTTTGAAATATATCACGGTGCTCTTAAAGGTAAGAGCATTTGCATACCTAACTGATTAAATATTTTTTATACATGCTCAGGCTTCATCTTCATCTTCATGTGATGTTGATTTATGCATATATCACATCTGTTTATTTGTTTTTTAGGTAGAAATCACACAGATTTTTATTATTTTTGTCTATTTTGACTTTTTATGTGCTTCGTGCATTCATACTTTAAAAGAAAAACAAAAAAATTGAAAAATAAAAAATGCGAGAAATTGGTTTTACAGCTTAACATGTAATATACTTGAATTTGTTTTTTATGATCAAGTATGAGTTTAATCGATGCGCTGTAACATAGTTTTCATTGTTAGCTTAGGTCATTTATGGAGTATATCTGTCTTCATGTACAATCTGCACTGCACACATTATGATATTGTTAGTGGGATTTTACCTTGTGTGTGAGATTCAAGATGACCATCACATATTAGTAAGGTGACTTTAAACATGAATTAACCTTATTTATTAGACATAAACTCAAATTTATCCCCGATAATAAAAATCTCAATATCTTATGTTCTTTTTCGGAGCCTATTTGACTCAAGCAATTAAGCATGCGAAATTTCTCATAACTTGGTGTCTATAATCAACTGACTTGAGTTAATCGGCATAAAGCTCACTACATGGGTCGTTTTAGTAACTTAATGAAGATGAGCATGCACTTAAGATATGAAAAATAATAATGAGCTTAAAATATTGAAAAATAGATATGCAAAAAATTAAGGAGAGAAGAAAATATCAATTCAAAATGAGCTTCTATTTAAAGGACTTAATATGATTTAAATGATTTGACTTTCATAAGTAGAGGAATATACTTATTGGTAGTAATGTTTGGCATGTTCTTTCTTACAAATTAAGGTTTGAAGTCATACTTACAAAGGATTGATAACACTTTACACACATATGTCACTTATACAACTTACTCCATGATAACTTGAATTGAGTATGTGAGAATGTTTACTGTACATTGTGTATACTTATGCATGCTAACGACTGTATTTTTGAGTAATTATATGTTATTGTTGATGCTAACGACTAGAACAGTTATATATCCCTTAGTCATTTGTGACAAAAGGGGAAGACGGAATATATACATGGAGAGCATTAAATAATTAAATGAAATTGAGTTTTGCATTTTATGTCTGAGGGGTTATTGGGGAGAGACATATATATATTTGCCCACTACATAAAATCATTGAAAGTTTGCAGTAAGGAGGAGCATGTGCATTGCATATTAGATGCATAGCTGTTTGAGTTTTGACGTTTTGTGACTTTAATGTTTCGGTTCGTGTTTTGATTGATTTTAATTTCACATCTCAAACTAACGTGCTTATTTGTGTTTTTGAGTTTTTGATTTCCTATATCACGTGTTTTTACACTAGATATTGAGTTTTTTATTTCAGGAATCAGATTTACCCATGAATGCAAGAAGTAGAAGAACTTGGGTAGTATAGATTGGATAGTTTGATTTATTTTATTTCGTTGACTTTATTTATATGATTTTATCATAAAATCCCAAAGGGGAAGATTATTAGATCCAATGTTGTAATTGACATATTTGTGAACAAAATGGTCTTAATCGAACACTTGTAAGAAGCCAAGGACTTGGATGTAATTTTGTATAGATGAGTTAAGTTAGGGTTAGAGGTTGAAAACAAGAAAAACACGGCGTCGAAATTTCGCTTGACTGTCGCCATGCCTTGACTTGAGCGATAAAAATAGAAATATTGTCATCTGCCTTTCGTCTCATAGTCGCTCGAGCGGCATATTTATGTGGCTAAACCTAGTTCGCAATTTTGGAGAGTTTTACACGGCTCATACTACTCATACAATTCCAACTATAAATACAGATGCTCTTGCACGAAAATTGGTGGTTGTCTTATTGTGTCTCATATTCATATTATCTTTTGAGAGATCTAAGAACACAATTCATTGGGAAAATTATTCATATCATTCTTGAGATCAGGCAACCAAGTTTTGGGAAAACATCAAAGTTCGTGAATCCAAAACACTTCACTTCCTTAACACTTTGAGGAAGATATTTTTTCAGTTGGATTTAAAAAGTTTCTAGAGGTTGAGAGAAGTTGGACTACAAGTGCAGGAAGAAGAACAGGAATATATGATTCCTAGGTTTCCACTTGGAAGAGACGTGTAGAAGATTGTGAGTCTGGAATTTACAGCGAATCTTGGAAGCTACAGGAGGTAGATCAAGAGATCTAATGGTTGGCTAGATAGTATCTACGGTAGCAGATCGTGAGTCTGGAGGAACATCAAATCTTGGATATTATATGAATTACAACAGTAGGAACTAGTAGAATTTGCTAGGCTAAAAACAGATTGTAATCCATATTGTCTATAGTGGAGGTAACTGGCTTGTCCCGAAATTTTTACCCAGTTGAGTTTCTTCGTTATCGTATCGATGTTCATTATTTATTGTTTTTCATATTAAAAATTGTGATATTCAAACATAAGTTAATTGAATTGTATACTTAATTATCTAGAAATTATTAAAATGTGACTTGTTGCTTTTAATAAATTAATGTCGCTCGTAAGGTCAAACTTAATTAATAAACTATGTAAATTTTCAACAAGAATCTTGCCACCACCTCCATCACCACTAACTCCTTTTCTCCATGAAATCTAGTCCCAAAGTTCACCACAAATCCAAAAATTTGACCACCAACTCCTCCATCCCTGCTAGATGCACAAAACAAGAACTCGGTCAACATAAAAACCATAAGCCCTTGTTTGAGCCAAATTATTGTAGAATGAGAATGAAAAATATAGCCGTTATTGGGGTTCACACAATAGATGAAAATTTTGATTTTAAATGTTAATGTGATGAATAACGATTATATTTTTCATTTTAATGAGATAATAATGTAGATCAAATTGGGTCTAAATCTACAATCCAAACCTAGCAAAACCTTAGCGTTGCAATTGATACACACTTAAAAGAGGATCTTATATAGTAAGCACCACATGAAATACTTGATTTTTAATATTTAGAAAATAAATACATGAATAATGAATGGGTAATTATATTCACACCGCTATTTTATTTCTTACACTACATTTTAATTGCACTTAAAGTTCTTGATCTTTACTCAAAATAACACTTATATCTCTAATGATTTTTTATGTCATTCTTATCCTCAAACTTTTCATTAGTTAATACATTTTGTATTTGATAACAGTTTTTACGTCCAAAACTCCGTTGAAATGATTTAAAACAACTTATTTTCACATAATATTTTTTAAAAATAAAAAGAGTGAAAAAAGATTTTTCCCTTATTTCAAAACATTAAAATAAAATATTTTTACATAATGGAAAGTTGAATATAAGAATTCGACGGAAAAAAAATTAAGAAAATAATTGTACAATGAGAAAAGATTGATGAAATAAACAATAATTAAAATGTGGTGTATCAAATAAAAATTATAATAGCAATATAATCATCCATTATGAATTAGCCTAATTTTCTCTTAAATCAGACTAGATAACAATAATCAAGCCCAACTCCAATGATAAATAACACTAAATTATGATGCATTTTAAAATTAGCACACCTTTCGAGGCTCTTCTAAAATGAAATGACCTTTCAATGACTAACAAACTTAAGCCAAGTTCGTCTTAATTAGAAAATAGTAAATTTTAAGTCAAAATTAATAATTAATTTTAATCATATATTTTATGATATTTATAACTTTTTGATCACTCGTTCCATAAAATTTATCAAAATTTACTAAAGACTTTGCTTTCATCTAAACCAAATAGGGGCTTTTTAACTTAACTTAGAGCCAACTATTTATCTTTTACAAATATAAGAATATTAGTCCTTCAACTGTAATAAAGTAGTGATTCTTGAAATTTGAAAATTATACTGAAAGAATTATGAAGATAATTAATATATTGATTCTAAGTAACTCAAAAGATGTAATTACAATCTTGACTTTAAGTTGGTAAATTAGACTTGGAGTCCAGTAATCATTACGAAGATATTAGAATAATAATCTCCAACTATTGAATGGGTGGCATTTGACCTAATAAGAACTTTCACTTGGGATAGCAAAAAAATTCGTTAAACTCGATATCGTAGTACCCCAAGATTATCCGTCTAATAGGGTAAAAGAGGTGGGAAGGGGGTTATTTTCCCAAATGGGGGACGGGACGGATACAAACAACTTGTTCCCCTCTATTCGACCCATTTAAAGTTCGTTTCAAATTTAACTTTTTTATGAAACAAAAATACAATATGGATTGCTCTTAACAAATTCGAAAAAAAATAAAAATAAAACCAAATTAATAAACAAGTAAATAAAATAAACAGGGCAGTGGACTTCCATGTCTCGTCCTGCCTCGCTTTAATCGAGTATAAAGAGCGGTACAAAATAACAAAAACACTTGAGGGAGCAGGGATGGGAATTGCCGACCCACCCTGTTGCCATCCCTATCTAACATGATTTTTGAGGTTATGCTATATTGGATTTTATATTTTTCTTCTAATTTCTTGAACTTTACTTTTGCACTATTTAGCAAATGTTAAGTGTACCTACCATGATCAATTTTTAGATTAGACATTCTAAATAAATTTTTCTGGTGCTCTTTTGCACATTCGAGATTGTTCGCATCTCATTCCATTCTCTAACTGTTTATTTTATTTTTTGACATGATAAATAACTACTCTCGAGTAATGCATCTTTTCCGCTATTCTCGTCTCCAACCTTACAGAAGTATTAATTAACAAAAAAATAAAAATAAATAGAAAGTGTTAGGGAATTACTAATACTATTTATATTTCTTAAAGCACAAATTATGTCACGTCTCTCTCATTTTAGGTGCCTATCTCAAAATCAAATGAAAAGTGAAAACAACATAACATAAAACAATTACCATAGAAGGGTTAAAAACTATCTTAGTCACCGAACTTTCAAAAAGTGTCACTTTAGTCACCAAACTTTGTTTTTAGCATGGATGGTAGCCCAACTTACAAATTTCTTTCAATTAAGTCACTTTTCACATATATATCAGAAAATTAATCCATTTTATTGAGGTGCGCTTAATGGAAATGCTTATATGGCCAAGAACCTTGGTGACGAGACATTAATAAGTTGAAAAACGCTACTTTCACACACTTATATGACTAGTTTTACAGAGTCTATATTTTTGTTTCTACTTTTCGTAGAAGATCGTCATGACAAAGTTATTTTAGATCATCTTTTTTAAAATCTCTTATAATCAAACAAAATATTTCCACCTAATTTTACAAAAGTAGCTTTTTATGTTTAGAAATAACTTTTGACTTTTCAAAAATATTGACAAATAAGCCCTTTCACAATTTTCATCTAAATATTTTCATTTTTCAAGTTAATCCATAAATTTATTCATTTAACGCAAAAGATCAACACGATATATGATATTAATCCATGGTATAGTGTCATTTTCGTTTTTCATATAAAACCTCCTTGTTGGAAACAACACCAAAATTCGTTAAATCAAAGAACAGATATGCCACTTTTTTTATATTGAAGTTTGATGATTAAATTGACAGATTTTGAAAGTTTGGGGACTATTAAAATTGTTAAACCCCAAAAATACTATTTGGAAACTTAGGAGATGTATTCAATTGAGAATTTTTAATAACTTTTTGAGATTTAAAAAGTTTAGGATTATTCAATATAAACTTTTGGAGACTCTCTAAAAGTATTAGTGTATTCAAGTGAGACTTTTATAAATTTTTAAAAAATCTCTAATTTATATTCAATTAAAACTTTATAGAAATCTCTATAAATCTTGGGGGTATTCAAATTTAAATAACTTTTATAAATTTTTATAAAATTCTTCATGATAATAACTTTTAAACAGAAAGTATTAAAATAAAATTTCAAAAATTTTCTCTCATTAATCATAAGATTTTAAAAGACCTTCACAAAAAATAAATAAATAAATAAAAAATAAAAAATTAATATGTATTTTTTTAATATTTCTCTCTTCTTTTCCCTTCTACGAACATTAGAGTTACGATTACAATTTTTTTTTTCTATTGATTATATTAATTTCTATTTTTTTCTCTTGTTTATTTATATTTTTCATGAAAAAAATTAAATTGTATTCTTATAAATTTTTTCATTCATTATTTTGTGAAAAATATCCATTTTTAATTAAATTATAAAATTTTATATAGACGGTGTGTTTGAGTCACATTATTTTGAAAAAAATGTATTTTGGAACAGTATATTGATGGAAAATGTGGTTGAAAAAGAAGGAAAAATTATTGATATGATGAAAAATATTATTTTATTGAAGAATGTGTGGTTGAAAATGAGTAGAATAATGAAAATGAAAATTTTAATGTGTACCAAACAGCGGCTAATTTATAATAACTTTAAATATTTTTTTAATTTATTCTTTAAATATATATTATATTAATAATACTAAATATTAAATTTATTTTTTATATGTATAATAATAATAATAAATATTTATTTATTTAGAGCCTTAAATTTTTATTCTTTTGAAAACATTTTTTTATTATACGGGGTGAGTAAAGGAAAGAAGAAGGAGTAATGGAATTGTAAGAACAACCACCTTGTATGCAGTAATTTCACAATATTGTAATAAAGAAAGTTTTTAAAAGATTTTTGAATTCTACAAATACTTATAACAAATTTAAAAAGAAAATCTATAGAAATCTACCAAAAAAAAAAAAAAAAAAAAACTTTCACTAATTTCATCCAAATATCTAAAAAATCCATCAATTCTAAAGAGTCCATCAGTTTAAAAAAGTCCATCGAAACCTTCAAAAATCCAAATTAAAATTAACTACCAACCCAACATTGGAAAACTCAAAAATAGCTATAACTCTCTCTCTCACACACACACACACACGCAAGCACAAAAACACACAGAGCCTCCATTATTATCACCATTCACCATCCCTATCATTTTCTACATGCCCGTTCCTCCCACCTACAACGAATAAACCATATATATTTATCACACATATATCTTTGTCTCCATCTCTCTCTGGTTGGAGAAGAGGAGGGATTAATGGGCTCGGGCAGCAGCCGGCTGCGATCCTGCCCGTCGCCTCGGGATGGGGTCGGGACCCACCAGCGCCGACGACCCACCGTCAAACGTTCCCTTTCCTCTATCCTTATTTGCGGTGCCTCTTCTTCTCAGTCTCCAAATGAGGTACACGCCCACATATTATAAATGAAATTGATTTTGAAAGGTCGTTCTATAAGTTCTGGTTTTGTGTTATTAATATTAAATATGGGTTTTTATTGTTTCCTTTATTTTGAATTTTTTTATATGAATTTATAGTTTTTTGTTTCTATTTGGACCCAGAAATTCTGTTTATGAATTTGTGCTTTTTAAGTTGATTTACATTTCACAAGGAGATTATTGCGATTCAAATTGTACTGTGGATTCAAATTTTCTGAAAATTTCTTAATGCGATAATGGGTTCATTTGAATTATGGGTACGTGCGTAAAAATTAATTCTTGAATGTTCTGAGAATAATTTTTACTCTCCCTAGAACGAATTGCAGTCAGTTGAATAGTAGGAATTTATTTGATTGATCTAAGGAATAACCCAAATAAGGTACTTTCGGATTTGCATTCTAGTAATGTTTTCAGCAATCGAAATGGAGTACCTATTGGATTAGAAATGAACTAAATTTGGTAAAAGGGATCTTGATTTGTCTCCAGTTTAAGAATAAGCTGTGATGGAAATGCTATACTAAGATTTGGACTGGTGCAAGATTTATGACTTGTAGCATGTCATTCAACTTGAATAATTTTGTTGTGTTTCCATTAACTTTTGGTTGAACACTGTCTATTGAAGACAGTTCAAGTTGGGGAAGGAGATATCTTGATGATTCAAAATTGAAATGGAATGTGATTTTCTTAATATTATTTGAATTAAAAAAAATCAACCAATTATGAATGATGTGATGCTCTTTTTCTTTGACTATTGTACTCTCTTAATTATTTACTGCGAGTCTCTATCTGTCAAATTTGCACAGACAGCTGGGTAAAAAACAATCACCTGAAAAAGTAAAGTTAGCAAGTCTTGCTCTCTTCTGAGAACACATTATATACTATAAGGAGAATTTATGGTATGTTAAATTGAGCCATCTAGCTTGTGCTTTCTGTTCTTGTTTCATATTTGGATAACCCCGTGACAAGTGGTCTCAGAGCCAAAGGTCAGGCAAAGCCATGGCTAGTGGGAAGATCACTTAGGCTAGTGCCGCCAATGAGGCTTGAGGGAGCAGATTCATGATTTTATGCAACAGAGTAGGGCAAAACTATGTTAAAACTTTATTGACAAGCTCTTCTTCAAATGTTAATAGTGTTTTCTTGTTCTTATAAACATTTTTGAAAGTGATTGGTAAATTAGGCATTAAAGGTTAATCTATGAGTTTTAATTTGTTTTCTGTAGATGGAAGATGATCCAGCTGAATTGCTGGTGAATTCTGCAGAACATTATCATTCAGAAAAGTTAAATTTCCCAGGAAAATATTCTGCTTTATCCATTGGTAGCGTAGCCAACCTTGCAAGCAGCAAAACTGAAAATGGGATCTCGACAGGAAGACCTATGATTGCTAATGAGAATCCTGGTCTTGAATGCAGTCCAAGCAATGGTGACACAAGTGATAAAGGAAAATGCTTGTCCAAAAGTGGGGAATTGGTTTCTGCTGATCAATCAATCACCAGCTCTAGGACTCATGAAACTGACAGCACTTTGTACATAAATCAACCATCTTCTGATTCAGCATCTGCAAATGAAAGGCCGACTATTGATGCCATCAGTGGGATAAACAGCAACATGAGTGGGAATTTATTTCAACTTGGCGCAGAGCTCACCAATTGTACTGTTTCTTCTTCTCTGAGGCTCAATTCTTCATCAGATGAAATTTCAGTTGAAAATAATGTCAATGAAGCAATTTATTTTTCTTTCTCTGATTCTGGCTCTAGCTCTGGTTCTCGTTCTGGTTCCAGTTCTACTGTTTCGGAGTCACCTATAAACGCTGATTCGCCAAGGGATGATACACTACAGGAGGTAATTCCTTCAGGTTTAGGACATCCCATGTTAGAAAGAGAACAAACTGAGCAACATACAAGTGTACTGCATGTTGACGTGCCAAGTGTCTCCTCTGATATTTTACCTAGTAGTTCTGCTGAAATAAGCAGTCGCGAAGAAAGAAGGAATAGTAGAAGACTATTTTGGGATGCTTTCTCAAGACGGAGTTCTAGAAGACATACAGATTCGAGAACCTTTGTTTTCCCGTCTGGTGACTCTGATAATTTGAGATCTCATGACAGATGGATTCTTGATTTAAGTGGTGATTTCTTTAATGATGGGGTTGGAGGAGATTTTAGATCTTATGAAAGCAGGACTCAAGGTATAAATGAACGAAGATGGCATTCTAGATCTGAGGTAACATTTAAGACACTCCTCTTTATTTGTTTGAGGTATCAAGGCCTATCATATCAACTGTTGGTTAATGCATATTTTCTTTACATTTGGAGAAAGGCTCTATCTGCTGGTGCACTGTAATTTCATGCAATATAATGTGGGCTATTAAGATGTAGATTTCATTACTTTGAGGCATGATATCTCGTTAATTCTCCTCCACTCTATACATGAGAGCACTGTTTTGATGAGGGTATATAACAACATTGTGATTTTGTCTAATATATGATTTTTCCATACTCATTTGATCAAGTACTGCATACAGATCTGGGAAAGACTTCGTGGTGGTTTTGATACAAGTGAACAACGAATTGCAGTTTGTCCTAGAGGGATACACGCTGATGGCACATGCTCGTGTCAGTCAAGTTTGACATCTGAGGAATCTGGTGCTCGTGCTGGTGTTTCAAGGATTGTCATGCTAGCTGAAGCCTTGTTTGAGGTAATTATTTTTGAACAATCAATATTTATCAGCCATATTTTGCCCAGATTCGGATTTTATTTTATTTTTTTGCTGACTGTTTTGACTTTTAAAAGCTGATTGTATTTAAATCTGAAATTTACCTCTTGAAATCTTCTGAAGTTGACCATGTTGGTAGTTTATCTAAAGTTGTTATGAATGTTAAAGATGATACATTGAACATTCGTAGTCCATCTACCATTTTTCTAGAAGAAAGATCATGAATCTATTATATTAATAGGATTCATAATACAAATAAAATGTATTAGATCTAGAGTGCATAAATTCATCTATAATGTTATATGAATTAGATATAGGATTCGTGTGTACACATTAAATAGAATGTTCTCTGTACAAATATAAATAAGAGTCTTACATTTCTATTTAGAAAAAAAATCGAAGCAATTGCAAGAGAAAGTAGCGAAGTGAATTACAATTAATGAAGTCAACAAATGAAGGTGTTAGTACGGTTCCCAAGAAATACCAAAAATCATAGAGATTTTTGAAACAATTTTAGACACTATGTTAGCAAAACAAGCCCATATATTTGAAGACTATGTACATAGTGGATCATCAGATTCTCGCAAACAGTTGGCCACTAGCAATTTAAAAAGGCAGCAGTTTGAGTTGGGAATGAAAGAGAGATGAGTTATTTAAGGAAGAGTAGAAAATGAAATTAGATCAATGAGGCTAGAGCGGAAGGCAACTGAAACGAACCGTACGGATCAAAAATACTGAGAAAGTGGGAGCAGACATTGGGAAAGTGAACAGACAAGTCTAAGGTGAAAGAACAACATTAATGCAAAATTAGAAGTTGTAGAGGACAGTGGCGGATCCAGGATTTGAGGACAGTTAGAATGGTTGTTGACCATTGACCATTGATAGTCAACGGCCGTAATAGCGAGGTCGTTTATTAATATTTAATTAAATAATGTTAAAAATTCTTCGATCTATATGTTAGTGCACCAAAACATAAATCACTTGCTAAACCATCATCAAGTTAAAATTTCTAATTTTCAACAACAATTTATTATTTATCACACAAATTCTCCAATTTAACATTTAAATGATAATAACATTACACAGCCATATAAAATCGAGGATCCAATATTCCAATTGCACATAAAACCCAATTTAACATTTAAATGGTAAAAACCTAAACACAGCTAGGCAACTAGTCTACTGTATGGAAACATGATTTTCTCGAAACCCTCGATAATCTAACACCAAAACAAACTTTGTGAAATAAAAGGTAATGATCCTAGTTATATATACCAAGTAACTAATTGATCAAAGATTATATCGATAAAGCGATAATTCATCAATCAAAACCAATAATCACCGATTCACAAGAATGACATAGCAATTAATATCCATAAGTAGAGAGTTATTACTAATCCCATCATGGAAAAGATAAGTCAAAATAACAAATCACATTTACATATTTCCTTAAATTCGCTTCTTTAATCCAATATATATGCACAATACAATTTGAAAAACTCAACAAATAAATTACTAACAATGAGGTGGCGTACGTTGTCATCGTGTGTCCGTCACTGGCGAGTGGGGACAGCGGGTGGGAGGGAGAACATTAGAAATCGTTGAGTCGGAGTTGGGGTTGAAAAATAGGGTTTCGAATTCACTGGTGTCTCATATTGGGATTTTTGAAAGTGAAATGTCGTGAGTCATGACTTCTTCAAACTTGGGCAGTGGATTGTATTTGTTGTTATTTTGTTGGGCAATTTTCAAAGTTTTGATTTTTCTTCAATTAATGGGCCCTTTCTTCCCCATCTTTTTCCAAAAACAAAAAGGCCCATTCTAAAAAAAAAAGGCCCAAGTCCCAACTGATTTCATCTTCTCTACCCGGTGGAGATCACAATCACAGTCACAAATAATCTAAAAACTATGCTACGCGGCCAATGTAAATTCTAGCGGAGCCAGCACACGCGGCCACACCGGGTGCTGACATTGGTAGACGAGGGAGCTCCATCAAAAATTAAAGAACTTTGGGAGAAGTATTTTGCGAGAAGGAAATATTACAGATTCTCAGTGATGAGCTTAATAAAAAGAGGCATGAAGTTAATCAGAAGGAATTGAGGATTTGTGAAGAAACGAAAAGGAAAGAATTAAATGAGAGTAAAGAGCATATCTATTTACAAATGGATTTGAAGCATGAGACAGAAAGATGCAAATATGTATGAAAATTGCTTTTCAAGAAAGTTTAAGATTTGGACAGGGTAGAAACAAGTTCGAGGAAGTTCATCAATTACAAAATGAGAAGAAAATGCGAGCTTACAATAGAATTGCAACGAATAAAAGAACGAAAGAGATCCATGAAAAAGTGAACTCTTTGGAAGAAAGAAATTGAGAGACAATAAAACTTGCCACTGGGGAGATAAAAGTTGCTGGAGAGGGAAATTTTTTAAAGGAGCTGAGAGAGAATTCAGTAATACAAGTTACTTGAAATAGGTAGTCCAAAAGGACTTGAAAGAAATGAGACCTAAGGTGCTTTGTTGTAAAAGGATATAAGCAGAAGCAAGAATTAGATTATACAGAATTTACTGTGAGGCAATTACTACATTAGAGCCAGTTCGATTAATTGCTATATTGGCAGCTGAAAAGGACGGGATGTTTGAAGTCAGCATTTCTGAATGACTACATAAGGAAATTTATTAAGATCAACCTGCTTAAAAGAAAAGCTTGGTGCTTTACAAGTTTAGCTTAAAGGGCGCATTGAAACTTAACTTATTGGTGTCATGAACGTTGAAGATGTAGAAGACTATGAAACACACAATTTTTGTGTGAATTGTTCTATTTTATCTTTGTATACATGAATTTATATACAACCAAGAATTTGAAGTCTAAAAGGAAAACAATCCCCTAAATAAGGAAAAATAAATTATCGTACTTAACTATGGAAACAATTAAATATGTTACATAAATTATTCTAAAGTCAGTCCCTAATCAAATCCATTCATTCGGGTGTCTACACTCCCCCTCAAGTTAGATGGTAAATGCTGACTTGCGAATGAAGTTATCGAAACTCTGTTGAGATAGTCCTTTGGTGAAGACATCTGCTGTTTGTTCCTTTGTAGGGACATGTCATACAAATCACTCATTTTTCAACATTTTCTTTGATAAAGTGCATGTCCACTTGTACATGTTTAGGTCGATCATGTTGTACTGGATTCAAAGAGATGTTGATTGCTGCTTTATTGTCACAATATAGTTTTATTGGGAGTTTTACAACAACTTGCAATTCTTTTAGAAGTTTCTTTAACCAGAGTCCTTCACATATTTCTCGTGCCATTGCTCTAAACTCGGCTTCTACACTGCTTCTTGCTACTACATTTTGTTTCTTGCTTTTCCAAGTTACCAAGTTACCCCATTCATAGATACAGTAGCCAGAAGTTGATCTCCTTTCTTCTGTAGAACTAACCCAGTCTGCATCTGTGAAAACTTCTATTTCCTCCCTTTCAGTTTTCTTAAAGAACAGTCCCTTTCCTGAAGAGCCTTTTAAACACCTGAGAATTTTATATACTGCTTCCAAATCAGTTTCCTTAGGTGAATACATATGTTGACTTACCACACTTACTGCGAATGCAATATCTAGTCTTGTATGAGATAGGTGATCAGCCTTCCAACTAGTCGTTGATATCCGTCTCTCTTAACTGGTTTCCCAAAATTTTCTTTCTTCCTGTCTCAATTGGTATGTCACATGGTTTACATCCATGCATGCCCGTTTCAGACAGGAGATCATGAATGTATTTTCGTTGTGAAACACTGATACCGTTTCTTGACCTTGCAACTTCCATTCCTAAGAAATATTTCATTTGTTCTAGGTCTTTTACCTCGAACTCAGTTGCTAGGTGTTTCTTCAGTCTTTCAATCTCAAATGTGTGTCCCCAGTTAGGATTATATCTTCGACGTATACAATTAAAATTGTTTTTCTTCCACTCTTCGATTGTTGGAAGAACATAGTATGATCTGACTATCATTGTTGATAACCATGTTTTTTCAACACCTTGGCAAATCGATTAAACCATGCCTTTGGAGACTATTTCAAGCCATTTAGAGATTTTTTAGTTTACAAACTCGATTTTCTTCTTGTAAGTACCAAGTGATAGTATCATGAATACTTCTTCCAATCCTCCATTTAAAAATGTATTTCTAATGTCGAGTTGTTGAAGGGGTCAATCCAAATTGGTTGCTAAGGACAGAAGGACACGTATCGTATTTAACTTAGCACTGGTGCAAATGCTTATGTAGAGTTTATGCTATAGGTTTGTGTGGATCCTTTTGCCACAAGACGAGCTTTGTATCTTTCTATTGTTCCATTAGCCTTATATTTCACATTAAACACCCATTTGCATCCTACATGTCTTTTTCCTTTTGGTAGATCTATCACCTCCTAAGTTTCATTCTTTTGTAGGCATTTCTTCCATTACTCCATTTCTCCATTTTGGAACTTCCTAGGCTTCTTGAATATTTCTTGGAATTGTTGTGTTGTCAAGGTTAGATTTAAAAGTATGAAATTTTGTAGATAAGGCATTATATGATACGAATTTTGAGATTGGGTGAAGAGTACATGACCGAGTTTGTTTCCTGAGTGCAATAGGTAAATTGATATCGGGGGATTCGGACTCATGGTGGTGGTGAGCTATCATCGGTTTCAATTATCTTGGTGCTTTAAGTATGAGGTTCTCCTTTGATTTTGGCTTCCTTGAGTAAACTAGTATTTCTCTGTCCTTTTGTTTTCCTGCATCTCCTCCTGAGTTCAAGTTATGTTCTACATGTGGCATGTTAGAACTCAATGGTATGATGGACTCAATGGTATGATGGAATCGGAGTTTGTGTTTGTGTTTGGGGTATGTTCAGGAAGAGAAAGATCAAAATCTAAGAATTGATCTTCACTCAAATTCTCCCCTTGAATAGAGGACTTTTGAAAATAAGGCGTTCTTTCAAAGAATGTGATATCAAGACTTACAAATATCTTCTTTGTGGATGGATCATAACATTTGTAGCCCTTTGGGTGGCTGAGTATCCAATTAATACACATTTAACCGCACAAGGGTCTAGTTTGTTTCGATTGTGAAGATGAACATGAACAAATTCAGTACAACCGAACACCTTGAGAGGTAGATTATAGACGTGAGGTAGGAAAGCGGTTATTAAATTTTTTTAGGGGAGGGGGGTGATTCAAATTCCAGTGTGCGACTAGGCATTCTGTTGACAAGGTAGGTAGATGTAGAATGGCATCTCCCAGTATTGTTTTGGCATATTTGTAGTAAACATTAAGGCACTGGCAACTTCAAGAAGATGTATATTTTTGCGTTCTACAATCCCATTTTGTTGAGTGTCGACACACGAACTCTGGTGGACTATCCCGTGTTTTTGTAAGTAGTCACGTAAGATAGAGTTGAAGTATTTGGTGCCATTGTTTGCGCGGAGGATTTGAATTTGACTTTGGAATTGTGTTTAAATGATTGAGTGAAAGTTGATGAATACTGAGCGAACATCAGTTTTTGCTTTTAACATATAAACTCAACATACCCGAGGATGATCATCGATAAATGTAACGAACCATTGTGTGTGCATGATTTGGGATTTGTGAAGGTCCTCATAAATCACTGTGAATTATAGTAATGATTTAGATGGTTTGTATATGGATTTCAAAAAAGTACTACGCTGGTGTTTTGCTAGTTCACAAATCTCACGTTGAAAATCAAAGTAAGCTTTATTCGAAAAATAGACGGAAGTACATGTCTTAAATATTGCATATTAGGATGACCCATTCGGTAATGTCCCAGTAAAATCTTACTATCCCTAGAGACATGCAGCATCACATATTGCAGTTTGACCAGGCTTACTCAAATCTGCCTCCTCAAAGTAGTAAAGGTCCTCGTGCTTTTAACACTATCAATCATCTTTCCCGATGATATGGCTGAAAAACACAGTGAGATGGAAAAAATTTAGCTGAGCAATTTGAAGTTTTTGTTAACTAACTAATGGATAACAGATTAAAGATAAATTTGGAACATGAAGTATCAGGTTTTAGTGTTATAGAATCAGATATTTGGATAATCCCTTTTCTTGCAACAGTTGAGAGTGACCCATCTGTAATTTTGATCTTGATATTGCTGGCACAAGTCGTATATGAGGAGAAAAGATGATAAGAGTCCATCGTGTAGTCGGACGCACCTGAATCAATAATCCAAGGAATTTTGTATTTTGAAGAGGTAGTCAAGGTTCTCAAGTGTTTACCTTTGTAGGCTAATGAGCTTGAGGAGTCGTGTTTGGAAGGTTGACCCGAAGTTTGAAGATTGGAATTTTTTTGATAAAGTCGTTCCAATTGTTCAGGATTAAATGCTTGTCCTGCAGTAGAATTATTTTATTTGGAATTTTTCAATATGACTAATTGATGCTTGATAGCCTCGATTTCTAGTATTTTGCCTTGGCTTCTAGTCAGTGGGCTTCCCGTGTAGATCACAACACGTATCCTCTTTGTATCCTGATTTGCGGTAGTGTTTACACTATGGTCGTCCCCTAAATTGTTTTGATCTATTTGGAAATAATCTATTCATTCCAAGCTTAATACCATGTCTAGTAGGTCCTAGTATGCCTACATGTTCACCTAGTCTGTTATAAAAATTTTCAGCCCATGGATTTTTCATATTAAAATTTGACCCATTTGGCCCATTTACAGCAGTAGGCCCATTGTTTAATGGGAAAAATTCATAAATCCTACTTTATCTTTACACTATTTCAAAAATAACAAAACATCTTTCACATTTCAAAAATCAGATTTTTGATCTATACATACACATATATTTATATATATAAATATATAAAAAGATATAAATATATATATAATATAATTAATTAACCCACCCACCCGCCACCCCACCCCCACCGGTTCGACAGTCGTCGGGCGACCTTTCCGGTGATTACTCCAATTCCGGCGACCGTTTCGGCGACCGTTTTCGGCGACTGCTCCGATTCTAGTGAATATTCGGGTGACCGTTCCGCCGTCAATTTATTCCGACTGCTCCGATTCCGACAGTTGTTCCAACTCCGGCGAATATTCCGGTGACAACTCAGGTCACAAGTCAGAAATCACAGCTCAAGTCACAACGCATTGTTTTTTTTATTGATATCATGATTAGGCTCATGTCTCACATTTTTGTTAATATTCACGGGTTATTTTCAAATGGTCACAGCACAGGTCACAGAATATATTGCACATGGTTCACGATTTTGATCATAGTCTCATGTTATTTTCAAATGACCACAGCACAGGTCACAGAATATTTTTCCACATGGCTTAGGTTCTTGTTGATAGTCACATGTTCATTTCAAATGGTCACAGCACAGGTCACAACATATTTTTACACATCGCTCAGATTATTGTTGATAGTCACAGCATAGGTCATAGAATATTTTGCAGGTCACAGCACAGGTCACAACACATGGCTCAAGTCACAGTATAGGTCACAACATAGGTTACAAAGACTATACAGCACCACATCATCACCACCACCGTCTTACCTGCCCTAGCCTTACCCCGCAGCTGATACCATAGCCGGCAACTCACCACAACCACCTCAAACAAATCAACAGAAAACACCACCACACGGTCCGCACCAGATCCATCACTGCACGACAGACCCATCACCACCACCACCACCACCATCTCACCATCACCCACTACCACGACAGCCACCGTAACCGCAACCGCCACCGCCGACCGTTACAAGTCACAAATTTTACAAGTCACAGTGTCATTTCCACTAATTTGATCCCAAAATCACCGGGCCCACTACCCAAACTCAATCTCCTCAATCCCTAATCCGTTCCCCAGCTGTCGGTAGCAACTCACCCGAAATCGTACAAACAACCATCACCACCACCAGTTACCCAACCACCAATCCTCTCCAAACACCCATTTCCGCCGCCACAACAGCCGTCGCCTCCGAGGTCGTTAACCGTAACTTTGATTCCCAACACAAAACTACCAATGGCTTCCAATCTCCCAACTCTGGCTTTACCACTGCAACCAGACCTCTCAGTCACAACCTTCCTCCTCCTACTCCATCCACTACATATTGCCCCTACAGCTTCTCCTCCGCCGAGGAAGCGACGGTTGAACGTCGTCGACGAAATCGTCGCCTTCGCATCAAGCCCACTCTCTACGCCTCCGCCTTAGTCCCACTTTCCACTCATCTCACATCAACCCTAACAAGCCTCACCTCCCAGACTCCACCATCGCTGCGAATTAGGGCAGCGTCGCGCGACGTTGTTGCTAATTTGCAGGAGCGCGACGCCGGCAGCATCATTGCGTGACGTGAATTAGGGTGGAGACCGGGAGGAAGGAGATGCAGTCGCTGCCTGCCGGTGAGAGAGAGAGAAGTGAGAGGTGGAGTGTGAGTGTGAGAGAGAGAAGTGAGAGACAGATAGAAATAATGTAATTTAGGGTTTGAAATTTAATTTTGGGGTGGGGTGGTTGTGTATAAATCAATTTAATTAAATATAATAAATATGTATCTATATATAAAATATCTGATTTTTGAAACTTAAATCTTGAAATCTGATTTTGGAAAATGGATCTTGAAAAGTAGGGAATTGGGTAATTTGCACTTGTTTAATCTTCCGACTCTTTTAAGCCCACTAAGTCCATTCCGTCTTGACAACATCACTGATTCATTGTGCCTTTATCTTCGCCGGTCTTCATCATGATTTTCCGACAATATTCTTCCCTCTGCACTTCTGCAAAAACTTCTCGTGTAGTTGGTAGTGGTTGTCGGCTCAATATTTGCCCCCCGGCATCATCCAAATCGTGGTTGAGCTCGGCCAGAAATTCAAAGACCCGTTCATTCTCAACTCTTTTCTTGTAACGTACACCGTCGCCCGAGCGTTCCCATTCCTCCTTGAGGCTGAGATCAAGTTCCTGACACAGATTTGTCATCTCCAAGTAATAATCCGTTACTTCTCTTTCCCCTTGTTTAGTTTGCTACTATTGAGTCTTTATCTCGAAGATTAGTGATGCATTTTCTCCATTTGAGTATGTCTTTCACTGCATCCTAGACTTCTTTCACCCGTAGGGAAGAGTAGGTAAGTTTTACCTATTGACGGAGTCCTGGAATTAACGAGCTAGGCGGTTATCAAGGAATTTTCTAATTTCCATTTTTGAAGAAGCGTCGTCTCTGTTGGTTTCTTAGTGTTACCGGTGAGGTAACCCATTTTCCCTTTTCCTTCGACTATCAATTTGATGGATTGGGCTCATTCTCGAAAGTTTTTTCCATTTAACTTTTCGACATTGAGTTGAAAGGAAGCGATGTTATTGGAGCCCATGGATGGATAATCTCTGCCTCACTTTGAAGTGATTCTGATGATGTAGATTCCTTACCGTTAGTAGGAATTTCTGTCATTGATCAATAGAATAATCAGAGTCTGGCACTTATACCATGTAGAAGACAATGAAACACATGATTTTTGTGTGAATTGTTTTATTTCATCTTTGTATACATGAATTTATATACAACCGAGAATTGAAGTCTAAAAGGAAAACAATCCCCTAAATAAGGAAAAATAAATTATCCTACTTAACTATGGAAACAATTAAATAAATGTGCACATGGTGTTTGTAGTATTATCATATAATTATTTTGTTTATAATAATGAAATTGTTGTATAAAGTCATTTCCTAATAATATATTTCATTCTAATTTATCCCGGGATGCATTGTTTGGTGTGTATGGAGGGAAAGGAACAACCGATGCTTTGAAGATCAACTATGGGACACAGAGAAATTTAGAGAATCATTTTTTCTGACTT
Source organism: Fraxinus excelsior (assembly GCA_019097785.1). Lineage (NCBI taxonomy): Eukaryota > Viridiplantae > Streptophyta > Magnoliopsida > Lamiales > Oleaceae > Fraxinus > Fraxinus excelsior. Next base: position 7,821,115 of record CM032637.1, on the reverse strand, counting down.
TGTATAATTGGTTTAACGTAGCGGCTAGCAATCCTATAGAGGGGCTACCTAACTTCATATCTTTTCTTTCTTGTTTGAACTGATAATACACTCCCTGTGTATTCTTTTTATTAATGAAATTTCCTGATTATTTATCAAAAAAAAAATATTTCATTCTAATTTATTATAACTATATATTTTGTTTGTTATGACTTGTTTACTTTCAAGTATTATACTGGCTTTATCAGCACTATTAATTATTTGTGTACTTTCTCCTGTTACTCATATTATCTTTATTTTACTATTTTCATTCTATGATTTTATTAAGAAGTTTTTAAACATTGTTATGTCACTTCCTGTATCTAGTAAGACACAAATTGTTATATTTGTTTCTACTATAGTAACTTGTATATATACAGCTAATTGAAAACTTATTTGGTTATTCATTTATCTTTTTTCGCATAATATAGTTTGACTATTATGTGTTATATATAATTCTTCTCTTTTTATACGATAATCTTCTAATCTATTTAAAAAACTTATTTCTAATAATATATGGATCTGTATTCATACTATTATCCATATAACATGGTACTACCATCTTAATTCCTCCTATTTTTATTGGTACCTTGACTTCTGATTCTGTAGTATGTATTTGTCCATCAAAATTTACATTTATATACGGTTCAACCTTATGAATCATTAATTATTTATTTCTAATTGAAGCTATATGTCATTCACTTGCTCCTGTATCTATTAGTATATTTAGTCCTTCAATGTGTTCTCTTCCATTATAATATTCTCCTTCTATCTTCATATTTTCAGCATTTTTATGATAATACTACAAACTCTATAAGGTCTAAATTCTCTTGAAATTTTTAATAAATGTGCACATGGTGTTTGGAGCCCATGGATGGATAATCTTTTTTCCATTCAACTTTTCAACATTGAGTTGAAAGGAAGCGATGTTATTGGAGCCCATGGATGGATAATCTCTGCCTCACTTTGAAGTGATTCTGATGATGTAGATTCCTTACCGTTAGTAGGAATTTCTGTCATTGATCAATAGAATAATCAGAGTCTGGCACTGATACCATGTAGAAGACAATGAAACACATGATTTCTGTGTGAATTGTTTTATTTCATCTTTGTATACATGAATTTATATACAACCGAGAATTGAAGTCTAAAAGGAAAACAATCCCCTAAATAAGGAAAAATAAATTATCCTACTTAACTATGGAAACAATTAAATATGGTGCATAAATTATTCCAAAATCAATCCCTAATCAAATCCATTCATTCGGGCGTCTACATGATTCATTGAACATTGATAGTAGTAAATAAGTATTTATCATTAATTTTAGAAGAATGATAGTGGATCTTTTATATAAATAATAAAATTCACGAATACACATCAATTATATCTAAAGTGCGTGTATTCATATATACATGTTAAATGAATGAGATATAGGATCGTGTATGCTCATAAAATAGAATGCTTCCACTAGAAGTACAAGCAGATATTTTGACTTTTTGAAAATGGATTTGCTGAAAAGTGAGTTTTTTGGGAGAATGTGTGGTTAAAAAGTAGTGAAAAGTTATGGATGTAGGTGTGGTTGAAAATGAGAGTTAGAAAATGGGGACCAAACATGCTAAACATGAGTATTAGGTTTGTGCTAGAAAAGTGTGGACCAATTATGAGCAACAATTGCGAGGGAAAGTAAGCTGAAATAAAACTACATGTTCAAGAGAATAAACTTTTTCTCTTAATAGTGTTTTTTGTGAGTGCTTGATTTATTCCTTCTGAGTCCAATGAATTTTGTAAAGAGAATTATACAAATTGAAGTTTATTATCTAATGCTTGTCTTTTTAATATATGATTACAAATTTACCTTATCACAGTTAGAATTTATATTTGAGATCTCCAGTAAATCACGAGTAAAACCCTTCCTCATTTGTATTTTTTCCTGTTTTATATGCAGTTAACATTCTACTGATTGATGTATCCTAAATGGAGACTATATTAATATCTACAGAATGCAGGTACTGGATGAAATTCATCGACAACCAATGTCACTTTCCTTGTCTATGGTCTCATTTCCAGCTCCAGAATCGGTGGTTGACTCTTTTCCCTTGAAGACTCACAGAAAGCCAGAAAAATCGGAAAGTGGAGATGATAATCAGCAGTATGTTTTTCTGTCTTTTTAATGGGTCGTGCTTGAAGTGGTTGGAAGATCCCAAAAATGGGAAAAACAAAAGGGGGTGGTGGTGGTGGTGGAGCTAATAAATTGTTTTCCTCTGCTTCTGGGAAAGCAAATCTAAGCTGGGTGATGAAGCACCTGTTGGCAAGAAATTATATAAAAAAGGGGAAAAAATCTTGGAGGAGCCATAATAAAGGGAGAGAGAAAAACTCGTGTTCTGTTTACACAATTTGATATCAAGAGTGCCCTCCTCGTAACAAGCTTTGCTTATACGAGTAATGGAAATATGACAATATCTCTAAATAAGGAAAATAAACAATGGAAGACTAAACTTCATCAAACTGGAGAGACTGTTAAATTTTACGACGAAATAAATAGCAAAGTTTGGTCACAAAATTCTTTTGAATTCTTTTTTGCTCACATCATTTGCTAATTATACTTGACATTGGTTCGACCCTAAGAAAAGGATAGAGAAGAAACCACTCAGGAAACTGTTTTTTAACAATTCTTTTAAGGTGCCTATAACTGTAGCCAGAAAGGAGCGGATTGCTCATTCAACAGTGACATAGAATCACTAAAACTATGGAATTCAGATCAGTTATGTTATTTTTTCATATCTTGACACATGCCCTATTTTAATTTTGACTGACTACAAAGCGAATGTTATCTTTTGTGCTGTGACTGGTTTACCGGCAATGTTATTTACTGTTTCGTCACACGGTATTCCAGTATGTGAATGTTTAGTGGTATGTTTTTTGTATTTGCAGGTAGTTCGCCATAGCTTTTAGTTTTACCTATTTATGATGAATCCTTTTCTTGCAGGTGTTACATTTGCCTAGCTGAGTATGAGGAGGGAGACAAAATTCGAGCTCTTCCATGTCACCATGAGTATCACATGTCATGTGTTGATAAATGGCTCAAGGAGATTCATGGGTATGTGATATTGCTGCACTTCTTCCTGCATCCCCCACCCCTTCACCTTCTATTCTTTTCAATATCTAACTATTGATTATGTGCTTGTTCTCCAGTGTGTGCCCACTCTGCCGGGGGGATGTTCGCGAAGGCTTCACAGAAGGCTCTGTTTCAAACTCAGAAACCCCTTCTCTTTAGTGCATTTTTTATATAGCTATGTACATGAGGTGCTATATAGCCCATGAGTTTGTATTTCTCCCGGAATATACATTTGTTTATAATCTTCAATTGAACTTCTGGTTTTTTCAATAATGAAATGTTCACTTAGTAGTGAAATCAGTAATTGGATTGCCTGCCAAAAAAAAACTTAAGTCCCCCCAATTCAATTGATCCGAATTCTGAAATATGACCAGAGATTCAGTGCCCATAATTAGCCTTCATTCCGTATTTTATGGGTGCATTGTTAGTTTCTTTGTTATCTCCTTCGATCACTAGTCATTGAATAACTTGTCAGGTCTTGTATTTCTGCAGTCCTTAGAATCAAAAGAAATGTCTCAAACCAGACAAGCTTTTATTTGATATGTTTTTTGAACTGTCCATACTCCTGTATATTGTTCTGCAGAATAGTTTTTAAATTTGGAAATATGAATTGAGTTTGAAACACTTGTTTTGCAAGGTGGACTGGTGGAAAGCAACAAATGAACTTATTTGAATAGACTTTGAGTTTCTGCATAAATACGTCTGCTCTAATGTTTTATTTGGTAAGTTGGGAGTGTACAACACTGGACACAAGAAAAAGAAACAGAAATTTTGTCCGTTGTAGTGTACTGTGTTGTCCAATACTATGTACATCATCTATTCTTGTTGGAGCTTGTTCTCAGGATTTTGGTCATTGCATATGCAAGAGACATGGCAGGATTCACTCTGATGGTTTTATTGAACTTGTTACATATTTCTATGTGTGCATGTAGAGCTTCTTCGTGTATAATGTTGCGTACTCCTCCAATTTTATAGGACTCTTCATTTATTGCTTCCGAGCACAGGCCACAAACCCATTTGCCATAAAACCGAGCCCTGGTGCATTTGATGTAGGCTGTAGTGCAGTCCTCAGACATGCCACAGCACTCGCATTTGACTTCTCTGATGACATCGTTGGATGAAGCAGTTTGAGTTGGAAACCTTAAATCCAAATACTTGAATATGCTCCTCTCATGTGTTCTGTCTGAGACTCCTGCCCTTTGGAACATGTCCAATGAAAGTCTCCTTGTACTTCTGTTTGGAATCATTGTATGTTCTTACCATTCCTCTGTGTAAAATTTTGTAGTGTATGTATATATAAGTGATCCTGAGAAATCTTTTGAAGATTGTTTTTTTAAAAGTCAGGGTGTGGTTGATAGTGATGTAGTTTGCAGCTTGTGAAGGAACTGGTGGCTTACATCAAAAGAATACTAATTGATGCTGACTTTGCACCAAAAAGATGTAGAGATTGACCAAAGACTTCAGCATAACATGAGATCATTGTCTGTCTATCTACTTCATGTGAATAATCTCTCTAAAATTATTAAAAGTTATCTTGAGTCTACACTTCTACACATCTTTTCATCCACCAAAAAATTACCTGATTTTTCAGATTTAGGCCTTGTTTGGTACCCATTAAAATTTTCATTCTTATTCTTTTACTAATTTTCAATCACACATTATTCAATAAAATAATATTTTACTTCACATCAATAACTTTTCCTTCTTTTTCAACTACACATTTTCCATCAATCAACTGTTTTAGAATACATTCTTCCAAAATAATGTGGCTCAAATACACCATTAATAATTGAAAAAAATACTGATGCGAATCCGAGAGCGGGATCAGCGTGAAAATTGCGGAATTAGTCTGAAACGTCGGGAAAGTCCAAATTCAGGTTGTAGACGATAGAATTTTGACCCGAGCCTTACGAACCAAGAACTTAAAGTATATTAAACTCTAGATCTGTTAATGTGTGGAAATAAGAATCATGATTTTGCAAACGCCACCGAGGGTGTCTAATCATTCGATAAGCTCTAAGAGTTGAACGCTATAAATATAATAATATATTTGATAAGTTCGATAATTCATTCAAGAACCAAGGGAGAAAATCTCGTTAATTCATTATCAAAAGTCTTAGTTTACAATGAAGAATAATAGATCCTATTTATATGAAACTATGAAAAATTCTAATTTAGTTAGATAATATCGTGCTTAATTCAAATAGATCACAAAAGAAGCTAAAAAGATGGTATTTAAGTCAAACTAGGAAACTACCAAAAAAGATAAAATTCTCGCCAAATTTTTATACCATCGCTAACTTGTTCTTGACATGTTTCTGTGCGACCGCAAATTCAAAAGTATCATGCGCCCACGTGGTCTTGTGCAGAATTTCGTGACGATTCTGAATTGTATTCATGAGTGAAAATCCGACACTCAAGCTGAGAGTTATAGTCATTTTAATCCACGCTGCTTATTTTCTTTCTAAATATCAGTGGATTAAATTGGGCATAACTCTCAGCTCGATTGTCAGATTTTCGCACATGAGTACAATTCAAAATCATTACGGAATTTTGCACAAGGCTACATGGGTGCATGTTACTTTTGGACTTGCAATCGCACAAAAACACGTCAAGAACAAATTGGCGGAATTTTTCTATATTCGCGAGATTTCCTTGTTAGTCTAGGATTCTATTTTATTTCCAACTTTGACAATATTCTATGACCTAATTACGTTTTATTAGAGTTTCTAGCATTAGTATAAATAGTATATTTATTTCATTGTAAAACCATGACTTTTGATATAATGAATTAAGAATTTCTCTCTCCTTGTTCCTGATTGAACATGTATCGAACTTATCAAATATTGTTATATTTGTAACGTTCAACCCTTAGAACTTATCAAATGATTAGGCACAATTTGTGATGTTTGCAAATTGAGGTTCGTTGATTTTGTAATCAAGAGGTCATTCAAACTTCGTTTTTGTTTGGTTGTTTAATTCAATAATTTACGGGTGGAGATTCTACCGTCTACAACCTGAATTTGGGCTTTCTCGATATTTTCAATTAATTTCGTGATTTCTACACTGATCCCGCTCTCGGATTCGCGTCAAATACCCCGCCTAATTTTCTTTATAGCAAGGGAATTAGCAGATCAAAGTTCTCGCTGAAATTTCCAAATGGTTTTCAGTTGCTTTTGAATTTTAAAAGTTTTTTAAATTGTCATTGAACTTATTAAAATATTTTTCATTTACTACTGAACTTTAAAAGTTTTAGGTAGGGTACATTGAATTTACCAAAATATTATCATCATATATCTTTTAGTCTTAGAAGTTAATGACTTGATGAATGGGTGATGGAATTTCACATATAAGTATCTCAAATACATTATATGAATTACTATCTATGTGGCATGTAAGTCGAAACGTGTTCGATCTACCTAACACTGATATCGACTATTATGTCTAATGAATAAACACTTCAGATTCAAAATTGATCTCCAATGAGTTTTAAGTAAAATTCATTTTTTTTTTTAATAGTAAAACATCTAAAACTAGATAGTAATATAAAAATTGAGCTTGTTTAAAACTCAGTGAAACTCTAGATAATGTCTCAAAGTTATAAAACTCTAGCAAGTGGGCTGGAAAAATCGACGACCTAGGCACTTAATCGATCGAATTCATTAAAAGTGTCGATTGGTAGTTTGAAAGGTCAACGAAAAATTAGTTAACAAATGAGGGAGTAGAGAGTGGAACCCTTGACCTCCCCCCACATTTATAGTGAGCAATCAATGTGAATTTATTGTATATTCTATTATCTTCAAATATTATAATCCAACCCTTAATATAAATAAATTGAATATTCAAGTAAAGAAGATTTTACCAGCTTTTTATCAAAGAATTCTTTTATGGATCTGTTATGTATAACACACAAAATTGTTTGGTGGATAATAGATAAAATATGTAAATAAAAAATAAAAATAAAAATTTGAAATAATTTTCTAAGAATTGATCCATCGGTGACCTATCGATCCAATCAATGACTCGATGACCTAGTACTAGCCTTGACCAAGTCAATACCCAGGTCGGATCTCATAACTATGAAATGTCGATTTTTCCCTTTATTACATTTGTACTATATAAGAATTTCTTTAAACATTAACTACTTTTACTTATATGCCATTTTTATTATTATCTTAAAATTCACGATGGCATTGGAGACGCTCTTAACCCGACACAATAACACTAACTCTGACCCAAAACCATTTTTTAGCAATCTTTTGACCACACTTTTTTAAGTAGTTTTTAGCATATTTCGAAGACAGACATAGTTTCATACTCCTATCTTCTCAATTATTTGGTCAATTAGTAGACTAATCTAATGAGGGTCGGGATTATTTAAATGAGTAATAACGACGTTTAAAATAAATCGTAACTCTATTTTAGTCGAGATGATATAATATATATTCGATATTAATCTTTCAATCGAAATTTTTTATCTCGTCTGAAATTCTATAAGAATTTTTGTCATTTTTATTTATTTTTTTGCCATTTTTCTGTTCGTTCTTGGACAAGATTCTATATTTTCAATAAAACTGTCCCTTCTCTTTTGTTATTTTGATTCATAACCTCTCTTTACGGTAATTTGAAGTCCAAAGTGGAAGTAGTTTTACATTGATTTGGCAGATAATTCACTTATTTTATAAGCTATAAAATAATTAATTACTTGACCATAGTGACCATGACAAGAACTCAAACAAAGTGGTCCAATTTGTCCATTTATAAATGGACAAACTAAAGTTAAAATTATACTTTTTTTTTTTTTTTAATAAAGATTTGTTTTATTTAGTTGTCTGGTCTTAAAAGCCGGCCATTAATCTGCTACAAGATCTTTGCCTTGACAAGGCAAACTCTTGTTTATTAATAAGTACTTATTTGAAAGTTTGTAGTTGTACGATAATATTTTTCAAAAATCAGAATAGACATCCTTAAAGGATAAAAGGCGGAAGCGATTAGTTCATAAATTCTCTAAATTTTATCTTTAGACCGATTATTTATTTTTCTAGTCGACCAATTCTGATTCTTGTAACAGAATGAAGAATAATGGTAACGTCGTGATGTGTCCATTTGTGTGGTCACTCCTTTGCAAAGTAGTCGCATCGCACAATTGAATCACATACTCACTTACCGTAGGTTCACCATATCAAAGAAGGAGATGTGAACTCAAGCTTCTCTTTTCACTATTTTTAAGATAAAATTGTTTCACCCATAAATCTTTATAAAGACGATCATGAACTTTTCATATTACCCTACAACATTAAAAATTCGCCTTAAGGACTCCCATGCCTAAACCCCCAATCTGCGGGACCCGTCAATCTTACCGCTAAGGTCCATTGTAATAAAAGAAGAAAAAGTAAACAACGAAATTAGACTATTCGCATCCAACATCGAATTCTGTAGCTTTATTATCGAAATCAATGACATGATTTTTTATTTTTTTATTTTTCAAATTGGAATTTCCATTCTACAACAAGGACAATGTGCATTACTCTCTAGCCATGGCACCAAACACTTCGAATGGAACCTATGGGCACACGGCAACTGCATTAGGGTGTCTCCTGCCATAAAATGCTCCAAACACACTGCACATTCTTCTTGTTCTGTACATTTCCAGCTTAATTTTGCCCAATTAAACTTTTTCTTTAATCCAAATACTTCTGTCCCTTCAATTGTATTTGTAGGGCTGACCTCTAGATTTCTTGTCCTTTCTTGCCCACTCGAAACCCTACATTTTATTAAGAAATATGAAAAACAAATTGGCGGTAGAAATTAAAATTTGACAGAAGTTATATCAAACAAGCACATAATAACATTTTTTGCATGCTCGACTAGGTTGGACTTGATAGTATACACCCTTTTTTTTGTATGATGAGTTCGATTGAACTACAAATGACGTCAATTGACAAATTTTATTATACATCTCTGTATCTTATTTTTGTCGAGAATTATTTGTGCCTAAAATACAATATAAGAAGGGAACATAACATTTTGAGGGAATTTAAGTTAATTATCAAAAAATCAAGAACTGAGATTGTGTGCGTTTGTTAATTTATAATGAAAAATCAAATCTTGGTTTCTAATATTTTGTTTTTCCTTTTTATTGTGGTTGTCCTGTTGACTAAAAATGAAATTTAGGGCATTTAAATTATGAAAAATTGCCTTAAAAGCTAGTTACTGTTCATAGAAGTAAAACATAATTTACTTTTTCTACTTATAACCAAAAAAAATTAATACGCTCAAACATATTATTACCTTTTGATTTCTGATTTCCACTGTGCTTTCAGCCTCTCATCCAACCTTTTCTTAGCTTCTCTAGCCACAGCCCCTAGCTTCTCATCACAATATGCCTGGCTTATTGGATTCCTCTGTTATTTTCAAAAGAAAAAACCCAGAAATTTCACAAAAAATCCCACAAAAATAAAAATATACATACATACACATAGATACAAAAAAATCCCATTGATTTTAGTACCATGGAAGAGGATGAACTGTGAAGGGTTTCATGATTGCTTGCATATAAACAAAAAGATGAACGTCTTGTCAAGTTATAACCAGATGGGGTTGGAGAATCAGAATGGAATCTTCTTCTTCTTGCAGATTCAACTCCAGGAAGCATACCAGCCATTGAGATCAGATGACTATTTATTGGGCAAAAATAAGTGATTTTATGTATAATAAGCTGTAATAGTTATTACAACTTTTGAATGAATTCTGATTTTTCTCTCATGTCTGGTCTGGATGATTATGGGGGGAAATTTCTTGGAAATGAAGAACGTGGAAATGGTGTCGGTAGGTAAATAATGAAAAATAATTGGGGAGACAAGACAACGGTGGGATCCCACCATTGATATGATTGTGAACGTAGCTTCCTTGCATTGTAGTATAAAGTAAATTCGTCTGAAAAAATTTCCATCTAATCATATTCAATTGTATTATGTATTTATAAATCATTATATATATTTAGCACAATCGTAAAATAATTTTTTTTATTTTTTTCCTCTAACTCATTTTCAACCAACATTATCACACTAAAATATTCTGTACGTAAATTCAAAACTTTTTCCTACTTCTAACTACACATTTTCCTTCAAAAAAAAAAGGAATCACCGCTCTAAAACTTACATTTTCTGCTTGGGTTGGGGGCCATAGAAGCACACTAACCTACGTATCATGTCTAACACAATCTAATCGTATTATTGAAATATTAGGATGATTTATCCGTTTCTTGTTAGAGAGTGTAGCACTCTTCCTTTGAGTGTGGATGCCTGCTAGGCTCATTTAATCATGTGCGTCAAACTAATAATCATATTCAATGTTGTATTTGGTATTCCATTTGACAACCGATTTGAAATGGCGTGTCTAATTGCACTGGTTGCGTATAAATTCGATCATACCTTTTTCGTATGGCTCATGGTTATGAGTGGATATTCAATGCTTATACTTGATTATGATTGTTTTTCTTTTATCTTTTTTCTTTCCTTCGGCGATTATTGAGCTTATCAAATTAGGTTGACGTGTCCCATATTGTGTTACACAAGCTTTGAATAACATACTATAAAAGCATGTTATATGCTTATCCAAACTTGCTACTTGTGTGGTGGGTTAGGATTTCTTGTTTTATAATTAAAAATGCAACTCAAGCATACAAGGTATACAATTTTTTTGTTTATAAATGAGCGTGACAACTATTATTATTTTTAATAATCTATACAAATTACCCTAGCACTCTATGTAATTGATTATTATATTGACATCTGTCACTTATGAAGTACTATTAAATAAAGGGAACAAGATATAAATCAGGTTTTTAGTATACACCATTTCAAAACTAAGGGCAGATGTTCTAAATTTCAAAAATCAGGTTTTCATTAAAATTTATTTATAATTTAATTAATTATATATTTTATTAATTAATATATAAAAGTTACAGATTTGTGCAATTTGGTCACAATTCAAAAATTTTAAGGTCACGATTCAAGAATTTTATAGGTCACAGTTTGTTTATCGATCACAAATTAAAAATTTAAAGGTCACAATTTGTTCATCGACCATAAATCACAAAATTTATAAATCACAACTTATTTTACGGTCACAACACATCAAATTAATTAGTTACAAATTATCTCGAGGTCACAATTAAAAATTTTATAGTCAGAATTTAATTCATTGATCACGGATCAAAACATTATAGATAATAGTTATCGATAAGTCACAATGAACCAAAATGTCGATCACATACACCGACAATATTTGGTAACAAACCAACCAAATAATTAGTCACAAATACTACCCCAACCCCACCCCCACCCCCACCACCCAAACTACTACCGTCGCCCCGTCACAATACCAACACCACCACAATAACCACTGCCACGCTGCCTACACCGCAACCATAGCCAACACTCTACAAACCATAGCCAACACTCCTAAACCACCTATCGATCATCGAAGTTCTGCCACTAACAAACATAGCCAACACTTTGCAACCATTGTAACCTCGAAGTCGTTGTCGCCGCCTCCACCATTGTCACCACCACCACCGTCATTCACCCCGCCACAACACCACAATAATCACTGCACCGCAACCATAGCCAACACTTCGTAGCCACCTATCGATCATCGAAGTTCTGCCACCAACAAACGTAGCTAACACTTCGCAACCACCAAACCAGATCGGCTGACAACACTCCACCACCAACAAACAACAAACCAAATCCATTGTCATCAATGTGACCACCATCAATGCAACCACTAGACCTCGCCACCATCACCGCCATCAATGCGACCACCGATCCGTCGCCACCGCGACCGTCCCTCACCGCACCACCATCTTGCGGGTTCTTGTAGCTGCACTTCACTGTGACTAGGCGACGGCGACGACAACTGACGGTGAATTTGAAAAGAGAATGGAGGGAGGGGAGGAGAAGGACGGGGCGATGTCGAAGAGAGAATGGAGGAGAGGGACGGTTTGGTTGAATGGAGGGGAGGGATTTGGTTTGTAATTTAATTTTAGGGTTTGGGTGTATTAATTTATAATATTTAAATATTAATTATTAATCAAAACCTGAATTTTGCAATAATAAAATTGATCTTGTATTTTTGAAAATGATAACTTAAATCCATGTCTAATGGCATATTATTGGACCGAAAATTAAATAGATTTTTGGTCAAATAATTCCATAGATACGGGGAATTATTGACAGAAATGATACATGTACTACTTTGGACAGTATCTGTATAGTACATTTTCTGTGTTTGTTGTGTCAAAAGCCAATGAAAAAGTGTTTTTTCTGTAAGAATTCTATCAATTTTTTTCTTTACTTATAGCAAAATTGTTTTTGGTCTACAAGTCGATGTGTTCTTATTTGGAATGGTGAGGTGGGAACTAGTCACTGGAGTAGGCTCACCTGTGGGACAAGCCAAGCATGAGCCAGCTCACTCAACCAAAGGATGAATCGGCTTCGACTCGCCAAATTTTTTTTACTGAAATTGTATATTTGATGTAGGTTAGATGGCTGAATGGATTGAAAGAAAATGGGCCAAAAAGGAAAAAATGCAATAGTGCAAGGTGGCAGTCGAGCTCCGATTTGGGCTCATAATATCATTTCAGAAAGAAAACGATGAGGCAAATAGAACACATCACTATGCCGTGAAGTACAATGAATTTTGGCCATCTGAGTTCGTTTAGAACTCAAGAACTGCTTTTAAAGTTTTAATACTACTTTTGTCATTTAGTTTATTTCAAATTATTTGTAATTTTAATTTGTTTAAACTAGGTTTTCATGTAAACCTTATAAATGAAGGGTTAATTCATTGTTTTTTAATTATCTTTAATTAATAAAATTCACTAGTTTATTTTTGTATTATAATTTGGTGGATTCCAAATTTTGTGTTTTTAAAGATTTCGCTTGAATATCCTTGTTTCGCGCTGCATCAAGTGGTATAAGAGCAAGCTTTTTTGGTCTCTATATTTTTTTATTTATATTCATGGGTGATGTACCAATTACTAGGGCGGATTTGGATGCTCAAAGTCAGCGGCTCGACGAAATTACTACTCAAATCGGAGAGATCTGTCAATTGTTGTTACAGGTTGTTGGAATCAATTGGCAAAATCATCAACTTGACAATAAGGAAATCAACCATGAAGCAATCGCGAAGCCTATAATTCGAAGAGAAAATAATAGGAGACTTGCAATAGAAGAAAGCGAATCCAATGTAAGAGATAAGGAAGAGGAAGAATATATTGATGAAGTATGTGGAGAAGAACAAGGAAGTTTTGTATCTAATGTGGAGAAAATCTTATGCTCGCCCAAGCAGAAATATTTAACTTGGCATGAAAAGATCTTTTATGTCAATGATATTGTTTGCGATGTGATTATAAACAGTTGCAGTTGTGAGAATCTAATCACAAAGAAGTTGGAGCATCATCTGAAGCTGTCAAACGAACCACATCCACATCCTTATCAGATTGGATGGTTTAAGAAGGGTTCGTTTATTCAGGTGACTCAAATTTTTTAGGTACCTTTGTCGATTGGGACTTGTCACAAATCAGAAGTTGTGATCTTGTTCGGTGGTATGTGTGTTATATTATGTTGGACAGATTGTGGCAAATTGATGTAGATGCCATACATAAGGGTACATAAAATACATACAAATTTAAGTGAAATGATAAAAAGATTACGGTTGCAAGAACAAGGAGAGCACATAAAGCTTCTCAAATGGAAGGGAAAGATTTTTTGACCATTACAAATTCAAATAATGAGTTTTCCTCCCATGACCCTTTGTACATAGACAACAACTAGAGTTGAGTTGTTTTGAAGTGGAAGGGAATACTATGAGACAATTAGAAGAGAAAATCATAAATAATTGGAAAATAGAAAAAAAGAGGAGTCTGTGAAAATATGTATAACTTTTAGCTCCAATGTTAGATTTTTGTCCGTGAATACAATTCGAAAGCGCTTTTCGATTCTACACATATTTTTTTCGTGACATTGTCAAACTCAAATTCCATAGCTCTATTTTAGCATTTTTTTTTTCTGTTTTGAGTCGATTTAACGGTAATTTCATCATTTTTACAGTTTTTTTTTAGCTTTATTCAAGTTTGTTTAATAGTTTTTCAGTTTATTTGGATTTGTTTATAGAATTAGAATTTCATTTTGATTAGAAATTGTTTTGAGTCTATAAATACACATTAAGCTTTTAAAAATAATTCATTCGATTCTTAATTAATAAGGTAATTCAATTTTTCAATTAACGTGGATTCCAATATTTATTTGGTGGATTCTAAATAATCATCACGTTCGTTCAAACGAAATTCGAGCAAACACCTGTTTGTGTGTTACGAATAAAACACTTATGTTATTATTCACGTTTTCGTCTTGCAACAATATTTTACTCATTATGGCAAGCCGATAAGCGATGGCTCGCATGAGAAATTTGCTACTAAGCTCCGCCTGCTGCTCACCCCACTTAACATCGGGAATCATAGGTGGTATCATGAGCAACATGTTGCGTTCTCTAGTGCCAGAATCATGCAACCCGGATTGGAGATCACTCGTGGGAAGGTGTTGGTCGTCCGAACTATCAGAAAGGTCGTGTTTGACTGAGATTGCAAATGAACTAAGGTCCATGGCAGCTAAGCTCTCACTAAAAGGGCAAGTTCAACAGCCACTTTCATAGACAAATAGTCACTTGACATAATTTAACTTGTTCTACACTACGTTGCCCGCAACATGAAGTCCTCTGGTATATGATCCTCGAATGATCGTCCCTTCAGAAACTTCTTTCAACTCTATTAGTAAGTTGGTTGACATCTTGTTAATGTGATGCAGCCTTCTGCTACTTTAACCATTTGTACACAGTTCCATACCGAGATGCACAAGAACATTGCAGTTTCAATTTTCCAAGGTTCTCTAAACGACCATGGTGTCTCTATTATGTTATTTTAAGCTGCTCGTATGTTACGAGCAATAAGTTGAGTGTTGTATTTTCCTTCTAAAGGAAGCTTGAGTTCTTGCTCCAATAATATCCTCCTTTCTGAGGTAGTAATGTTGTAATGTAATTATGGCAAAAGAGAAGAAAAAAACTGCATAAAAGCTGAAATCTGTAGTGCAGAAGATCAAAATGAATCTCATACCATGGATCGATCCATTCCCCACCCCTGGGAAACCCAATTGTGTTCAGTGTTTTCACCACGCAATGGGAGAAAAAAGTGAGCATTCAACGGTCTTTGGGGAAAACGTAGAAGCAGACTACAGAAAGTATTAATCTATCCCTGGCAAAACCAGGAATCATTCATACACATTACTGAAAGAGTAGAATTGTGGCCAATAATAGTGGTATGAACAAAACAAAACTATTTCAGTTCGAGCTCTTCCTACTTGACTGTGCATCTCATTGAACCCCACAATTTGTACACTGTTATAGTTTCTGCATGTTTTCAGCAGTGCATAGCAAGTTCCCATCAGTTTCAGTTCTTCGTGCTCTCCTCGACCACATTTTACTACCATTGCTATCACTGAAGTACCTATTCTTCCAACAGCAACATTGGCTACAGGAACCATGCATGGATATGAACACGAAGGATAAACTGGTTTCTTCAACTCGATTTTTTTATTTACATAAAGCATTCATTGGTTGGTTTGTCACCTGCACTACTATTTAATCCCAAAATCAAGATGGCATATGGCTCAAACAATTACGCAGTATCTGATTAAGCAAAACAAGGGATGAAATCTACCTCTTGCGTTTGCTTTTGTGAGAAGTTGATGACGAAGGACTACTTTGCCAATTCCTTTTTCTTTGGTTGATGAACCAATTGTTAATCTGTTTTAGCTGCAACCCAGTTTCCTGCACCAGTTTTGCTTTATCTTCCTCCTGCACAACAAAGCTGTTATGGGCACTATAAAATTTTTCAAACGTAGGTCAAAATTGGTTCTAAGATGTCAAAGATATGCAGATATATGTCAAAGCTGAATCGAGTCTTAACGAAGGGAAATTCTTGGTTTCGGTGCGACATTTTCAGAATGGTTTTTAGGGTATAACCAGACCAGTTTTTGGGCTGGTTCCCAATTTTCAAGTCAAACCAACTAGATGGCGCTAGTTCTTAAAACATTGGAACTGATAAACAAAAACACAAGTTCATGCACTGAGTGGGTATCAATAGCAGCCGTGGTGTTCTGTAATCACGCCTACCGTAGGATAAGGCCACTTGGAATGAGTTTGCCACCACGTTTTTAAGACAGATGTAGTGTCCCCCGGAAGTTTTCCAGCTCTTCTTTTACGTAAAATTTCCTCTCTGACATCCACGATCTTCTCCTTGTAACCCTATAAGAAGAAACCTGACTACATTTAATTCCAATTATTACATGAACCAAAGGCTAAACTGTAGAGTTAGTGGTTTATTACCTGCTTAAGCTCGTTTTTCAGTTCTAGTCGCACACGCTCCATCAAAGACCTCTCGCTTTCTGTGGGCACTAAAGGACCAAATCCCATGTTGTCTGATCCATCTAGACTTTCATCAAACAAGTTAGTTTCTTCACCGTCGTCATCAGACATGGTTGCTCCTGTGCCTTCACCTGGTGGTACCCCTGTCAAGTAACAATTAAAAGGTATCATACGTGCATCAGTCTAGTGAATTGGCTCCACACTGAAATCAAATGGTAAAAATAATAAATACAAATTCTGGTTCTTTAATTAAATGAAGGAAAACTAGAAAAAATGTGATGATCACCTGTCAAGCTTTGCAGCGATTGCTCGAGCTCCCAACAAGCCATGACTGCTTCCATTGCATGAACACGAACATGTTGTTGAAGTTGCTCTTTGAAGGAAGAGAGCAATAGAACATAATGTGTCTACATCAGAGAGAACAAGAAAATGAAGGAAGAAACAAAGGGAAGATTTAGAAGAAAACTTGAATGCAAGAAACCATCTCGTAAAACTGATTTTAATCATGTTGGCAAAATAACTATGTTCTTGCTAGAACATGGGAGGAAGTCTACTGAGAGATTAGAATCAGTTAAACATAAGCTCCTACCAGCATAACAGTTTCACAAATTAGCCAATTTTCACCGAAGACGAGCATAGCTTCTTCCAAAAAGTAGGCACCCATTCCTCGACATCATCATATGAGGAGTTACACACTATAGGAGGATCATAACTTGTGTAAGAATTTGGGTGTGATCCGAATTCCTTGTTGAAATAATTGAAGAATTCTAATTGAAGTGCACGTAAAAAATAATTCAGTTGGAAATGCTATTGAAGTCTTATGTCAAGTTGAAGTTCTATTTTTGGAAGCTTATTGGGAGTTGGAAATTGGTATTGAACATAAAAAGAATTCGAAATCAACAAAAAAACTTGGAGAAAAAAAAAAGTGGGTGGGGGGGGGGGGGGTAGCACGCCCAATGCCACAGCGTCGAGCATGGGGCTTCAGCGGCCCTGTTTGCTGTTTTGCCATGGGAGCCGCAGCGCCGTCCCTAGCATGCATGTTTGTTTCGGGATTTTTGCATTTTTCTCTCCTTTTTCATTTTGGACTCGATTTTTGACATCCTACTTCATCAACAACTCTATTATGAGGGTTTGGACGTCCCCTACATGTTCCCTGTAAATATTAGGTTCTTTTATACAATTTTATAATGTGAGAAAAGTGACTACTAGCTTTGAGGATCATTGTAATATTTCTACATCTTCATTATCTGTTGTGCAATATATTTCATATTTTGTCATATAACTTCAATATCTCAATTCGGTAGTTGATTTCATATCAAGTGGTATTGAGCGATACGTGATCTTTGAATTCCCAAGTATAAGAGATTCTAAGCACAATTAGCACAACAACTTCTATGAGTGTCGGAAATAAAATTTGCGTGCAAGCCTAATAAATGTAAAGATCAGTATTATAAATAGCTTTCTCTCACAATCTATAACTCAAATTACCATACAAAACAAAGAGCCTTCCTAGCATTAATTAAGCCTTGCAGATGTTTCGATTTCGAGAACAAATCAACTTCCAAAAGCACCAGAAAAAGTTAAGACTGGAGTAGAATTGCATCAAGAGTAGATTCTTCTAAACACTAAACTAGAGATTGAATTACTATTATTACGAGAACAACCCAGTTCCTCTTTTGAAATGATCACAAGATATTCCAACCCAAATTACCAATTTGAACTTTGAAACTTTTACTTCAAGAATCAAAATCCACACAAAATCATCAAACACAGGCTAAGAATGAGGCATTAAACATTAATGGTTTTAAAAGATGTCGTCTTTCTCTTCGATAAATTGTATCTTCCTTAGTTCCTTATCCTTCTCGCTACTCCACGGCTGAAAAAGTTGTGTCTATTTTCAAATATGCCCCACCAAGAATGACAATCAGTAGCCAAGAAAATCACTGCATAATTCTAATCCAAATTTGATGCTAGTTACTTTAATTAGTTATTCCCTGTACCTCGAGACCCAAGAGAGGAATAATCTCTGGGGTCAACTATACATCATACATCTCTCTCTCTCTCACACACACACACACACACACGCACACACCCAGAGCAAGAGGCACAAATTATTTTTATAAAATTCTAACCAGTTCGGATTACGGAATAACAGTTAATCCAAGAACCAAGATAGACATTGAACAAAAAGAAAGTGGCCGAATTTCAAATCAAAAGAGAAAAAGTCAAAAATAATTTTGAAAAAATGAAGTTTGTGAAAGTATTATCTCAAAAATTCAAACCCAACACGCAAAAGTTTATGCTTCATAATCACAGGTATATACATGTGTTATACGTATACAGATGCAATAGACAAGTATTCTAGGATAGAAGGTAAACTTGTGCACAGTACCATGAACTGATCGAGGTCCTTATCATCGAGGGGCTGTTGACCTTGTCCAAGCAGAGAGTATTTAGACATCACTTGCTGCGACTGAGCCAGCTGAGCGTCGATCCTCGGCAGCTGGTCCACCGGCGTCGAAATTCTCAGGCAAGACACATGCGCCGACAGTAGTTGTTCACACAGAGGATGATTCAGAATATCCGCCATGCACTTCTCTTTCTCCCAATTTTTGTTATTATTATCTCCTCCGCCGCTAACATTTGTGGTGGTGTTGGTTTCAGCAGTGTCGACGGTGGTTAGTGGGCTGGGTTGACTTTGTGTGGGGAGCCACTGGTGAGGGTGGGATTGGAGGATGGAGCTGTTGAGCCAAGTAGGGGGTGTTTTAGTATGGCTGTCTGGGGAAGAGTGTTGGTGGTGGTGATAGACGGCGGAGGTCTGGTGGTCGGTAAAGTGGTGGTGGAGGGCCATTTCTTGAGAGAGGTGGTGCTCCTGAAACGACATGACCTGAATTATGAGCTTATACAATACTATAGCCTACCAGCTGATTATATTAGAGCATATCCAATGGGCTCAAAATATAAATTTAAATTACTAAATTGTAATTTAAACCTTTAAAGTGGTTGGAAACCTTTCAAAGGAAGTGTAAAGTGAAAATGTAGAAAAAGATGCAAATGTATATATATAATATATATATATTTAAATCTACCTATAGGGCTACAAGAAGCAAAATGCTACCAACCAATTTGCACCCAATTTTTAAATATTTACTTTATAGCAAAATTTAAATTTAGATTCATCGATATGTATGAGCGATTTTTAAGATGTTAATTTACACTCAATTTTATATCATTATTAGAGATGCTCTTAAGAGCATAGAGAGAGAGAGAGAGAGAGAATAATTATGCCCTCGTTTGATCCTTTTTTATTCAAAATATATTTTTCTTTCTTCTTTTTAACCAAACATTTTTCAATAAAATAATATTACACTCAACTCAAAAAAATTTCCTTTATTTTATATTTCTCAAAAAATATTTATTAATTTCTTCTCATATTTTATTTAACATAACTTTTTATATGTCATTGCCCAATCAATTTAAATGTATTTTGAATAATTTAAAAAGTAGAGTATTAAAATTCGTGACTTATATTAAATGCAAGCATTGTACATTAAGAATAGAGAATGTGTCTGAATCTCTAAATCTGGAGAGTCAAATCCACTATTTAAAAATCATTTTGTATTTAGAAAATCTCATAGAAATGCTATAAAGCATGAATTATGGTTACCATTATTTCAAAATTTGTTTCCAAAATAGTTAGTTTACTTTTAATACTTGTTTGGTATTGATTAAAATTAAATTTTAATCTAGGTCAAACAATCACATATTTCATTGGTTCCACAATTTTTCAATCACGCATTCCATCAACTTTTATCAAAATCTACTAAAAATCTAATTTTAATCTCAATCAAACAACCCTTTAATATATATTTTTCTCGTCTGTCATTCCGACTTATTTGCAAATCAATGATCGTGTTTACCATGCCACAGATATCATCAATTCTAGATAGAAGGCATTTCTCATTAAATGAATAGTACGAAATCAGTCTTGTGAGGCAGAACCGGTCATGAGACAAATTATGATAATCGACGGTGGTGGGTGATACGTGCCACTCTACCAACATTCCTGTTGCTGCACCAGATTGAAGTGGGAGCTGAAGCTGAAGTGGAGAAGTGGAAACGTGGGGAAATGCATGCATTCAGTTGTTGGGTGTTAGTTATTGACTAAGTCAGAATAAATTCACGTTGTTACTGTTAGGAGATTGTTGTTTGTTTTGTTCCTATTTTCAAGTAATTTTCCAGTTTCCTAGCTTAGTGGGTTGTTGCATAGGTCTATAAAAAGATAGCTTTGTGGACTTATTTTCATTCATGGAAAAAACGTAATAAACTTATCCTTCTTTTCTTCCTGCTTCTTCCTGTTTCTGCTCTCTTAAATTCTAACATATCAATTGGGCCGGCGCTCAGAGTTTTCAAATTTCAAGTGTGCATAACTGTGTGTGAACCGGTGCTAATCGAAGTTGACCGCTTTTGCCGTCACGTGGAAAATCAAGAAATTTGATCCAAGTTTCAATTCTCCATAAAGCTGGAATTGACAAAAATACTTCCCTTCCCCCCCCCCCCCACCCCCACCCCTCCACCCATAAGGATTAGTATGAGATTAATTTTTCTAGATATAAACCATTGATACAAAAAATGGCGTTGCACTTCGATTAAGTTATAACTGCATTATATTGCTGAAATTTTGGATAAAACAAGGATGGTTAATTGTAGTAATTCTTATTTCAATATTGCATAGATTACTATGTTCAGATTCTGTGTTGAACCTTCACCCTTTATATAGGTCATTGGACTCGAACATGCTGATTTAGCCATTTTAAGTTACAATGTTCGATCTGGTTTTGAGTACCATCACCTGTTTTGGAGAAATTTAATTAGTTGAAAAGATAGATTGCGATGTGTATTCATTATACATAGGTCGTGGGTCTATGCCCTAGGTCATCATTACCTTCCATTGATTGGTTGTTGCAGGTAATGTTGCTATTTATTAACATTTTTTCGGTCATGTAAGGATCCTTGAGCCGACCAGCATGTACAGATTCTTATCGACTTTTTGTTTTAACCTATCTTGCTTTTTTGAATTGAAAAGACTTATTTGAGCAAGTGAAGGTGAACATTCCAGTAATTCATTCGACGTGAACTTTCAGATAAATACCTGCACAAAAAAAATATATATTAATATGAAATTAAGGGTCTTAAATCAAAAGCCGACAGCATTAGAACATAGAAATGCAACAAAACAGTCGGTAATTACTTAACTGCAAACAATGACAACAGCCATCGTAAAAAATTTCCACGTGTCGTTATTGTTATGGACCACTATCCGGACCCACCAACAGACAAGTTGAATCGACATGTGGACCCCACTTTTGTATACAAGAAGCATAATTGTTACATTTATACTGAGACTGCCACCGCCAGAGCTGCAACGCCGCAGACGGTGGCAGTGCCACCGGCGGCTGAAAAGCGTTGTTTTTTTGCTGCCGATTAGGTGGGCCCCACTTTCTTAGATGCCTTTCTTGTGGGCCCTA